>JAAGEH010000005.1:31861060-31944418 GCA_011751065.1 Lasiurus cinereus | reverse complement strand
AGAGAGAGAGAGAGAGAGAGAGAGAGAGAGAGAGAGAGAGAGAGAGAAACGTCAATGATGGGGAGAGAATCATTGATCAGCTGCCTCCTGCACATCCTATACTGGAGATTGAGCCAGCAAACGGGCAAATGCCCTGACTGGGAATGGAACCATGACCTCCTGGTTCATAGGTTGATTCTCAACTGCTGAACCACGCTGGCTGGGCAAGGTTATTCTTTTTGAAAGATATCTGGTAGTTTGTTTTTTGCAGGAATTTATCCATTTTGTTGAAATTATTGATATGAAGTTATTCACAATATTCTTTATATCCCTTCTACATTTGTAATGTCACATTCTCTTCCTGATATTGTTAACATATCCTTTCTCCTTTTTCCTCATCTGTATAGCCAGTTTATCAATTTTATTAAGATTCTCAAGAAACAGCTTTTGTTTTCCTGGATTTTCTCCTTTGTTTTTCTGTTTCATTGATCTCTACTTTGATCTTTATTGTTTTCTTTCTCTTTGAGTTTCATTTGACTTTTCTTTTCTGGTTTCTTGAGGAGAAAATTTGAGGTTATTGATTAGGCTAAGCATGTCAAACATGCTGCTCATGAACAGCATGTGGCCCACAACAAATATTTTTGCTGCCCAGACAATATGTAAGAAATGTTTTAATAAAAATTTCATAACTTAATTTTTATAATATCCTGTTATACATAATTATTAATAACAAACAACAATGTCCACTAATGACTGATTACTATAATTATGTTGCATTCATTTCTTTTACATGCATATGTCAAGCACACCATTTCTCTCCACTAATACTGGCAGCAAATATTTTAGCAGCCGATTGCCACTAGTCTTGGACTAGTTTGGTGTATGTAACAGAAAATATTTTACTTTCAGAGAATAAAAAAAATAGGTTTATTTGCGTTAGATTTATTAATTAATTCATAAAATGTATTAATTAATAAAATTAGATTTATTAATTTGTGCAGTTACTCAGTGTCTGGTAAGTTAACGTTCAAAAAATATTAATTTTTATTAAAATGTTTTATTAATTTATGTTAACAAATACTCATTTATTTCTACTCTTTGTATTCAACATGTCTCTATTGAAATAAAACTATGTCTCTATGAAAATTGAAGCTTTTGTTTTTTTGTGGCCCACATAAACCTTGTTTATTTAGCTCATGTTAGCCTTTGAGTTTGACATGCTTAATTTAGACCTTTCTTCTTTCCCAATATGTATAGTTATTTCCATCTTCATTCAATTCAAACTACTTATTATTTTGTTGGCGTATGGATTCTTTTGTTTGGTTTAGGGTGTTTTTTTTTTGGGGGGGGGGGGATGCAGCCAAGGGGGATTCTATTATTTACTTTATAATTATCTGTAAATTTTCCAAAGATCTTTCATTTTTTTGTTATACATATTCTTATTGAATTCTATTGTAGTCAGAGAACATACTTTCTTTTATTCTAATCCTTTTTAAAAAAATATATGTTTTTAATTGATTTCAGAGAGGAAGGGAGAGGGAGAGAGAGATAGAAACACCAATGATGACAGAGGATCATTGATAGGCTGCCTCCTGCACCCCCTCAACCCCCAGGCATATGCCCTGACCAGGAATCAAACCATGACCTCCTGGTTCATTGGTCAAAGCTCAACCACCAAGCCACACCAACTGGGCATATTCTAATTCATTTTAAACCCAGAATATGACTTATCTTGGTAGATGTTCTAAGTTTATTTTGTATAAAATGCCCTACAAATTTCATTTAAGTTAAGTCCCTGTATGTTTATTCTCTTTCTCTGTGAAGTTTTGAGAGAGGAATACTGAAATTCTTGACTCTTATTGTTGATTAACCTGTTTTATCTATCAGTTTTGTTTCATGCCTTTTGGAGTTGTGTTATTAGGTACATGAATGTATAAGATTGTTAAGTCCTCCTGATGAATCGTCGCCTTTATTTTTATGAAATATACTCTTTTAGCTCTGATCATCTTCTTTGCTCTAAAATCCACTTTGGCTTATATGTAACCACACCAACTATTTCTTGATTTGTACAAATGTAACGATTTAGTTAGCTAGGGATTCTGTAACAAATTACCACAAACTGGATATCCTAAAACAATAGAAATTTACTTGTTAAGGGTTCTGGGCTCATAAATCCAAAATCAGGTTGTCAGCAGGATCAATTCTGTCTCTAGTCTCTGAGCAAGAATTCATTCCATGTCTCTCTACTAGCTAATGGTGGCTGCTGACAAGTTTTAGTACAGTGGTACCTCGAGATACGAGTTTAATTCATTCCGTAACCTTGAGGTGTGGGAAACTATGAGATGCTGGAGTCGCGGTAAACTGGTGGGTCGTGTGCAGCCGGCTGATCTGCGCGATTACTCCTATCTCAAATGTTGCTCGTATTTCAAAGCAAAAATCACTCGCTCGATGGCTCGTATCTCAAAAATCTCATATGTTAGGGCACTTGTATCTTGAGGTACCACTGTATTTCTTGATTTGTGAGCTCACAACTGCAATCTCCATTTTCATATGACGTTTCTTTCTGTGTCTCTATTTCCTCTTCTCCTCTCTTATAATGACATATTGGATTTAGATATCACTTTAACCTTGGATGATCTTATCTCAATTTCTTTAATTATATCTGCAAAGACCTTTATTCCAAATAAGGTCATATTCTGAAGTAACAGATGGGCATATTTTTTTGGGGTGCCACAATTCAACTTTCTACATTTGATATATCTTTTCTCTTCCTTTTACTTGTAACCTATTTGTGTCTTTATATTTTCAGGTCTTTTGTAAGCATGAGATTGAGCCTTTAAAAAATATGTTAGACAATATCTGTTTTTTATTGAAGGTTTTAGATCATTTGTATTTCATGTGATTATTAATATTGTTAGGTTTAAATCTATCTTCTTGACATTTGTTTTCTATTTTCCAATTTGTTCTTTCTTCCCTTTTTTTAATTTTCTTTCTTCTTTTGAATTAGTTATAATAATTATTTTCTAGTTTTGTTTTGAAATTTTATTCTTGCTTTTTTCTGTGAGGGTTCTAAATCAATTAATTTTAAGTTTTTATTGTTATATTTTAAACACACACATACACCCTCACACACACACACACACACACACACACACACACACTAAATAACACACCAGAGTGGATCTCCTAAAAAATTAAATATCAATACACTAACATTTATATAGCACCTAATATGAGCAAGGCACTATTTTAAGTATTTTACTCATGTCAACTCATGTAATACTCACAGCGACTCTATTGAAAAGATACTATTTTATTATATCTATTTTACAGACTAGAAAACTCGGGTACAAGAAGGCTAATTTTCTTAAGATTATACATGAATACCATATCTGGGGTTCAAAGCTAATTGTTCTGTACCAAGATTATGTTCATAGTCAGAAGTCTAGTAAAACTTTCAATTGTTGACTATTCTTGTTGATTTTCTTTGTGGGCCTTGAGTGAAAGATTTTGGTGTTTTGGGTTTTGGGGTTTTGTTTTCGTGTTAGCAAGGTTGATGGAGATTCAGAGATGGCACCAAACTGTGCCTACATACAATCACTCTGCCAAAACTGGGAAGTGTAGTAGTCTGCCTAATACTGAGTGGTGGGAGGGCTCCACAAATGAACAATGGCTTCTGCCAGCACTTCTGTCTGGAGAAAGTGGCTCAGATAGCTTTTGTCCTGAAGTGCAGACAATTCAGTTTCTGCTGGTATATCCCTGGTGCTTTTCAAGATGCTGCTCTAGCATAGGAAGCACAGAGTGAGTGAGTAGGTTTCTGTGTGTGGGCTCTTTACAAGGAACATCCTGGACTCCAGAAGACCTCTCTCTCACTCAGCCACAATTCCTGCTGGGTTCCATAGACAGAAGTTATGGGGATTTCTCTTCCCTGCACTGTAACCCTGGGCTGGAGGGCATATTGTGGGCTGGGATTCCCTCTCTCCTCAGCCAAGATATCTCTCCCAATTGTTTTTTGTTGTTGTTGTTGTTGTTGTTTTAGTTAATCCTCATCTGAGGATATTTTTTCCATTGATTTTTCAGAGTGGAAGGGAGGGGAAGACACAGAAAGAGAAACATCAATGTGAGAGAGACACAATGAGCAGTTGCCTCCTGCACCAGCCCTGCTGGGACCTGGGATTGAGCCTGCAACCAAGGTGAGTGCCCTTGACTGAAATCAAACCCAAGACTTTTCAGTCTACAGGCTGATGCTCTATCCACTAAGGCAAACCAGTTATTTTTAAGCACTGCTTGTATGTGTGGAACCAGCCTGTTTCTCTTACTAGTCTCCATGTGGCTTCTTCTGTATATCCTTAATTATAAAAAGTTTGTTCAGCTAAACTTCAGGTGGTTCTCAATGATGGTTGTTTCACAGATTAGTTGTAATTTTGATGTGATTGTGGGATGAGGTGACCACAAAGTTTACTTACTCTGCCATCTTACTAGTGCCATTCCTTAATTTTTGTCATGGCTTAACTCTTTTGTCTTCTAATTTATCTTCTGTTGTACTGCCAAGGTAAATTTTTAAAAATGGAAATCTGATCAGATTTCAGTCCTTCTAGAAAACATTTAATGGTTTCATTTTCTTTGATATAAAATTTAAACCTTGTAATGTAGAGTTCAAGACACTACATTGATTGGTTGGTCCCTGCCAAATTCTTTAATGTCATCTCTTGCCTCTGTCACTGAACTTGACACTTTGACAGTTGAAGATCCCAGATTTTTTCATATCCTTATAGAGGCACAGAGTACAGCTTTTCTTTGTCACTGCACAATTTTATTTTCAAGTAAAGGGCACGGTTTACTTTTGTATATATATATATATTCTTTTTTTCTGTAATTCAAAGTATTTTCCAAAATGTAATTTAGGGGGAGAACCAAGATGGTGCCATAAGGTATACACCTATATGTGCTGTCTCTCACAACCACACCAAAACTAGAACTAAAAGGCAAAACAACTATCCCCCAGAACCACGGGAAAGCTGGTGGAGTAAAAATTCTGCAACTAGAAGGAAAGAAAAAAGTGTATTGAGACCTGGTAGGACATATAGAGGCTCAGAAACGCAGAGGTACGGAGACATCGCAAATTGGGCTGTCATGCACTGTTGTGTTTTTTTTGGTTGTTGTTGTTGTTGTTTTCAATTGGAAGGGAGTTACAAGTTCCTGACTCTCTGAACTCCAGTTTCCATTGAGATTCTGAGGACCCAGACTCATACAGAGAGAAACTGGACTGTCTACCATTGGGTCAGAATGGGAGGGTGGCTCTCTCGCAGAGCTGAACACTGGAATCATTGTTTACTGCACTGAGGCGCAAGACACGGGACACTGGCAGCCAGCGCTGTTTGCTATGCCCTAGCCTAGTGACTCCCTGAGACCCTGCCCTGCCCAATTTACAAACCCACCTAGCTGTGCCCAGCAGCCTTTGCATATGAATGGCCTGCCCCCTGGCAGCTTAACCTAACAAACTGCAACTGGGTCAGACAACTCCAAAACTTCCAAACTCCAAGCAAAGAGGAGAAATCTGCAAATATCCCTGTAGCTCTTACTGAGTGACCTCAGACAGTAGCTGACTTGCACCTCCTTGGAGATCCAGGAACCAGTGAATCTAGAGGTCAGTGTGAAATGACACCAGATTTCAACTCCTCACATACATAAGTGACACACTCAAGAGGCAGACTCGATGAGCACCAAAGCCCCACTGAAGCAAGTCCTGCCTATAGGGGTGTTTCCAGCACAGCAGTTCTTCCATTAATAGACAAAGCTAGTCCTCACAGTCAATTGGCCTGGAGGTCAATTCCTCCCAGTGTACCAATAACAGACAAGGCTTAACTACAACAAGACTGTGAACCTAGCCTACAAAGAGGTGCACTAAGAATGTCCACCTCAGGTGATTAAGGTGGCAAAGCTATTAGGCCCTAAAGGACAGCTAGCACACAAAGCCACTCCATCAACACCAGGAAGCAGCCAATACGCAGAGACAATGAAACATGTCACGAATGAAAGAAATGGAGGAAAACAAACAACTGAACATAGAGTTCAAAACCACATTGATAAGGTTACTCAAGAATCTTCTACAAACCACCAAGAAACTTAGTGAGACCTCTGAGAAACTTAGTGAGACCTTCAAGGATCTTAATGAGAATACCAAAAAAAAAAAAAAGGAAATGATCAGTCAGAAATTAAACATACACTGTCTGAAATAAAGAATAATATACAGAAACCCAATGGAAGACTAGAAGACCCCAAGAATCAAATCAAAGATATGAAATATGAGAAAGTAAAAAATACCCAACCAAAAAAACAAAAAGAAAAAAGAGTCCAAAAATGTGAAGATAGTATAAGGAGCCTCTGGGAAAACTTCAAGTGTACCAACATCAGAATTATGGGGGTGCCAGAAGAAGGGAAAGAGCAAGATACTGAAAACCTATTTGAAGAAATAATGACTGAAAACTTTCCCTCCCTGGTGAAAGAAATGGACTTACAAGTCCAGGAAGCACACAGAACCCCAAACAAAAGGAATCCAAAGAGGACCACACCAAGGCACTTCATAATTAAAATGCCAAGGGCAAAAGATAAAGAGAGAATATTAAAAGCAGCAAGAGAAAAACAGTTAGTTACCTACAAGGGAGTACCCATTCGACTGTCAACTGATTTCTCAACAGAAACTATGCAGGCCAGAAGGGAGTGGCAGGAAATATTCAAAGTGATAAACAGCAAGAACTTACAACCAAGAGTGCTCTACCCAGCAAAGCTATCATTCAGAATTGAAGATCAGATAAAGAGCTTCACAGACAAAAAAAAAAGCTAAAAGAGTTCATCACCACCAAACCAGGATTATATGAAATGCTGAAGGGTAGTCTTTAAGAAGAGGAAGAAGAAGAAAAAGGTACCGATAAAAATTATGAACAGCAAAGTGATAACAAATACATACCTGTCAACAAGTGAATCTAAAAATCAAATGAATAAAAAATCCGATGAACAGAATAAACTGGTGAATATAATAGAATTAGGGGCATAGAAAGGGAATGGACTAATGATTCTCAGGGGCAAGGGGGTGTGAGGGGTGCAGGAAGAGATTGGACAAACATTTTACACCTATGGATGAGGACAGTGGTGGAAGATTAAGGGCATGGAGTCAGGGGTGGGGAATCAGGTAGAGGGGAGCTATGGGGGAAAAAAAAGAGGAACATCTGTAATAAACTGAACAATAAAGATTTATTTAAAATGTAATTTATATTGATTCTCAGAAATTTTGTTTCTCAGTAGTTCTGAAAGATAATATTATAAAACAATACTACATTATTCTAATGTTGGACAATATTAACAAGTACTTAATACTAGTAGATAGTATACTACTTCACATATAGTTTGAGATCCTTAAAGCAACAATTTTTAATATCCTTTTTTAGATTTTGTAGTATTGTCATACTTCTATATAATTATAAACTTGCTAATATGCTATTATTGTTATTATTTTATTTAAAAAATTTATTTTCTTTTAAAATTTTAAATAATTAAAAAATAGACTATTATTCACCCAGATATTATCATTCCTAGTGGTCTATGTTTCTTTGTATAAAACTGATTTCTTTCTAGTATTATTTCTTTTCTTGAAAGACTTTCTTTAACATTCATTGAAATTCAGATTTGCTGGTGATGAATTCTTTTAACTACTTGATGTCTGAAAGGTTTTATTTCACCTTCATTTTTAATTTTCCATTGATAGTTGTTGTTTTTTTAATTTCAGAACTTTAATGGCATTGCCCCACTCTATTGGGGTGCATTCTTTCTCACCAGAAATCTGTCATCCTTATCTTGGTTTCTCTAAGTATAAAATCTTCTTTTTATCTGACTACTTTTAAAATTCTTTGTTTATCACTGATTTTGATTAGTTTTCATTTTGTCTATCATTGGATTTTGTTGAACTTCTTAGATCTGTACATTTATTGTTTTAAACAAATTTAGAATATTTTCAGGCATTCCTTTTTCAAGTATTTTTTCTGACATTCCCTCTTTAAATATTGTATGTGTGTTTCCATCTGAAAAAAAATATTATTACATATTCTTCTGCAATGCCTAATGTGATATTAATATCATTCAATGTATTTTTCATCTATTTCTAATTTCCATACCAATACTATCATGTTAAATCATTCCTCTAGCTTCTTGAACATTGAAATATAGTCATAAAAACTTTTAATGTTCTTGAATACTAACAACTGAGTCATTTCTGAGTAGATTTTAATTGGTTATTTTTTTTCTGCTTCTTTGCAAGCCTGTTATTTTTTGATCCAATGTCAAACATTGTGAATTTGATCTTTGTTCAATACTAGATATTTTTTATATTGCTATAAATATTCTTGAGCTTTAATCTGAGACATGGTCAAATAAATTGGCAACCATTTGATCCTCTTAAGCCTTGCTTTTGTCCTTTGATAAATAGGACCAGACCTGTGCTTATACAAGATTAATTTTTCTTCCATTCTAATGCAATCTTTCTTTGTCTTTTAATTTACACACTTGGAATTATGCAGTATTCTAATCTGGTTTTTCAGAACATACACTATTTCTGGCCTTTTGCAGGCTTCAAGGTGCTGTTCCTTAGCATTCTTTCTAGTGGTTCCATCCCTGCATTGAGTGAAAATGCATTGAGTCATTTTCTCATTTGTATGCACTGAATAGCACTCAACTGAATACTCAAAGAGAACTATTTCCAAACCTTCAGGATTATTTTATTATTTTTATCTAGAGCTCTTTCCTCTTTGGGATGTTGTACCATGAATTCTAGCTGTCTTAGTTCTCCTGGACACTCAGATCTTCAATTCATGGAAAGTGGCTTCTGCTTTTACTTCCCTCTCTGCTCTGTGGCCTGGAAACTTTTACCACGAAGTAAGCTTAGGCAATTGTAGGGCTTTCTGTTTTGTTTTCATGTCACAGGCTTCATAATCTTGTGTTATCTCAAGTCCAGTGTCTTGAGTGCCATTATTTTATATATTTTGCCCAGTTTTTAAGTAGTTTTATGCTTAAAGGTAAGTCTGTTCCTTTTCACTCCATCTTGATGAGAACCAGAGCCTTCTGCTATTTTAATCAGATGAGAGACATGAAGACATAGAGGGCTGTTATCACCTATGTAAATGTCAGGAGCCAGGAAATACAGCAAGAGTTGTGGAATTCTCCCCAAGGCCAAAACTGCATACTTGAAACCTCCCCCAACCAGGAAAAGCATAACCGCCACATCCGCCATCAGAAGCCAGCATCTGGAACTAGCTTAGCCAATCAGCTTAGACCACATACCTCCTCCAGCCTTTCTTCCTTCCCCTTCCCCTTTCTGAGCCTATATAAGAAGAGCCACCTGAAATAAAATTTTGAGGCTTGATCAGAACACCATTTGCCTTGCCTCCTTTCTTCGTGTCCCTGTCTCTCATTCTCTTAGGTGCGTCGCCTCGCTGCCCCTGTTGAATGACCCCACGGGACGGGGCATGTAAATATGAACTCTAAAAGTTAACTAATGAGAGAATCAATATCAAAACTTCCAAATGAACCAAAATGAGTAAAAAAAAAAAGGGGGGGGGGGTGCAATAAAAATGTAAGGCTTAAAATTCTAAAAAACAGCAACCGTAAACTGGGAATATTATTTTAATAGTGATCTTAAATAATTCCTCTTATAGTTCTTATTCTCAAATCTTGTTTTGTATATATTCTTTTTTTAAAAATTTGTCTTTATTGTTGAAAGTTTTACAGATGTCTCCCTTCTCCCTTCATTGACCTCCTATACCCTGCACTCTGCCCCACCCAGACCTACTGTACTATTGTCTGGAACCATGGGTTATGCATATCTATATATATAAAAAGCCAGTGCTGTGACAACCAGGATGACGGGTCACCATGAGGTACATTGAGTAACTCTCGGTCCCTTTCCCTCAGCCCATAGTCTCCAATCACAGCAGGGAACCATGGCAAATGGAGCAGAGGGACAGGACTGGTGAGCAAGCAATTTGGAGACCTCTTGTCCCTCCCCCATCTCTACCCCCACTTTCTGGCCTCAGGCTCTAGGGAACTGGAGCCATGCTTCAATCAGGGAACCACTGAACCAAGGTGAGTGGCAGCAGGGTGGGACTGGCAAGCCAGGAAAAACGGATAACCTCTTGATCCCTCCCCTAGCCCTCAGGCTCTGATTGCAGCTTGGCAAACTGAGAACTATGGTGAAGTGAGGTGAATGGCAGCAGTGTGGAGAGAGAGCTGAACAGTGACCTCTTGGTCCCTCCCCTTGGCCCACAGACTCCCAGGGAACTAGAGCCATGCTGTGATCCGGGAACCACGGTGAACAAAGGGGTGGCAGTGGGGAATGGCGAGCAGGCAGAGGATTTCAAGCTCGCTGGTCTCTAGTATGTATATAAATTATTTGGTTAATCTCTTCTTACCCTCTTCCCCCTTCCTTCTGAGATTCATCAGTCTGTTCCATGTATTCCTAAAGGAGTAATCCATCCTTGAACACAATTCATAGAGAAATAGCATTCACAAGGCAAGTAATGTCCTAATGACCTAGTGTATTTTACCCTGGTCAGATCATATCTGAGCTTCATGTCTATTCTAGGAAGTCTATTTCCAAAAATAGCATAGACAGCAGAAACAATTCTGGGGAAGAATTGCTAATATGGAGATTGTTTATAAAAGTAAATATCTTTTTGGAATGACTGAAACAATTAATGACATTTGCTTTTGATAAAAAATTACTTAAGAAGATCATAATATCAAGAAAGCCTGTGAAAAAATAGACTTAGTGTATGACATAAGATAGATCTAGCAACTTCTGTTCAGTATAAGCAAATATAGACTAACAGATTTGGACACAAATGTAAAGAGTTAGGTGGAAACTATTATGGAAATATTTGAACAGACATTTAGTTGACCACATATCAAGGAAGTTATAGAGAGTATTGTAAATCTGTGAAGAACCTGCCTGGAATTCCCTATGGATTCCCTTCTATTTTACTTTCTGAGGTCAAGGATTTTGTAAGTTGTGCTCTTTGACAGCTAGGAGCTCTGCTGAGTTCTCTCAGAGACCACAGCATTGACTAGAGAACTCTCAAGAGGATTCTTCCACTTTCATCTCCCACATCCCCTTCATTCAGGGGAGCACATCTTTTCATGGCTTTATATATTGACTTTCTCATGAACTGAAGAAAGCATTTGTAGAAAGAATTGCATGGACAACAAGACATAGAAACCCAGAGATGAAGTCTATGAATTTATCTTTAGATTCTTCAGTTATAAATAATTCTGAGAACTTGTATATTAGAATGATAAAATGCTGCAAAATCATTTATTTTGTGGCCACTTCTGGATTGGTGTGAAATAAAACGTCACATCATTTAAAAGCTTAAAAGGTACAATTCATATAGTACAATGCACTCAATTCTGTATTGGTATTTCTAAGAATAACTTTTTGTCCTCATTTCAGACTAGGAAGTGACATACTTTTTCAATTTCACCTCCATTACAAATTTGTTTTCTAAAGCCACACATACACAAAATGATGTCTCTGATGAAAAGAAATAGGATTATGCAGGTGATTTCAGAACTTATGTATGGAAGATCTGAAAGGAAGTAGTGAAGTTAAAAACCAATGTTCTCTTCCTAAAGACTAGTAAGCAAGCAGCCAGTTCCCATCAGATATTCTTTTTGCAAGTTATTTGTGCTTCGAGGAAATATTAGCTTTAACACAAAAGCTTTTCTCTAGTTAGTGAGGTGTTCTTTCTTTCTACATAATTTTCATCACAGTCAAAGATTCTTTGAAACTACCGAGGCAAAACTACAGTAAATCAACGTAAGAGTCAACTTGTGGGTGATATAATCCTTGTCTCAACATTGCTGAATCAGAATTGGCCATATGCTGATTCAGCATGTACAGTTCAACACACTACTGCCAACTTTTTTCTTGGCTTCATATTTTCACTTTTATGTGTCCTGTTCTTTTCTACAGAGGTTTTACAACATTCATCAAGCGTTGATTAATTCATTTATCTTGCCTGGCTGGTATGGCTCAGTGGTTGAGCATCAGCTCATGAATCAGGTGGTCATAGTTCAATTCCCAGTCAGGGCACATTCCCTGGTTATAGGCTTGATCCCCAGTAGGGGGTGTGCAGGAGGCAACTGGTTGATGTTTCTCTCTCATTGATATTCCTCTCTCTCTCTCCCTTCCTTTTTCTAAAATCAATAAAAATACATTTAAAAAGAAAAGTAAAAATTAATTTATTTCCCAAGTGGTGCATTGCTGGTCAGAGAAATCATAGATTTGCCACTGTTAGCTATTTGGACCTTTGGAATATAGTTTAGCTCAGTTTCCTAATCTAGAAATGTTCTGAAACTGAAATTTATATAAATACTTAGGATATAAGTGCTCCATAATTTCCATTATTTTAATAATGAATTTAAATTATTTATTATTCAAATTTGCCTAAAGTTTAAGAAATTATTTTTAAAAGCATCTTAATCTGTGCAGACTATGCTTACTTCTTTGACCTATTGAATGTACTTTGCATTTATTTTTGGATGTCAATAACCAATTGTGGATGCTCTTGAATATAAACATTATGCTGTTAAGTTCAAAATTACTTTATTATAAACTAATGGGCCAGTGCACAAAATTTGTGCATTGGGAGGTGGGGCAGAAGGGTGTCCCTTAGCCTGACCTGCACCCTCTCCAATCTGGAACCTCTCAGAGAATAACCAACAGTTGGACATTCCTCTCACAATTCAGAACTGCTGGCTCCTAACCAGTCTCCTGCCTGCCTGCTTGCCCCTAATTTCTTCTGCCTGCCAGCCTGATTGTCCCTAACTGCTCCCCTGCTGGCTTGATTGCCCCTAACCACCTCTGCCTCGGCATGGCATCCAGGACCCAGGATTCCCTTCTCCAGCTGACCATAAGCACCAGGGATCCGGGCTTCCCTTCCTCTGGTCCGCCATAGGTGCCCAGGCTGGCTGCAGCCTCAGGGGATGGTGGGCAGGTTGCTTTGCCTGGGCTGTAGCCTCAAGTGCTGGCAGCCCTAGACCATGGGGTGGGCAGTTTCTCCATCTACCAGGGTGTAGCCAGCCACAGTTGCTGGTGCCTGGACTGCAGGTGAGTAGCTTCTCCATCTTCCCTGGGGTGCAGTGTGGGAGACTTCTCCAGCTGGCTGCAGCCTGGGATCATGGGGCAGTTGGCTTCTTCATCTCCCAGGCTGCAGCCAGCCTCAGGCACTGGCGCCCAAATTCTCAAACCCCACAGGCCTGGAGCAACAGGGAGGGTGGGGCTGCCACCATGTTTTCCAGGTTAATTTGCATACTCACTCTAATTGGCTGGTAGTGTAGCAGAGTGATGGTAATTTGCATGTTTCTCTTTTATTAGTGTAGATAAAATGTGTGCTTCTACTTCATTTTCAGATGGTTCTCTTCTCCAATTCAGGATGTTCCCTCGTGACTCCAAACACATTCAAACAAGGCTTGTCCACAGACATGACATAATTCTCCAGATACTTTATTTCATCTTCTTTTTTAAAAAATTGGATGCTGCTGCTGCTGCTGAAGAATACATTTTGTAATTTTATAAAACTGAAGTATGAAAATGTTACTGTTACATATACCAAGTATACTGGTTAATAATGCAGATTTTTTTTCAATAGATGGAGTTACACATATGTTGATATATATGCTTTTTAATACGTATGCTATTTTGTTGTATTGACAACAAGCTTCAAAACTTCGTATGTCAAATTTTCTGAAGGTGTTAACATCTTAGATATTTTTATGCTTAAAAATGTTGAATTTTATACCAAAAAAAGAGCATTTGTGGGAAGTTTTAATTCATTACTTTATTTTGAAGAAAAAGTTCTTGTATACTTTGGGAAGCTTATGGTGAACATGCTTCATCTCAAGATAGCTGTGAAAGCTGGTGTAAATGCTTTAAAAGTGATGATTTCAAAGTGAAAGACTAAGAATGTCCAGGTCAACTGAAAACGTTTGAAGACCAACAATTGCAAGCATTATTAGATGAAGATGTGTGTCAAACTCAAAAACAACTTGCAGAAAGATTAAATGTTGCTCAGCAAACAATTTCTGATCATTTACTAGCAAGCTAAGCTAAAGATATATACTTTAATCTTAAACAACCACTATAATCACACACAAACAGTGAATCAAATACATTAACAAAGGATATAAAATGAAATTATCATAATTAGTCAATCAAAAGAATGTAGAAAAAATTAATAAATACAAATAGAAAGCATATAGCAGTATATTAGTGTGTGTGTGTGTGTGTGTGTGTGTGTGTGGTATGTTTGTGTATATGTGTGTGATTGAATCATGCAATTATGGAAGCTGGGAAATCCAGATCCAGGAGAAGATGTCATATAGTCCCAGTCTGAGCCCAAAGTTCTGGGAACCAGGAGAGCCAATGGTGTAAGTTTCAATCCAAGTTGTATCTGCAAAATTCAAGGTTCATTTAACATTTGCAAACCAATTTAATTCACTAAAATCACAGAGTGAAAAAGAAAAATATATGCTCACCACAATAGATTCAGAGAAAGTATTTGACAACACTTGATATTTGCCATCTATTTATGAAGACAAAATATTTATGATAAAATATGTTAGTGTGAAAGGAACATAAGAGAATATTTATTAATTAAAATGTGTTTTTCTTTAAATTTAAGAGAAAAAGAGAAGGAGAGGGAGAATCACCCACGTAAGAGAGAAACACCAATCAGCTACCTCCCAAGAGGAGATCAAGCATGTTCCATCTTCTAGAATCCAACATCAGTTCACTGGATGATGCTCAACCAACTGGGACCCACCAGCTATGAAAAGATAACTTTTATGACAAATTTAAGCTAACATCATATTTAATCTTATAGGACTAACTTTTCCTTCTACCTAAAATAAAAAATGAATACCTAGTCTCATGAATGAATTTCAATATTTGTTCTGAAAGCTTTAATAATTGCAATAAGAAAAAATAATAAAATGCATCCAGATTTAACAATAAGATATAAAATTGTGTGTATTTACAAATGACTTGATTATTTATATAGAAAATTTCATGGAATCTACAGCATAGCTTTTGGAACTAATAAGTGAGTTTACCAACATTATGAGATACAAAGACAATCCAAAAAGTCAATTGTATATCTATGAACTAACAACTTAACAATCTTATATCAAGATAAAAAATTCTTGCACCTATACCTGACAGAAAATGCTCAAGACCTAAAAACTATTAAAGATTGCAGATAGAAATTAAGGAAAACTGTGGTCATGGATTGAAAAAATTTAATATTGATAAATGTCAATTCTACCAAATTTATCTATAGATCTTATGCAATTCTAATAAAAATTACAGTAGAACTGGTAGGGGAAGAAATATAATATTGGAAACTATAATTATAAGGAAATATTAATCATAATCTGTTAATCATGACTGTTCTGTTCTAATTAGAGAAAGCATATTCTCACCTGGCTGAGAGTTGTATGCCCTGCCCTGGGACATGGGAGCTAATGTCGGAATGCAGTCCATCCTGCTTTCCTGAGAACTGCGTATCATTATAAAAAGATTTATACAACCTCATAGCTGAAATAATCTAGTCCCGAAGGCACCCACTCTTTACAACCCCCAGCCCCTGTAATCAGGATTCAGAGTGCCCAGAGGCACCACCCTCTGCCATGCACCCTCCTCCCCCAGCTAGCATGACTTGTAACATGTAATGATTATCCCATGCCTACTTTCCCATGTAATCTTTGTCCTTTTACCCATAATAAGTGTTAGGGTTGCCAAAGGAGGAACGCACAAGGCCAAAAGGGGTAAAGAATTACTAATTTATTAGGTCATCTGGAAAACCAGATGGGCTGATCCCCCAAATGACCCCAGCTCCCAAAGATGGGGAGTCAGAGGTTTTTAAAGGACTCTAAGTGGGCTTTTTCTAGGTGGATAATTCTCTGTGCAGGTCCGGATTCTGGGAAAGTTCAGAGGGGAGAGATAATGGTCTCAGCAAGTGGAATGTGGTCTAAGAACTGGAATGTTCCTTGTGAAGTGGCCTAAAGGTTAGTTCCCAGAGAGGAGGTATCGATTCAATTATTTGATCAGACCTAACAATAGCAACTGGCTTATGAGGAGAGGGAGAGCAGATGTTTGTGGATGACCTGATGCTTTCCCACACTGCCGACGTTATTGGAATAAATGCTCATATATAAATTCAACCCTGACTCTGCTTAATTGGCTCAAGTAGTGACAGGCAGCCCAGACCCCTTGCTTTTTCAGATATAGAAGTTTTGTAAAAACTTAGAAATTGATTCCTAAAAAAAATGCAAACAATTTTGGAAAAAAAGAACAAAGTTGTAGAACTTACACTAACCAGGGTCAAACTTTAGTATAAAGCTACTATAATCAAGACAGTGTTGACATCAAATTAGAAAATCAATGAAATAGAATAGAAAGGCCGGAAATATGTATTAAAACATATATTATGGACTAAATGTGACACCTCCCCCCAATTTATATGTTGAAGCCTTAACCCCTATATATCTGGAGGATAGGGCCTATATAAAGGTATTAAGGTTAAATTAGGTCATAAGGATATAGGAGAGCTCAAAAGCAGCTGCCTTCAAGCCAGGATGGGGTGCTCTCACCAGAAACAGATCAGCTGGAAACTTGATCTTAGTCTTCTAGCTTCCAGAACTGTGAGAACATCAATTTCTGTTATTTAAATCACCAGTTTAAGATATTTTGTAGGACAGACTATATAACATATATAATGAAATAATTAATCTCAATATATACCTTATATTATATCTAAAAATTAACTCAGTGGATTATAGGCTTTAATGTGAAATCTGAAACTATAAAACTTCTAGAAGAAAACATGAGAGAAAATACTTATAATTCTGAGTTAGGGAAAGATTCTTTAGATACAACACAAAAGGACAATCCATGTAGAAAACAATTGATAAATTAAACTTCATCAAGATAAAGAACTCCTGCTCTTACAAAGAACAGTCAGGAGCCCTAACTGGTTTAGCTCAGTGGATAGAGCGTTGGTCTACAGACTGAAGGGTCCCAGGTTCGATTCTAGTCAAGGGCATGTATCTTGGTTGCGGGCACATTCCCAGTAGGAGGTGTGCAGGAAGCAGCTAGCTGATCAATGTTTCTCTCTCATCTATGTTTCTAACTCTCTATCCCTCTCCCTTCTGCTCTATAAAAAAATCAATAAAATACAGGGTACATTTTAAAAAAAGAAGAAGAATCAAGAGAATGGAAAAAAAGCGACATATTGAGATAAAATACTTGCAAATTATGTATCTGATAAAGGATTTGTATTCTGTGTTGTGATAGGCTTTTTATTACCATAATAAAAGTTGGAGGAGATAATTTTAATGAATTATATTTAAATAAATTCATCTTTAATCCTATTATTTTGGGTAATTATTTTTAAAACTGATTTTGAATTGATCAACATCAAATTCATTGGCAAAAAATAATCAATTCCAGTCTCTGATGCCTATGTCACCTTTGGTGATAGTTTGAAGATTGCTAAACAGGTTCTGAAATCATAATTGCCAAAGTGTTTAAGTGCCCTGGTGAAGAGTGATATAAAGAAATGAGAACTCAAAGGGCAGGCTCAGCAAGTTTCATCATCACACACAACATTGGTTTTTTAATTTATAAGATTTTGGCACAGATAATCACTAGATGCCTTGCTAATTGTAGATACTATATTTTTGGAATATAAAAAAGAGTGCTCATCTATTGTGGTGATTACATTTAGTTATCTTTGCTCATAGACACCATTAGATCTATGTTTAACTCCCTTGAAGAGAAAAGGCCATGTGGGCATAGTGGGTGAAATCAGCCAAAGGGATATATAACTAACCATTTTTGCTAGGGTCTCTTCATTGACCCCATGATCTCATTTATGGCAACTGTTGACTAGCTGTAATTTTCAATCGTGTGCCATCCCCTCTTTCTTATTCCTTAAATCTTCCTCTTCTGATCTTTGCTTTGATAAGCAACATCTCACTTCATCTACACTGCTAGTACCAGGTTCAATAATGGTGAAATGAATTTTTCAGTCTCCTGGTAAAATTCTATAACACTGTAAAAGAATTGGGATTTTTTTTTTTCAGTACATCCATCCTTATGCATGTACATGAAATCTGACAGTATTTATTTGCATACAGAACTCATGGTCAGATGCATATGTATGAGCCTATTTGTTATAACTGTCCCAATTTGATCATCCTGTGTATAAAATCCAGCCTCTTCTGTCCTTTATCACAAGCCCCTTATGGAGTGAGCAAACTAGAAATTCAATTTTCCTTAACAGACCACCTTGAACACAATGTTCACTCAAAGAGCATTTACTGCTCTTTAGCTGATAATGAGAATAGAAACTAGGCTCAAACCATACCTTAACCATTGCTTTCAACTTGCCAACAAATGTAGGCTGTGCAAGAGCAGTTAACAAGTGACAGGATTGAATTAGGTGTCGTCTCCTTGATAGAAATTTTAATGAAGTGGGTAATGAACCAAAGGTAGAGAGAATCAGGCAGAAAAAGAACTAGATACATGAATAGTTTGGAAAACATATAACCCATCAGAAGGATAATGCATTGACTAAATCAGTGAGTGGTATATTTCTAAACAATGAATATTTTTAATGGGGTCATTGCTGCTCTTTTAAAAAGAACAAAGCCAGAGAAATAGGCCCTCTTGATTTTAGAAAACTGGTAATTATTTAGGTCTACTTCCCTGTGAACAACTAATTTCCTAGAATGTTAGAATGTGGTGTTTTCTAAATGCTAGAACTTCAGAGCCTACTAGAGAAAGCAGGACCTTGACATTTTCAAGGATTCCTTTTTTAGCTACATTTAGGTCCACCTGCCATTCATCTGGATTGTTAACACAATTAGCGAGGTGTCAAATTGGCTGATATACTGGGGTGGCTGTGTAGCAATCGTTAAACTGTGGATGACTAACATGCAGAGGAAATATATAGAGAATCCACTTATTTTTGGAAGTTTGTCATTAATAGCCTTTATTTGCATGCTGCTTTTTCAAAGTCTGCTTCTTTTTAGCTAGAAAATTCTAAGGAATCATGGAAGTTTTACAGTATATATATATATATACATAATAAAATTTCCATAATTTATACACATAAATATACATATATACATATGTATAAACTTTGATGTACATTTAAAATAAAACAATTCATCTTGGAAGTAAAAGAGGGAATTAAAATATAATTTTATTTAACTTGCTTTAGCTTATAGGCAATGTGACATGGTGGTAAGATCATGGTCTTTTAGAATAACAAAGGCCTCAATTTAAACCAGTTTTGCTACTTATAAATTGTACAACACTGAACAAGTAACAATCTCTGACAGACTCAGTGTCCTCATGTACAAATTGGAGTTAATTCCTTTTTACATCATTATATACAGTGCATCCCCCAAAAAATGTATGGACACTGAGATTATAAAGTCAGTGTTTATTAACATACAGTTCATTTTCAAAATTTAAAAGAATCTACATAAATGAATGTGTATACATTTTTGGAGGGTACTCTATATTTTATAAAGATTAAATTAGTTAATACTGTTGATGAGGAAAATAAGACATTTGGGGGGCAGGGTACTAGCAACCTGACTCTGTATCCCTAATGCACATTCCTGTTAGCCTATGGCCTAGTCACTGCCCCTTCCTTAATTATGTGGTCTTACTCCCATTTTACAGAGGCCATAAACCATGAACAATACACAACCTCTGGAGGGGGTTATCAGTTCTGGCAGCAGGCCAGGCCTTTAGGTGTGGTTTCACGGACCCTTATCCCAATACATGATGCTTTTTGCAAAGCCCATGAAAGGTCTGGAAGTCTGATCCTTATTTGGGGGACAAAGAAACCAATGGGTATAAAGAGAAAGCTTCCTCCATATTGGCTTGCTCAGGATTTGGAGAGAAACAGTCTCCCCTGAGTCACATAGTACATGCGAAACATCTGAAAATAAATGGATTTTCTTGTATCTCTAAATACTCCTGTGTATTTTTCAGTCGCCTGGTAAATTCTATAACATTGTAAAAGAATTGGGATTTTTTTTTTTTAACCCATAAACCACAGAGTAGAAACAGTAGAAATAAAAGGATCCAGAAAGCGCTATGGCCTGTATTTTTCAGTGGGCATTTTCCATGCATCGAAGGGTCTCAGGTATGATTCCCATCAAGGGTACCTACCAGGCTTGCAGGTTGGCTCTCACTTGAGGGAGGTAATCAATCAATGTGAGAACATCAATGTCTCTCTCTGTCTCTTTTTTTCTCCTCCCTCCCTTACCCTCTATCCTAAAAATCAGTATCTTCAGGGAAGCATTAACAAAACAAAACAAACAAAAAGAGATCCAGAAAGGTTGTTCTATTGCCTGATTGAAGAGAGAATAGGGGTAATGCTTTTCTAAAAACATCTCAAAGAAGCTAGGTTGAACAATGGTGAAAGCATTACTCATCAATATGTATTTAATAGAATAACTATTTTGTCGAGAGTAGATGTTATGCCCAGAGTTCAGGGTCCCCAATAATCAACCACTAAGGAGCCTTTTCTAATGCAAAAGCAGAGTCTTTATTCAAACCCGGGTTTGGCTCTCAGCCTCTTTCTGGCGCAGCAGTGAGGCTAGAGAGCAAGCCAGGTGGGAACAATGAGTCATATGGGGTAGGATAATTAGGGGGCTTAAGAAAGTGATGAGGGTTACAGAGATTGGTCACTTGACTTGGGGTCTTTCTGTGGTTAAGCCTAATTAGGACCCTCGCTGTGTTCCTGGAGCTTCATTGGTCCATTTGGGTGGTGACTGGGGAAGCTAGGACTTTGCTGGCATAGCTGTGGCCCCTCCCAGAAAAGGGAGGGGGTTTAGGCAGGGGGCCCAGCCCTATAGGACAAAATGTAGGGGAGTTCATTTTCTTTCATAGAGTCTATTTGTTGTTGTTGTTGGCCTTGACTTATTGATTCATTCAGTTTTCTGAGGTTTGTGGGATAAATACAGAAACATGCTGTTCTATTCTCCTCTTGGATAAGCAAAGAACCAGTTAGTAATATGTACATAAAGGCAATGGAGAAGGGGGCTGTGTCATTCTTTAATTTTAATAGTCAAGAAAAAAAAAACCTGAAGTAGACTGTTAAAAAACTTGTTGTACAAGAATCCTTTCAGAAACATTTTTTTTCCCGTTAAATATAATATGTTTTCATTGATTTGAGAGAGAAACAGCAATGGACTGCTTCCTGCATGCCCCCTACTGGGGATCAAGTCAGCAATCCAGGCATGTGCCCTGACCGGGAATCTACTGATGATCTCTCAGAACTCAGGACATGGCCAATCAACTGAGCCACACAGGCCAGGGCAGGAGACATTTTCAAAACAGATCTTTTATCCCATTCTCAGAATGCTAAAGCAGATGGCTGGCCCAAATGTCTAAACTTGAACACTCTTCTGGGTTAATCTTGTGTTAGGATTTTAAACATATATCCAAAACAACAGGAACAAATTTTAGAAGATTCATAGGAAAGCGTAAACCTATAAAGGAAAGATAGATCCAGAAAGTGATTTTTAAGCTTTGTCATCTCATGGCACACAATTACTAAATTTCTAATTCTTTGCTTTTCTGACTAAAACTAGGTATAATTTTGATTCATTCACACCAACTGTTTTGGGGTGACTTCCACAACCAGTTGCAAATGACCACGGAGGCTGCTAAGTTGGTAATAAGCAAGCAAGGATTTATTGAGCTGGCCAGGGTCGGCCGAGAGGGCACCACAAGCAGGTGGAGTCCACACACTCAAGACCATGCTGTCTCAGGGGTATACAACCCTTTTAAAGATCCAAACCACATTTTTTTCCTTGTTCTAAATTCCACAAACAGTCTCAGGGGCTGGGGGGAGAGGAGGAGGGAATTTCAGTGGGCCGCAACTGTTCCTGTTGACTGCTCCTTATCTCCAAACCACCCCAGCTAGATGTTGGAATGTGGAGTCTCAACTCCTGGAGCCACTGAGTCAACAGGAATCAATCTTTTATGGCTCTGGTCCTCAGGCACAGGAGAATAACCTTTGTGATGTGGGATGAATTTATGTGACCTTCCAGGTCAAACAGCAGTTTTTACCTGAGATGAATGCTCTTAAGGTCCTATTTCACAGACGACTATTGTTGTGTTGGCTATTGTCTTATTTATTTATTTATTTATTTGTTATTTATTTATTTATAGCATGTGGGAAAAGAGGTCAGGTATTGCATGTTTTAAAAATTTTTGCCACATTTCCAGGTGAAAATCACTGATCTAGAGGAATCAGAGATTTTCAAACTGTATTCAGATGAGGAAGAAAGTGGGAGGTCTAGAAAGAGACTGAGACTCTCTGAAATGGATGGGAACACCCTTCAGTTATTTTTAAGCCTCTTTGAGACAAAATTAAAGTTTCTCTTCAGGGGTCCTAAAACTCCCAGCCCAGAGCTGGAACCTGAAAGCAAGAGCAACACTAATTGAATATATAGACTAGTGACATTGATTTTTATTTTTTTAGTATATTTCTTTCTTTATTTCAGAAAGAAAGAAAGGGAGAGTAGAAACATCAGTGATGAGAATCATTGATTGGCTGCCTCCTTCACAACCCCTAGTGGGGATTGAGCCTGAATCCCAGCCATGTGCCCTTGGCTAGAATTGAACCTGGGACCCTTCAGTCCACAGGTCGACACTCATCTACTGGGCCAAAATGGCTACGGCATGACATTGATTTTTAAATGAAAATCCATTAAACATTTTAAAATATTTTATTAAATTTTGTTTTGTTAGGGGTATAATAGGACAGGTTTAGGAAATTTTAGAAATTTTGGAAATTAAGGAGACCATGGAGGAAGCACAGGGCTGCAGAGCAGCAGAAGGTGTATTTCCATAGAATAGGGAAACTGAAAATCTGCAACAGGTACATTTCCATAGACTGAGGGAGCTGGGAACAACAGAAGGTCTATATTTACAAAATAAAGGGAAGAAAACCCTTCATTCAGAAGGAGAAGCCCAAAAAGAACAGGAAAACAATAAGGAAGGTGGGGTGGAGAGTGGGGAGGAGAGAACATGGGACATGTGAGGTTTTACCTTTAAACCCAGGAGTTACTATAGTAGCCAATCCAAGAGAATAGTGACCAATCAGAGGGGATATGAAGGTACCAAGATCTGCAGCCTTTATAAGCCATAGGGAAAAGGAACTCAGTGGACCTTTTCCCCTCCCTACTTGGGAATCCATTCTGTGGGACTCTTTCTCCCTTTCCCAGGTGGAAGTCTGTACTTGTTCTTTAATAAATCTCCACCTTGGCTATACCATCTTCTGTACATGGATTCCTTCTACTCCTGTGGACAAAGAGTCCGGGTTCCATTGCAAAAATTCAGTATCAATTATTTTCCATGAAAAATAGAAATTCATAAAGACATAGTAAATGTGCATTTAATAAGTAAATATATCTGAATAAGCCCTAATGAGAGGTTCTGTGGTACAATGGAGAGGAAATGTTGGATTAAAATAGGAGGATGTGATACTCTCAGTCCCACCCCTGGCCTCCAGGGAAGGGAGAGTCGCCAATGGCTAGTGATTTAATCAGTCATGCCTACTGAATGAAGCCTCCATAAGAATCCTAAGGGGTAGGTTTCAGAGAGCTTCGGGTTGAAGAGCATACAGAGACTTAGGGAGAGTGGTGTGCTCAGAGAGGACGTGTAAACTAACCCCCTTCCACATGCCTTGTCTGGATCTGTTCCATCTGGCTGTTCCTGAGTTACATTCTTTTATAATAAACCAGTAATCTAGTAAAAATAAATTATAGACATTCAAAATCAGAATCTTTCCCATACTAGGTGTGTGGACTTTGAAAAAGTGTTTTAATTCCTCCCCTCTTCTGTTTGCACATTAGTACAATTTGGATAATAGTATTTATTCTTTCTACTTCAAATAAGTGTTATCTACTAAATCCATGGAATCTGTAAAGTGCTTTAAAATTGAGACACCATTAAAAATGATTGAAAAGTATCAAAAACACAAAATAATAGTTGAACTTGATAGCATAACTTTAACCTGGAACTTCTTTTCTGCAACTCAGTGTTACGTCCCCAAGCTCCAAAGTTAGAACTGTTTTCAAAGGACTTTTAAACTGCTATGACTCTCCTTCTCTAAACAATTTAAAAAAAAAAAAGGTATTTTCTTTAGACCACTAGAGCTTGAATTTGTTGGCATTCTGCAGAAGGGTGATTGAATATCAAATACTGACATATGCTCCTGTGTAAGCATCCCATATGGAGAAAAACAGCTAACCACACTGCTCTTTTTTATCATCTTGTACTCTGGTGAAACTAGGCTTTTTCCACTTCTATGAAAGCTGACTGAAGTTTCTTTAAAAAGGGCCCATTAATAGTTATGGATGAGTTTTAATTGGGAATTAGCATTTTATTCAGGGCAAGAGCTCACCTTCTTGGACTTTCGTGTGCTTCAGGGAAAAACCTCTGAATTCAGTGAAACAAGTATGCCCTGAGATCTTTCCCACCTTTCTCTGATACCATTGTGAGCAGCTTAGTTCCGTGAGCATGTATTTCTTTTTTCTTTCTTTATTTTTTAAATATATTTTATTGATATTTTACAGAGAGGAAGGGAGAAGGATAGAGAGCTAGAAATATCGGTGAAAGTGAGACATCAATCAGCTGCCTTCTGCATGCCCCCACTGGGGATGTTCCCACAACTCAGGTACATGCCCTTGACCGGAATCGAACCTGGGACCCCTCAGTCCGCAGGCCGACGCTCTATTCAGTGAGCCAAACTGGTTTTGGCTATTCGCTGCTTAGTTTTTCATCTTTCTGGTCCAAAGTGAGGTCCACATAAAGCACCCCTCCCTGGATCATATCTTTGGCATGGCATCCCCAAACAATATACCAGTTCTAAACTCCTGACCTCTTTGAACACTACTACCAGTCCTTCCAGCATTTATTCACTCTCTGGAGATTTTTTCCTTTATTTATTTATCTTTTAAATGAACTTTTAAATTTTAGAATAGTTTTGTTACAGAAAATCGGAATAACCAAACCATGCTGGGAGAGTTTGGAGTTACATTTAATATGCATGGGTCCAGAAGAAAATGTTTCTCAAATTCTAGGCCCCAACATGCAGAAATTTCCTGTTTTTATATGTTTTTACCTTCTTTGTTTCCCAAATATGGGATGTTTTCCACCCCTTTGCAAGTTCTTAAAGGGCCCCTATGTGCCGAGGCCTTGAGACAGCAACCAAAGGCCTGGCCTGGTGCCAGCACTGATAATTTTGTCCAGGGAAGGTTTAATGGCCTCTCTGAAGTGAGAATAGTATTATTTTCCTTATTATTTAAGCAAGCATTTACAGAAGCCAATAGCAAGGTTAAAATTTCAAACAGCAGTTTTTATATAAGATGGATGTTTCATTCCCCACTGGTTTTATGTACGAGTCAAATTATTGACTCTTGGTTATTGTCAAGAAGGGCATTATATTTAACCCTGAGGACTATAATTTTAATTTTCTATAACAGTTTAGATTTATAGAAAAATGGTAAAGAGAGTACAGAGAGTTCTCACATCTACTTTCCCCTATTGTTCATATGGTATATTTTTTCAACTAATGAGCTAATATTTATACATTACACATGTAGTACTTTGGGCTCCATTCTCTCACCTTATCCTACTTCCTCACTTCAGTCTGCACCTCATTCCCAAACACTTAGTTTTTACTTTGTTTGCCAAATGAGTTACTATTCATAAATATGCTTTCCATACTCCAACGTCTTTTACCTGTTATTTTCTCCTTGGTCTGTAGACTTCATAATTTTTATATTAGTTTACTACCATTATAATGAGATTTGGGGAAAGGGATAAAATAAATAAGCATGCTCAATCTGCCATGCCTTATCAAAAATGTCAGTGAGATTTAGAAAATCCTGCCTTCTCATATCAATTCTTTTATTTAATTATCTATTTCTCTCTAAACTTCCAGAGTCCATCATCATTGCTAGATTGAAGGACCAACATCTAGAGTGAAAAGAACTTTCATCTTTGGAGCCAAAAAGATCTCTATTTGGACCTTAGTCCTTCTGTCTACAATTATATAATATCAAAATTGGGAATTTAAGCTTAAAACAATATAAATTATTTCACTTATAGTTCTGTAGGTAAGAAATCCAATATAAACATTGTGGTAGGGTCACACTCCCTCAGAAACTCCAAGGGGGATTCCATTCTTGATCTCTTTCAGCTTCTCCATTCCTTGTCTTATGTCTGCATCATTCCAAATTTTGTCTTCATCTTCACATAGCCATCTCCCCCGTATGTAACTTTTTCTGCCTCTCTATTATAAAAATGCATGTGAACTCTCATCTCAAGATGCCTAAACTATCTGAAAAGACCCTTCTCCCTTTTCCCCCCAATCTACTACAGTAGGTTTGTTATTTTGGCTTACAAAAAAAAATAAAAGAATTGATGCCAGTTATCTTAGAAGAGCAGAAATCTATTGCAGGGTGACACTAAAAGTTTATATTATTAAAGACCAGAAAGTTAGTTTGAAAATGGTGAACAAAAAGGTGGGTACCTAGAAGCCAAGCCGTAGGGACATTCTGTTCCAGGACAATAACATTGTGAATAAATTGTAATGAAATCTTTGCCTTTAAGTTCTTTGACCAAGATACAGTTATTTTGAGGGACAATTGTTAGGTTAGCTAAGCCCAGGTCACTATCAAGTCTCTGTTCTCAAAGGCTGGGAGATTGAGGCACTTCCTAGGGTTAGATGTTCGTATACATAAGTAAACAAACAAAGAAACAAATAAATGGAAATGCCACCTATAAAAAATAACTGTATTCCTCAATTTTAAAAAGTGAAGAAATGGGTAATAAATTAGTAAGCATAGGAAATAGTATCAAATCACAGGGCTTTGACTTCATACTTTATATTCTTTTAACTTACCTATACCAAAAATCCTGATATTTATAGATTTTTATATTAATAATTATATATATATAAAATTTTACATTAATAATTACACACACAGACACACACACACACACACACACACACACACACACACACTAGAGGCCCAGTGCACAAAATTTGTGCACAAGGTGGGGGGTGGGGAAGGGGAGTGTCCTTCAGCCAGCCTCCTTCTTCTTCAATCTGGGACCCCTTGAGGGATGACTGACTGCCTCTTTAGATCTGATCCTACCTGGATCGGCCCTAAACGGGCAGTTGGACATCCCTCTCACAATCCAGGACTGCTGGCTCCCAACTACTCACCTGCCTGCCTTCCTGATTGCCCCTAACTGCTTCTGCCTGCCAGCCTGACCACCCATAACTACTACCCTGCCAGCCTGATTGATGCCTAACTGTTCCCTTGCCAGTCTGTTTGCCCCTAAATGGCCTCCCCTGCAAGTCTGGTCCCCCCAAATTGCCCTTCCCTGCAGGCCTGGTCACCCCAACTGCCCTCCCCTGCTGGCCTGCTCACCCATAACTGCCCTTCCTTGCAAGCCTGGTCCTTCCCAACTGCCCTCTCCTACTGGCCATTTTGTGATGGTCATCTTGTGTCCACATGGGGACAGGATCTTTTGACCATAAGGGAACAGTCATTTTGTGTGTTGGAGTGATGGTCAATCTGCATATTGCTCTTTTATTAGATAGGATAGCAGCCTGCTGCAGGGATGGGGGCCAGCAACCAGCATCTGGAACTAGCTTAGCCAATCAGCTTAGACCACATACCTCCTCGAGCCCTTTTTCCTTCCCCTCCCCCTTTCTGAGCGTATATAAGAAGAGCCACCTGAAATAAAATTTTGAGGCTTGATCAGAACACCATTTGTCTTGCCTCCTTTCTTCGTGTCCCTGTCTGTTTCTCATTCCCTTAGGTGCGTCGCCTCGCTGCCCCTGTTGAATGACCCCGCGGGCCGGGGGTCATCCTACTTTGTTTTCTTTCTGTCCCTCAAGCATTTTTGTCTTTTTTTTCTCCAAATCTTCTCATATCTACTAATAGTATCTCTCTCTCTTCTTCTAGGCCTTAGCAGATAGCCTTGGCTTCCAGTCAGCCCCACCTCACACAGCCCCTGGGTCTCAAGTGTCTCTTGGTAATACTTGCAGCTGTCTCTGTGCACACGTGTGTGTGCCTCTAGATGTATACCTTTCCAGTTCCCTTGTGCTCCAAGCCCCATGTGAGTTTTGCCCAGAACTGGGGTCCAATGCCGTAGGATAAGGGGTTCCATGCAGTTGGGAGTTTCTGTCTCCCTCCTGTCAGAGGAAGCCAGCCAGGCACTCCAGCACATGCTCTCTCCATGTGCGCATCTCCGTACCTCAGCTTTTTGCAGCTTCTCCGAGTCTCCATGAGCCCCTCTCTTTCCTTCTAGCTGTAGAATTTTCACTCAGCCAACTTTCCTGTGGCTCCAGATGATGTCCATTCTGTCTTTCAGTTGTAGTCTTCAAATAGTTGTGCGAGGCAGCAGTTTTGGTGTTCACCTATGCCGCCATCTTGGTTTCTCTCCACCCTAGGTTTTAAGGCCCATTTCAGTAGCCCTCCTACTCATTGCAACGCAGAGTGCTTGGGGGTTCTGGAGGGACACAGAGGCGTCCTTATTACTCCTCTTCTACTCTGACCAACTGCCAGTGATGATAGGGCATGGGCCTGATGCTCCAGTGCTAGCCATTTTCAGGGCTCCCAAGCAGGATATGAGGCTTTTCCTTGCCACTTTGATTGGCTTTAAGTCTTCAGAGTTTAGACAGGGCTCTTTAAAATATGATACACCAGTCAAAAGTTTCTGGCCAATAAAATTACTATTGGAAACTGGTCTCATTGAATTTATGCAAAGAAATGTATTGACATGACTTATTAAGCATTGCCAAATTTGAGAGGAATTATATAAGGAGAAAAATATACTGACCTGCTTTAAGATCTTCTGATTTTCCTTGTCAGTCCTTTTTATGGATTCTTCAGAGTAATATAATTGTCGTTAATTGACAAGGAGAAATTCAAAATATGTCTAAATTCAAATAGACAATTATAGCTGTGCTAGTAGCAGGGTTCCCTCTACTTGACTTGTCCTTAAAATTTCTTATGGTCTCTGGGGGGGTGTTACATACCCTCGGAGAAAGGATTAAGGAAGCTTTATTGCTTTACAGGGTCTCATATGTCACAGGACCTCATGGGGTTTGTAATTCCTATAACAAAGGGCTGGTACTCACCACTTCTCTCTGATCCGAATAGGCCTTCTCCTGTTTCTTAAAGTTGAGGTTTGTGCCACACCTGATATGGTTATGACCACACAGTCCTGTATGACAGTATACAGACTGCCAACTGCCTTTCAATAGAGACCAAAACCAGATGGGTATTTTTCTTGCCCATTTGGGCACTTGCCCTTTTGGCAACTGCATCCAAATCTGTAAGGTTAATGCAATATTATTAACACAATGAAGTATAATATTGGCACTGTGGCCACCTTAAGTAACCAAATCTTCTGCTACCATATATGACACATGGTAGGGCTATACAAATATCTTAGGGAGATGACTAAGGTCTATTCTTGATCTTCTAACTAAAGCAAATTCTTTGTCTTTCTGGAGTCATGTCCATGAAAATACAGGCATTATCTAAGTCTATTTTATACAGTTTTCTGCAGGCCACTGTCAGGGCTGTGCATGGTGGCCAGTCCTTCTTTTTAGCCACAAACATGGCCTGTCTAATTTCTTAAAATTTATTCTGGCACAGGAAAAAGTTGTTTTGCTATAACAGGCAGCTTAACCCCTACATAACTGGGCTTGGGACATCTGCCTAGAAAGCTGTAATTTATAAGTTTAACATGTGGCCTTAGATCTTTCCAAGCATGGGTTGGTTTTCCTGGAATCTCAGGGAATCAAAAATGTTACAGAAAATCGGAATAACCAAACCATGCTGGGAGAGTTTGGAGTTACATTTAATATGCGCTGGTCCAGAGGAAAATGTTTCTCAAATTCTGGGCCCCAACATGCAGAAATTTTCCGTATTTATATGTTTTTACCTTCTTTGCCTCCCAAATATGGAATGTTTTCCGCCCTTTTGCAAGTTCTTAAAGGGCTCCTATATGCTGAGGCCTTGAGACCACAACCAAAGACCTGGCCTGGTGCCAGCACTGATAATTTTGTCCAGAAAAGATTTAATGGCCTCTCTGAAGTTAAAATAGTCTAATTTTCCTTATTACTTAAGCAAGCAAACACGCAAGCATTTACAGAAGCCAATAGCAAGGTTAAAATTTCAAACAGCAGTTGTTATATAAGATGGATGCTTCAGTTTGAATGAGATATATGTTATAAAAATCATTCAAACTTCATCCTACAAATAAATATTAAAAAGTACCTTTCAGATCTCATTCTGAAAATTCTATTTTTAAAAATAATGTTGTCATTTCTTGATATACTTTTGGGACTTCTATTTTTAATATTAACACCAGAGTCCCCATAGTGCAAGTTTGTGTCTTAAGGCCAATCACATATGCTTAAATTAGATTATTGTGTGTAGTGAAATATTTATTTTAAATGACATTCTGAGAAAAATAATGCTTTCAAGAAACATTTTTTAGCATTAATTTTAATCTGAAAGCAAATGGTCAAAAAATACTGGTTGCTACAGAAACCACTAAACCTAGATTTCTAGTTCTATAAAAAGGTAAAAGGGAAAGGCACCAACCCTTATAAAGATATTTATGATTTGCCAGCTCCATAGTGAAACAGAATTTTTGGACTGGAACCCGGATTCTTTGTCCACTGGAGTTGATGAATGAATCCACAGACAGAAAGTAGTATAGCAAAGGTGGAGATTTATTGAAAATCAAGTACAGACTCCCATGTGGGGAGAGGGAAACAGTTCCACAGAATGGATTCCCATGTGGGGAGGGGAATCTTTTCCCTGTGGCTTATATAGGCTACAAATCTTTGTACCTTGATATCCCCTCTGATTGGTCACTATTCTCTTGGACTGGTTACTTCAGTAACTCCTTAGCTCAAAGGTTGAACCTCACATGGGACATGTGAAGTTCTCCCCCCTCCTTCTTTATTGTTTTCATGTTCCCTTTGGGCTTTCTTCTTCTCTTTCTGGATGAAGGGCTTCCTTCCTTTTATTTTTTAAATATAGACCTTTTGCTGTTCCCAGCTCCCTTATTCTAGGGAATTATACCTGTTGCAGCTTTTCAGCTTCCCCCATTCTATGGAAATACACCTTCTGCTGCTCTGCAGCCCTGTGCTTCCTCCATGGCCTCCCTAATTTCTAAAATTTTTTAAAACCTGCCTTTTTCACCCCCCAAAATTCCTTTTCAACAGAAAAAAATTATATTTTATAATTTAAAAAACTAAGAGGGTTTATATACTTATTTTAAGATCTTGGAGCAAGTAAACATGATTTAATTCTGGATCAGCCCCAAAACCTATATAAATTTTAAACTTAAAAAAAGAAAAATTATATTATATCTCAGTTTTCTTTGCACAAAAAAAGATGGATGGCTTGTGAGCTTCAGCAAGGGGGTAGGTCATGGAGTTTCTTTGTTAATAGATTCTTTCACTTGATACAGAAGTGAGAGAATCTTCAGGAAAAAAATGCTGAGAAAGTAGGAGCTGGGTTCAGGAGCAAATAATGCCTTCGTTGTTTACCAAGGAAAGCTGAACTAGAATTATTATTTAAAATAAGTATTTAGTGGAAGAAGTATTAAATTGCATATCTTCATTCTTTCTATAACAAAATGTTCTTTAATAACACTTACTTGTTTTAATGAACAGATCTAGGCAATTTTTATTTATTTATTTTTAAAATATATTTTATTGATTTTTTTACAGAGAGGAAGAGAGAAGGATAGAGAGTTAGAAACATTGATGGATGGGAGTGAAACATCTATCAGCTGCCTCCTGCACACCTCCTACTGGGAATGTGCCCGCAACCAAGGTACATGCCCTTGACCAGAATCAAACCTGGGACCTTTCAGTCCACAGGCTGATGCTATATCCACTGAGCCAAACTGGTTAGGGCCGAACAATTTTTAAATAAAAAAAATGTATGAAAGGGCAAACACATTTACTTCTCTCTCTTATTTAGTTAACCATAAATTACTGTGTTGTTTCTCTTTTATTAAGTCAGGACACGGATTGAGACTTGTCAGAATACAGTTTCCAATATTTGAAATAAAATTAAGTTTTCTGGGGGAACATTAAGCACATACTTAGTGGCCTGCTACATAAATACCTTGATACTTGCTCTTCTTGCTGATAACGAATTTTTGGACTGGAACTCAGATTCTTTGTCCACCAGAATCGAAGAATGAATCCACGGACAGAAAAGTGGTATAGCAAAGGTGGAGAATTATTGAAGAATAAGAATATACTCCCACAGAGGAAGGGGGAAGAGTCACACAGAACTGACTCCCATGTAGGGTGAGGGAAGAGTCCCACTGGGTTCTTTTTCCCTATGGCTTATATACACTGCAGATCCTGGTGCCTCCATATCCCCTCTGAGGGTCAATATTTCCCTAGACTGGTTACTACTGTAACTCCTCGGCTCAAAGGTTGAATCTCACATGGGACATCTGAGGTTCCCTCCCCTTCCTTCCTCATTGTTTCCTGATTCCTTTTGGGCTTTGTTCTCCTTCTGAATGAAGGACTTCCTTCTCTTTATTTTGGAAATATGACCTTTCTTGGCTACTTTCAGTTTCCCTTGTCTTATGGAAATATACCTGTTGCTGCTTCCTTGTCTTAGGGAAATGTGACTGCACCTGGCTTCCTTGTGTTATGGAAATGTACCTTCTCCCAGTCTGCAGCCCCACACTTTTCCCATGGACCCCAATTCTAAAAAATCCCTAAGCTTGCCTATGTTCCCCCCAAATTCCTGTTTCACTGCTGCCTAAAAGTTTAGCTTCCTTTTATCTGGTGGCTTCTACCTATCCTTTGCAGCCAGCTCTATGAAGCCTTCCTCAGCTTTCCTAAGCAGAACACTATCATGATACTTTACAATATTGATGCTATGTGAATTACATTATAATTTTAAAATATATATTTATTTTAGTTTACATTCAGTATTATATTTGTTTCATGTGTTCAGCATAGTTTTCAAACATTTATATGACTTATGAAGCCTAGAACCCATCTGGCATCAAACATAGTTATTACAATATCATTGACTATATTTTCTTACTATACTTACATCCTGGTGACTGTTTTATCACTGCCAATTTGTACTTCTTAACCCCTGCACCTTTTTTTTATCTATATCTCTTACCCTTTTCCCATCTGGCAATAGTTTGTTCTCTATATCTATGAGTCTATTTCTGTTTGTCTATTTTGTTCTTTAGATTCCACATATAAGTGTAATTATATTTATTTTTATCTGCTTGAGTTATTTCACTTAATATAATACACTTTAGGTCCATCAATATGTTTGCAAATGACCAAATGATATTCCATTGTATCTACTTAACACATCTTTCTTATCCAATTATCTATTTTTATATCTTGGATATTGTAAATAATGCTGCCCTAAACATAGGGATACATATATTTTTTAATTGGTGTTTTTCATTTCTTTGGATAAGTATCCCAAAGTGGAAATGCTTGGCCAAAAGGCAGTTCTATTTTTAATCTTTTACCACTTTTATTCAATATAGTATTGGAAGTCTTAGCCATAGCAATCATATAAGAAGAAATAAAAGCTATACAAATTGAAAAGAAAGAAGTAAAAGTGTCATTATTTGCTGATGACATGATACATTTTATAGAGAATGCCAAAGATTCCCCCCAAAAGCTAGTAAACGAACTAGTAAATGAACTCAGTAAAAGAGCAGGATACAAAATTAATATTCAGATATTGGTTGCATTTTTATATATCAATAACAAACTATCAGAAATAGAAATTAAGAAAACAATCCCATTCAAAATTATATCAAAGAAAACACCTAGCAATAAAGTTAACCAGGGACCTAAAATACTGTACTCAAAAGTTTAAAAAAACATTAAAGAAAGATATTGAGAAAATAGAAATAAAGGGAAGTATACAATGTGCTCATTGATAGAAAGAATTAATAGTTAAAATGTCCATACTACCCAAAACAATTGTTATGCCCAGAGTTTGGGGTCCCCAATAATCAACCACTAAGGAGCCTTTTCCGATGCAAAAGCAAAGAGCCTTTATTCAAACCCGGATTTGGCTCTCAGCCTCTTTCTGGTGTAGCAGTGAGATGAGAGCTCGAGCCGGGAGCGAACAATGAGTTATATGGGGTAGGATAATTGGGAGGGCTTAGGAAAGTGACGAGGATTACAGAGATTGGTCACTTGAATTAGGGTCTTTCTGTGGTTTAGCCTTATTAGGACCCTCGCTGTGTTCCTGGAGCTTCATTGGTCCATTTGGGTGGTGGTCGGGGAAGCTAGGATATTGCTGGCACACCTGTGGCCCCTCCCAGAAAAGGGAGGGGGTTGAGGCAGGAGGCCCAGCCCTATAGGACAAAATGGAGGGGAGTTCATTTCCTTTCACAATTTATAGATTCAATGCAATCTCAATCAAAATATCAATGGTATTTTTCACAGAACCAGAACAAATCATTTTAAATTTTATATGAAACCACAAAAGACCCTGAATAGCCACAACAATCTTAAAAAGGAAGAACAAAGTTGGGATTGTACACTACCTGATACCAAATTATACTACAAGGCTATAGTATTCAAAACATCATGGTACAGACATAAAAAAAAGACACAAATAAATAGAACAAAATAGAGAGCCCAGAAATAAACCCATACCTATATGGTCAACTAATATTTGACAAAGAAGACAAGAACATAAAATAGTCTATTCAATAAATAGTCTTGGGAAAATTGAACAGATACATGAAATAAAAATGAAACTAGACCATCTGTTTATACAAAATACAAAAATAAACACAAAATGGATTAAAGATTCAAATTTAAGCCCTGAAATCATAAAACTCCTAAAACTGTTTTTTATTGCTCGTATGGATGTTTTTTAATATATCTCCTCAGGCAAGGGAAACAAAGAAAAAATAAACAAATGGAACCACATCAAACAAAAGTTTTTGCACAGCAAAGGAAATCATCAACAAAATTAAAAAACAACCCATCGATAAAGGAGTTAATATCCAAAATATATAAAGAACTCATAAAATTTAACACTAAAACAAGGCAATCTAACTAAAAAAATGGGCAGAGGACCTGAATGGACACTTCTCAGAGGAAGACATATAGATGGCCAGTAGACATATGAAAAGATGTTCAATGTCATTATCAGAGGAGTTCAAATTAAAACCACAGTGAGTTATCACCTCATCCCTGTCATAATGGTTATCATCAATAATTCAACAAACAAGTGTAGAAGGTGCAGAAAAAAGGGAATCCTTGTGCATTGTTGATGAGATTGTAAATTCATGCAGCCATTATGGAAAGCAATATGGAGGTTCCTTAAAAATTAAAAATAGAATTACATTATGCTGTACTCATTTAAAAGCCTGTCCCACACGTACTTATGAGTACTTCAAGATTTTCTATTCTGAATGACAATTATACCACCTGGTGCAACTTGCTAAAGTTATAAATATTTTTAATTGGATACAGGATATCTGAGTGAGTGGGTGAGTGAGAGAAAAAACTTGAATGAATGATATTCTCTGATTTGAGATGGATAACTGAATATACTGAGTCATTAAATCAATTATGTTTTTTCATTATAAACTCTAGTTTTTATTTTTTAATAACTTGAATTAGTTATTCTGTTCATGATGCTGAGAAAATGGTAAGAAGAATAACAAAGAATGAGTATAAAACAACTTGGACCTTCAGACTGTTAATAATATCTGTCAGTGATTCAAATCCTCCTATGCCAGTTCCTAGAGCCATTTAAATATCTGTTAGTGAGCACATCATGCCTGAACTGAGGAATCCAGGATTCATAATCTGACATCAAAGTGGCAAATAGAGAGTATGCTTTAACTCTGAACAAGCTGACCTCATTGCTTGTTACTGAACAGATTTTTCCCACAATAATATAAAGGCCTTAGAATCTGTAAAACTGTAGATAATTAGTACTGAAGCTTTACAAGAGAAAAAAATGTTATTTCCTTATTTTTCTAAATGTTAAAAAGCAATAATTTTTGAAATTTTTTATATGAGATTTTAGACTCACTCTCAAACAGAAAACCATGGTAGGTAAAGTTCTTGTCATTGTAATGTTTTTGAGATCATCAAAGGCAGTTGTGTGTTTTTCCAAGTAAACTGAGACCTCTGGCATCTATATGAACTGGTAGCTTCTTTGTAAATATTTGTAAACATTACAAAATTCACAAGGAAGGGGATGACTATACACATTTTCTCATCACATCAAAGCAAAAACTAAATCGCCTATTAAGTTATTCAGCTGGGGAACATCAAAACCATATTTTAGGGGTTATTATTAAGTTATTATTAAGTCGATTAGAGAATCAAAACATTGATGCATGCTATTTGTATCCAATTGAATTAAGCAGAAATTTTCTAAGCTTGCAGTGCTGGAGAGCTTTGGGCTATTTTCTGTTAATATTTTGGGAAAATTAGGGGAGAAGTTGCCTGAAGCTCTCTTCTAAATTACCACTTAATCACTGTTCCTATGAAATACTTGATTTTAGATCTACCAGAAGAAATATAGCAGATAATCCTGGAACATTGTGCACCAGAAAATAAGAAATCCATGAAAGGGAAATGGAGTACTGTCAAAATGAAACATGAGCCTACTTGAATGAACTTTCACTGTCCAAAGATGGGACAATTCGCACATCAAAAAAATAATAACTGTGATTGACTAAAACACATTTAATATAAAAAAATCCACTCATTCATAATGATATTTTAAAGAGAGAAACAAACCAAAACTCATTGGACACTGGATTTGTATTAGGGATTACTTGGGCACCAATTCAATATTCTGAAAATTGAAAACTGAAGGGAAAAAATTTAAGCATTTATCTTGTCATTCTGAAGTAAATTATATTTCAGGGTATCCTATAAGTTCTATGGATGTGAGAAAGATGTATTCCAGTTAATAAATGCAGGAAAAGTGATAAAGTTAGAAAATCATTATGTAACCCTAATGAAATAAGTGTCTTAGTAATTGTCATCGATAGATGATAAAATTATTAAGTGTGAGATTCATGGGTAATGCATCATTCAAACAGAGATACTTTGTGAGTAAAAGTGATACTGTTAATAAGATGCCAGGAGAACAGGCATAACCTAGTGCAATTCCAGGCAAGGGTATGTCAGATCACTGTCTGCTGGGGAAACTGACAAGATAAGAGGGCAGGCTGTCACTGACTTCACTGATCAATTTTAGCAAACAAATAGTTAAGATCAACATGATGTGCCTCATGACGGGAAGGAATATGGAGAATTCAGCACTGTCGGTGATGTATTTTATTTCTATGTATAAATACTCTAGACTTTTAATCTTATCTCCATCTCACAGACAATATGAAGTATGGAAAAAAAGTCCAATGATACCATGGGAAGTACTGATCCAAATCCAAAACATGAGAATGGCTGCAGGTCCTTCATCAACACATTAGTGTTGAGGTCAATGGAGGGAAAGAGGGGGCATTGTAATAGTTTCAACAATAAAGATTTTACTTTTTTACTTTTTAAAAATTTAATAAATCTTTATTGTTCAGATTATTATAATTGTTCCTCTTTTTTCCCCCATAGTTCCCCTCCACCCGGGTCCCACTCCAACCTCTGGCCTTACCCTCCCCCTGCTGTCCTCATCCATAGGTGTATGATTTTTGTCCAGTCTCTTCCCGAACCTCCCACACTCTTTCTCCCTGAGAATTTAGTCCACTCCCTTTCTTTGCCCCTAATTCTATTATATTCACCACTTTATTCTGTTCATTGGATTTTTTATTCACTTGATTTTTATTATTATTATTTTTATTATTTAAAATTAAATCTTTATTATGCAGATTATTACATTTGTGTCTCTTTTTCCCCTCCATAGCTCCCCTCCACTCGACTCCCACCCCTCCCTCTACCCTTACCTCCCCACTATTGATGAGTCCATAGGTGTATGATTTTTGTCCAGTCACTCACTGTACACCCCTCCTCTCTTTCTCCCTGAGAATTATCAGTCCACTCCCTTTCTGTGCTCCTGATTCTATTATATTCACCAGTTTATTCTGTTGATCAAATTTTTAATTCACTTAATTTTTAGATTCACTTGTTGATAGATATGTATTTGTTGTTCATAATTTTTTATCATTTACCTTTTTCTTCCTCTTCTAAAAGAGTACCTTTCAGCATTTCATATAATACTGGTTTGGAATTGATGAACTCCTTTAGCTTTTTCTTATCTGTGAAGCTATTTATCTGCCCTTCAATTCTGAATGATAGCTTTGCTGGTTAGAGTATTCTTGGTTGTAGGTTCTTGCTGTTCATCACGTTGAATATTTTTTGCCACTCTTGTCTGGCCTGCATCGTTTCTGTTGAGAAATCAGCTGACAGTCGTATGGGTGCTCCCTTGTAGGTAATTAATTGTTTTTCTCTTGCTGCTTTTAATATTCTCTCTTTGTCTTTTGCTCTTGGTATTTTAATGATGATGTGTCTTGGTGTGGTCCTCTTTGGATTCCTTTTATATGGGGGTTCTGGGTGCTTCCTAGACTTGTAAGTCTATTTCTTTTACCAGATGTGGAAAGTTTTCAGTTATTATTTCTTTAAGTAGGTTTTCAGTATCTTGCTCTCTCTCTTCTGGCACCCCCACAATTCTGATGTTGGTACGCTTGAGGCTGTCCCAGAGTCTCCTTACATTATCTTCACATTTTTGGATTCTTTTCTCCTCTAGCTTTTCCAGTTGAGTGTTTTCTGATTCTTTATATTTCAAATTTTTGACTTGATTCTTGTCTTCCTTTAGTCTGCTGTTAGGTCTCTATAATATTTTTTATTTCAGTCAGTATTTGTTTAATTTCTATTTGGTCCTTTATCATCTCTAGTTGGTCCTTTTCCATCTCTAGTTGGATCTTTTGCATCTCTAGTTGGTCTTTTCTCATCTCCTCTTGGGACTCGCTAAATTTATCCATCTTTTCTAGCATATTCTTGAAAAACCTTATAAGCGTGGTTTTGAACTCTATATCCAGTCGTTTGTTTTCCTCCATTTCTTTTGTTTGTGATCCCTTCCCTTGTCTTGGCATTTTCACTATGCTGGGAGAACTTTTGTGTTGGATTCAGCCTTATGATACCAGACTTGAAAAACTGCAGAAGCCTCTCTGTTGAGCTTGGGAAGGGTGGAGTCTCAGGGCTTAAGGGACTGCCTTGCCTTTCAGTCGGCCCCGCCCTCCATGGCCCCTGAGTCTCACGTGACTGGGTAAAGGCTGGAACTCTGTATTATATAAATATTTTTAAATATATTTTATTGTTCTTTTACAGAGAGGAAGAGAGAGGGATAGAAAGCTAGAAACATCAATGAGAGACATCGATCAGCCGCCTCCTGCATGCCCCCTACTGGGGATGTGCCCACAACCAAGATACATGCCCTTGACCCGAATTGAACCTGGGACCCTTCAGTCCACAGGCCAATGCTCTATCCACTGAGCCAAACCAGTTTGGGCTCTGTATAATATTTTTATTTCAGTCAGTGTATGCTTAATTTCTAGTTGATTGTTTTTCATATCCTCGAGGGTCTCACTAAATTTATTGGCCTTTTCTAGAAAATTCTTGAAAAACCTTATAACTGTGGTTTGAACTCTATATTCAGTCATTTGCTTTTCTCCATTTCTTTCATTTTGATCTGTTTCTTTGTCTCTGCATTTTGACTGCTTCCCTGAATTGATAGAGTGGCTTTGTGTGCTAGGTGTCCTATTGGGCCCAGTGGCTCAGCCTCCCCAGTTACCTGAGGTGGACACTCTTGGTGCGCCCCTTTGTGGGCTGTGTGCACAGTCTTATTGTAGTTAAGCCTTAATTTTTGTTGGTATGATTGGGAGGAATTGACCTCCAGGCCAATTGGCTGTGAGGATCAGCTGTGTCTAGGCTGGGAGAACTTCTGTGCTGGAGATACCCTTATGAGACAAGACTTGCAAAATCCTCTGTGTTTAACTTGAATGGGCAGAGTCTCAGGGAGGAGCAGACAGCATTGGTTTCCTATCAGCCCTGCCCTAATAGGCCTCTGTGTCTCAGTGTCCTGTGGTAATCACTGCAAGCACCTTTGAAAGAAAGCCTCCCTGGAGTTCCACCTGCTGCCAGATGTCCAGTTTCTCCCAGAATGAGTCTGGGTTTCCAGAGTCTCACCTGGAACTGGAGTTCAGCATAGTCGGGAGCTTTTGTCTCCCTCCCACTTGAGAAAGCCAGCCCGCCCTCTCTGCATGCGTGTCTCAGTACCTTTGCCTCCTGTAGCTGCTCTGAGTCTCAGTGTGCTTTTCTCTTTCCTTCTAGTTGTAGAACTTTCACTTAGCCAGCCTTCGTGTGGTTCTAGATGATGTTCATTTTGTCTTTTAGTTGTAGTTTTGAAATTATTGTGAGAGGAAGCAGTTTAGATATAAACCTCCCTAATGTGCTTAAAATATTGACTAGAATATCCATTTCATCTTTTTCTTTAGAATATTCCTCCTGGAGTCTTCCTTTTTCCTGGTATAATCTGGAGAGACTGTTTCATAGAACTTTGGCAATCCTGTTACCCTGGAACATCTTTCATCATTTTCTTGGAGATTCTCTTTCACTCTCTTGAGTATTAAATCCGTTATCTTCTTCTCTTCATTTATTTCAGTAGCTACCAAAGAAAGTGTGGATGCTAAAATATAAGGAGTTTTTATGATAGAAAATATCTTCAGCTGATTCTCACCTTTGATTATTTGAGATATATATAGAATCTGTATTGAAAATTACATTCTTCAGAAATTTTAAAGCATTACACCATATTATTTTAGCTTCCACTTCCATTATTATAAATTTGATTATCTAATTTGAGATATTTTGAACATTCTTCTCTTCTCTTGTTCCTTTTTTCACTCTTGTATTTGTATCTATCTTAGATTTTAGAATCTTTTTATCCATGTATCCTCAGATTTCATGATGTGTGCCTTTTCTTATCCTTTTTTTTTTTTTGCCAGACATTTGATGGGCACTTTTAGCCTGAAAGTTCTAGAAATTTTTATTTATTATTTTGATAATTTACTCCTTTTAGATACCTCTGTTATACTGTGTTAAATTCCTATCTTTAGTTTTAAAATCTGGAGGTTTAATCTTATATTTCCCATTCTCGCCCTCCCCCCTTTTTTTATATTGTTGTCTTTTTGTTCTTGTTCTTCTTTCTTGGAGATTTCTTTATTATACCTCCTCAAAGGCAAGGGTTTATGTAAATATTAAATTATAAATATTTTCTACCAAAATGTCTCTCTAAATTCTCTAATGCTTCAACCCCATATTTATAATTCAATTTCCCCTTAGTAAAGGTTTGTTAATTAGTACTCCATCATATTATATTGCTCAGAGTAGACAAATACTGAAGATATTTATATTAAAAGAAAAACCAAGACACAAACTTCCAAAATGAAGGCTATAGCTATTGAAGCTGATGGTTACATTGCATATTAACATGACTTTCTACTGAATAATTTATTAGGAAAATTAAAATGGCCCTTTGCATTACATTCTCCAAAAACCCATTCTATGAAGGGCCACCTTGTTTTCCAAATGAGGAGGTAAATACAGTCTTGGATTTGCTTTTCTTTTGGATTCCCTCTCCAATTTCAACTACCCAGACCATCAGACAGCACAATCCTGCTTGCTACTCCTCCTCTATCAAGACTCACCTCCCCACAAGTACTTGTGGGTTGATGATTACCTCTGTCAGATAACAAATGTATCTGCAATTTGCCAGAGGTCTTTTCCCCATGCCTTAACTCAAAGGATAGTGATTAATGGTGGCACCTGCAGTCACCCATCTCTTCAAGAATAGATTTCAAGAGTCATGTGGGGCATTCTGGGGATCCAGGACTGAGGGTCAGTGACCCACTGTGGGTGCTTGGCTTTGCATAGGAAAGAATTCAAATTCGAGCCAGCACAGAGCCTGAGGTGAAAGTGAGTTTATTAGTCAAGCAGTGAGACAAAGAGTGGACTAATACACAGACAATGCAGTGCCCCTTCAACAGAATTTGTGTCTTTTATTAAGGTTTATTTAATCTGGGGATAGGGTATTCACTGAGGGAGAGGGATATTCAAATCTTCCCTGAAAAGGGCTGGAGATTTCTCAAAGGAGCTTCCTGGGCCATGTTGTGCCCTTAATTAGGCTTTCTGTTTTTGATCATGGCAATTCCAAGTGTCCTATTTAGCATGCTGATGTGTTACAATCTATACTAATAAATGGGTAAGATGCTAATTAGACGAGCAGACCTTCTGGGAGACCTTTTAGACGTCCTTCCAAACAAAGCCATGGTGGCAGGCCAAGGCATACGCAGTTAGGGGCAATCAAGCGAGGAGGAGTGGGCAGTTGAGGGCAAGCAGGCTGGCAGGGGGGAAAGTTGGGGCAATCAGGTGGGCAGGGGGTCAGTTGGGGGCATGCAGGCCAGCAGAGGGGGTAGTTGGGAGCAAGCAGGCTGGCAGGGGGCAGTTAGGGGTGAGAAGTACAGCAAGGGAGGGGCAGTTGGGGGTGAGCAGGCCGGCATGCAGAGTGGTTAGGGATGATCAGGCAGGCAGACAGGTGAGCAGTTAGGAGCCAGCAGTCCTGGATTGTGAGAGGCATGTCCGATTGCCAGTTTGGGGATCGGGCCTAAACCAGCTGTCAGACATACCCTGAGGGGTCCCAGATTGGAGAGGGTACAGGCCAAGCTGAGGGACACCCTCCCTCTGTGCATGAATTTCATACACCAGGCCACTAGTGAGTTTATAATGAGGCTAGGAGTTACTGTTAGGTTAAATTCATCACCCTGTTGAATCCAGCTGGTTGCTGCTCATTTTAAATTCAGTAGAGGGTGATCTTTCTTCTTTTTGACAGCTCCTGTAGGTTTTATCCATTGCAACTATTCTGCCACATACCTGATCGCAGGAGAAGAAACATTTAAGGCTTCTGAGATCACATCATGTGCACAGGACCATCTCACACTTATACTGTATGTGCAGCTGAAATACAGGCAGTTAAAGGAAGCTGTCTTTCCCCAAAGTCTGCCTGTTCCTGAATATTTTGTTTTGATGAATTTGCTTAGCCTAGAGGAATCCCTAACTTCTCTCTCTCTCATTCATAGTGTTGGTTACCAAGTCCTTTAACTATCTCCTAAATATATCTGGAAATTTTTGACTTTTCTGATTTTCATGGACAATCCTGATTTTATATGGTACTGATTCCTTTCTGAATCACTACAATAGCTTCCTCATTATCTCTCTACCTCCAGCCTTGCTCCCATTTGATTCATCCTTATATTTCAATTAATGTTTTTGTTACAAAATGCATGCTGATTGTGTCCACTTAAATTCTTCTTTTTAGTAGCTACCGCATAATTACTTTTTTAGGAAAACTCAAACTCTAAACCATGCCATTGAGACTGTTATGAGGTAGCTTCTTACAGTCCTTCTAGCCCTTACAACTTATATTCCAGCCAGCATTGGCTGCATCATTTGTGGGGTCAATGCAAAATGAAAATACATGTGTCTTGTTCAAATATCATCAAGAATTTTAAGATAATAAAACAACAGAGCATTAAAACCAAGCATAAGGTCCTTCTAAACATGGGATTTATGTGGGCACATGGATTCTATGCTCATGAAGCCAGTCCTTAACCAAGCTATTAAAAACTAATATTGATAACTAGAGGCCTGGTGCACAAAATTTGTGGAAGGGGCGGGGTGGTCCCTCAGCCCAGCCTGCAACGACACCCATGTCCCGTGCCGAGGCCTCTGGCCAGAGGCTCCTCTCCTCCCTGTGCATGGTCTAGGAGAGGACACTGGGCTCGCATTACCAGGACGATGCCGTCAGTGTCCCACCCTGGCAGCTATGGGTGCCTCCATCTTTGTTGCAGAGTGATGGTTAATTTGCATATTACATTTTTATTAGATAGGATAATACTAACACTAATATAGACCCTTTCTCTCATCACTATTTTCAAAGCCCCAATTGTACCATACCATTTTTTTTCTTCTTTCTTTGCTCAGACTGTTACTCTTCCTCTGCCTGCTGGCCTTCATCCTCTTTACTTGATTAAATCTTACTCTTTATTTTGAACTCAGTTGAGATATCTTAAATTCTAGAAATGATTTTTCTAGCTTCTCCACTTCTCTTATTTCTAGCTTTGAAATATACCCCTCTTATATGTTCCTATGATTACATGTACTTACCTTTGTACTGGATTCTATCATTAAATTGTTTATATTTTTGTCTCTCAGTTTTGGGAGCTTTAATTTTCCCCTTTATATGTCTATAGCCAAGGAGAGTCCTTGGTACCAGTATATATATAATAAAGATTATTGAATATAAAGTAAAGAAAAACTTACTTTAGAAATAAAATTCAGAATTTTATTTCTGATTTTCATTGTATAACATACTAGCGGTCCTGTAAACAAAATTTGTGCATGAGTATAGTCTCTAGGCCTAGTCAGTGATCAGGGTTGATAGGGGACTTCAGGCTGCAAGCTGAGGCCTTCCTTCCTTCCACACCATCCACTTGTGGTCAACATACATCATAGCAAGCAATCGAACTCTCTGTCCCTCGGTCAAACTCCTGAGGGGACACTTTGCACATTGGTCTTTTATATATAGATAGATAATTCTTACCTTTGCACATAGGTAAAAGTGCATATTTTTATACACTGACATGTCAGATATAGAGTTAAAACAGTCACCACTATATGTCATGAAAATTAGAGGGAATAATTTCACCTTTAATAGCCATAAGATTTTGCACTACAGCTTATTAAATAGCCAATTTTATCTTATTTTTTAAATATTTTTATTAATGTATTACATGTGTACATATCTTCCCATTGTCCCCCACACACACACACACTCTCATGCATCCCCTCTCCCTCCCCCCGTCTTGTGCCCATTGGTTGTGCTTATATGCATGCATACAAGTCCCTCTGTTGATATCTTATCTAATCCACCTCTACCTAACCTTCCCACTGTAATTTGACAGTCTGTTTGATTCTTTACTGCCTCTGTATCTATCTTTTGGTTCATCAGTTTATAATGTTTTTTATTATCAATAAATAAGTGAGATCATGTGGTATTTTTCTTTCAATGACTGGCTTATTTCACTTAGCACAATCCCCTCCAGTTCCATCCAGGTTGCTGTAAATGGTAAGAATTCCTTCTTTTTATGGCAGCATAGTATTCCATTATACAGATGTACCATAGTTTTCTGATCCAATCATCTGCTGAGAGGCAGCCAGGCTGTTTCCAAATCTTAGCTATTGTAAATTATGCTGCTATGAACACGGGGTGCATATATCTTTTCTAATTGGTGTTTCTAGTTTCTTGGGATATATTCCTAGGAGTGAGATTTCTGGGTCAATAATGAGAGTTACATTATTACTTTTTGAGGAAATTCCATACAGTTCTCCACAGTGGCAGCACCAGTCTGCATTCCCACCAGCAGTTCACAAGGGTTCCTTTTTCTCCGCATCCTCACCCCAACACTTGTCATTTGTTGATGATTGCCATTCTGACAGATGTGAGAAGGTATCGCATTGTTGTTTTGATTTGCATCTCTTGGATAATTAGTGACTTTGAACATGTTTTCATGCGTCTCTTGGCCTTTCTTCTGTCTTCTTTTAAAAAGATTCTATTTAGGTCCGTTGCCCATTTTTTTTATTAGATCATTTTCTTTTATGAATTTGTATAAGTTGCCTGTAGATGTTGCAGATTAAACCTTTATCAGTGATAACATTTGCAAACATGTTCTCCCATACAGTGGGCTTTCTTGTTGTTTTGTTGATGGTTTCTTTTGCTGTGCAAAAGCTTTTTATTTTGATGTAGTCCCATTTGTTTATTTTATCTTTAGCTTCCATTGCCCTAGGAACAGTATCAGTGAAGTTCTTTCGGCATATGTCTGAGATTGTGCTGCCTGTGGATTCCTCTAGTATTTCTATGGTTTCCCATCTTATGTTTAAGTTCTGTATCCACTCTGAGTTTATTTTTGTGTATGGTGTCAGTTGGTGGTCCAGTTTCATTTTTTTGCATGTATCTGTCCAATTTTCCCAACACCATTTATTGAAGAGGCTATCTTGGCTCCATTGTATGTTCATGCCTCCTTTGTAAAATATTAATTAAGTGTAGTGGCTTGGGTTGATATCTGGATTCTCTATTCTATTCCATTGGCCTAGATGTCTGTTCTTGTGCCAGTACGAGGCTATTTTGAGAACAGTGACTTTGTAATACAGCTTGAAATCTGGTATTGAGATTTCACCTACTTTATTCTTCTTTCTCAGGATTGCTGTGGCTATTCAGGGTCTTTTTTAATTCCAGATAAATCTTTGGAGAGTTCTTTCTAGGGCTGTGAAATATGCCATTGGTATTTTAATTGGGACTATATTGAATCTATAGATTGCTTTGGGTAATATGGACATTTTAATGATATTGATTCTCCTAATCCATGAGCATGGCATGCTCTTCCATCTATTTACATCTTCCTCTATCTCTTTTTTCAGTGTCCTATAGTTTTTTGCATAAAAGTCTTTTAGCTCCTTAGTTAAGTTTATTCCTAGGTATCTTAATTTTTTTGGAACAATGGTAAATGGGATTGCTTTTTTAGTCTCTTTGTAAGTTCACTGTTAGTGTATAGAAATGCCACAGACTTCTTAGCATTAACTTTGTATCCTGCTACATTGCCGAATTAATTTATTAAGTCTATTTTTTGTTGGAGTCTTTTGAGTGTTTTATGTACAGTATCATGTCATTTGCAAATAAGGACAGCTTTACTTTTTCTTTTCCAATTTAGATGCCTTTTATTTCTTCTTCTTGTCTAATTGCAATGGCTAATACTTCCAGTACTATGTGGACCAGGAGTGGTGAAAGTGGGCATCCCTGTCTTGTTCCTGTTCTGAGGGGAAATGGTTTTAGTTTTTGCCTATTGGGTATGATGGTAGCTGTGGGTTTATCATATATGGCATTTATGATGTTGAGGTATGAACCTTCTATTCCCACCTTGCTGAGAGTTTTTATCAAGAAAGGGTGTTAGATTTTGTCAAATGCTTTTTCTGCATCAATTGATATGACTATGTGATTTTTATCTCTCAATTTGTTTATGTGATGTATCACATTTATTGATTTGCGGATATTGTACCATCCCTGCATTCCTGAGATGAATCCTGCTTGGTCATGGTGTATGATCTTTCTGATGTCCTGCTGGATCCGGTTTGCTAGAATTTTGTTGAGTATTTTGGCATCTATGTTCATGAGGGATATTGGCCTGTAATTCTCTTTTATTATGTTGTCTTTTTCTGGTTTTGGTATTAGGGTGATGCTGGCTTCATAAAAGGTGTTTGGAAGTGCTTGAATAGTCTGAGGAGGATAGGTTTTAATTCTTCCTTGAATGTTTGGTAAAATTCTCCTGTGTAGCCATCTGGCCCCGGACTTTTGTTTGCTGGAAGCTTTTTGATGACTGCTTCAATTTCTTCCATAGTTATTGACCTATTGAGATGTTTATATTCTTCCTGATTGAGTTTTAGAAGGTTATATTATTCTAGAAATACATCCACTTCCTTGAGGTTGTCCATTTTGTTGGAATAGAGTTGTTCATAGTACTTTTTAACACTCCTTGGTATTTCGGTGGGGTCTATTGTTATTTCTACTCTTTCATTTCTGAATTTCTTTATTTGAATCCTCTCTCTTTGCTTCTTGGTGAGTCTAGCTAGAGGTTCATCCATCTTGTTTATCCTTTCAAGAACCAGCTCTTGGTGTTGTTGATCTTTTTAATTGTTTCTTTGGTCTCTATGTGTTTATCTCCACTCTGACCTTTACTATATCCTTCCTTCTGCCTACACTGGGCTTTTCTTATTGCTCTTTTTCTAGCTCTTTGAGTTGTAGGATTAGGTAATGTATTACCATTGTTTCTTGTTTTTTGCAGTAGGCTTATAGAACTATAAACTTTCCTCTCAAGATTGTTTTCACTGTGTCCCTAGATTTTGTATTGTTGTGTTTTCATTGTCATTTGTTGCCATGATGTTTTTTATTACTTCCTTGATCCCTCTTGGTTACCCAGTCATTGTTTAATAGCATGCTGTTTAGTCTCCATGTTTTTGATTTCTTTAGATTGTTTTTATTATAGTTGATTTCCAGTTTTATGCCGCTGTGATCTGAGAAGATGCTTGATATGATTCCTATCTTCTTGAATTTGAAGAGACTTTGCCTATGACCCAACATATGGTCTCTCTTTGAAAATGACCCATATGCACTTGAGAAAAACGTATATTCTGTGGCTTTGGGGTGAAATGTTCTGAAGATGTCAAGTAATTCCATCTTGTCTAGTGAGTCATTTAGGATTGATGTTCCTTTCCTGATTTTTTGTTTAGAGGCTTTGTCCAATGGCAATAGTGGGTTATTAAAGTCTCCTACTATGATTGTATTGCTGTCAATCTCTGCCTTGATTTCCTCCAAGAGGTTTTTTTTTTATGTATTTGGGTGCTCATGTATTGGGTATGTCTATGTTTACCAGAGTTATTTCTTGGTGTTGGATTGCTCCCTTTGGTATTATGAAGTGGCCTTCTTTATCTCTTGTTATGTCCTTCACTATGAGATCTAATTTGTCAGATATAAGTATTGCTACCCAAGCTTTTTTTTTTTTTCTGAAAATCCTTTTTTCCATTCCTTCACCCTCAGTCTATGTGCATCTTTTTTTCTGAGGTGGGTTTTTTGTAGACAGCAGATATGTGGGTCATGTTTTCTTATCCAATCCTTTTATTTTCTATTCCTATTAAATAATTAAGGCAATGATTAATGGCCTTAATGATGTTGTCTTTACAGTGTCAAGGACATGTTATCTTTATAGTTTTTAAAAATGTACAACATTTTTATTTTTACAAGGCTTACATAAAGCATATTTCCCCTCTTTTTTGTTTATTTCTATTACTTTGCTTTATTTAAAACTTTAGCTGAATAATATCTTTTGTTATTAGTCTACATTTCCAAACTTCTCTTTTTTTATGATTTCTTCCTGCATTTAACTTTTCTATACTAGTAGGAAAATGGCAGCATAAATTGCTTATGAAAGAATCCTTCTGCAAATGATGACATGCAGAATGGTATTTTAGGTAGATCTGGTAACTAATCATTGACAAGAGCAATGGTGCTTTTAAAAATTATTATTATTATTTGTCAGGAGCCAGGAAAATACAGCAGGGGTTGTGGAATTTCCCCTAAGGCCAGAACTGCAGACTAGAAACCTCCCCAACCAGGAAAGTCATAACTGCCACATCCGCATATGGGTTGTATTTCAGGTGATGATTCTGAGTGAGATCACCAAGGAAATTTGTACCATAGAAAAGAGGGAAAGTCCAAATATTAAGTCCTTGCACATACTGACATTAACAAGTTGATGAATTAGAAAGAAGCAGTAAAAGAGATTAATAAGAAGGAATAGCTTAAGATGTAGAAAGAAAACCAGCAGAGAGTTCTGGCAGACCATTGAAACAAGTGTTTGAGAAATAGAAAATAATTAATTATATCAAATGTTACAGTCAACCCAAGTACAATGAGCAATGAGAATACACTCATATTTATCACTCTAGAGGTCTTAGTTACTTTTTTTAAGAAAAGAAAGTTTTAGTGGTGTGTTATAAGAGAAAACCAGATTACAATGAATTTAACATAAAATGAGAATAGAAAAATTAGAAACAGCAAGTGTAGAAAAAGTTTTCCAAGGACTTTAGCTATCGAGAGACTGTAAGAACTGGAGTAGCTGAATGGGGGAACTGAAGTAAAAAAGGAGTTTGTTTCTTAAGATGCAAGTGGTTAGAGCATGGCTGATGGCTAAGAAATATCCACTAGAGATGGAAAAAAATTAATGATACATAAAAGAATTGCTTCAGCATATCCTTGAATAGAGAAAAGTAGGTGTGATCTAGAGTTGAACTGTAGGATGTGGTGTTTATTAGGTCACTGAAATTATTTTCATACAGAGAAAAGGGGAAATAGATACAAGCAGGGGAGAAGGAATGATGAGAATATGTGGAGATTTCTCCTGATTACTTCCACTATTTTCACAGTGAAATTGAAAGAAAGCCCATCAGCTGAGCCAGACAATGGGGAAGAAACATTGAAATTTGAGAGACAAGAATATGAAATAGTCATCTAAAAAAAAGTGGGAGGATAAATGGATAAGAGAAATATAGTATACAGCAATCAAATAAGATATCATTTGAATTCAACTTTTATTTTTGTTTACAAAAGTGGATACAACAAAATGAAAAAAGGGCAAAGTAATAGAAGACATAACAGAGTGATTATATTGACCAACAATGGCATTTTAGCAAAATAGATGGAAAAGGTGGGCTTGATGGTTGTAAGGAACAATGTAAACTGATAGCACAAGTGGATTTGAGCTTCTTCTTTGTTATGTTGAAGAATTGTTTGAATTTGGAAATTGGAGAGTGTGAGCTACAAAGGAAGGGGTGGTTAAAGAGTCTGGTACTTGAAATTGAGTCTATAAGGTTTCAAATTATGGTAATGACATAGCAAGAGGATTGCCCATGGAAGGAAATACCTGAGGTGTGTGGAGAGCAATGTTATTGGTCAAGGGGATGAAATTAATGTGGATGATACCAGTAGACATCCCAAAACTACCTCTTCCCTAGCCCCATGCTTCTTTTATCAGTTATAGTTAAAAGAGATCTCCAGAACTTAGTGTCCTTCTGGCCAGACCCTTATATCTACTTTCCTTGTGACCATAAGGACTTACCATAACTTTTGTTCCCATTTACATATATGGTCACAAGAAGGCCAAGATTTCCCAATCAGCCACCATCCTCCAGACTTAATTCCCATATGGCTCTGAACATTCTTTTGTGACACCATCTTCCACATTTATTGATCCTCTGAATGCCTTTCCCTGTATTCCCTGGATCTCAGAATAAGACATCAGAAAAATTTCCCATATTCTCCACACCTTCTTCATTATCATTCTATAATTAAAACCTGCCTCTTCTCTGAGGATAGATATTTTTTCTCCTACACTCCTCTTAGCTCCAGACTTGGAAGTGGGAGCTCCTTACAGCCAAATCCACATCATTATTCTTCACTTTTTCTTACAACATTCAAGCTTTAAAACTCATATCATGAAACACTTCCACCCATCAACCTTCCTTATTTTAGTGATCTACTGGCCGGCGCTGTGTAACTTCCTCTTATTCCTTTAAGTTTTAGCTACATGCTCCCTCCCCATCACATTATCTCACATTACTTTCTATCAAAATCCTTAATGACTTAAACATCTTGCCAGTATTATATTAAATTACTATTGGTCTGAGTGGGTGGAGATTCAATCTCCCTGGGAAATGATGAATAACTAGAGGCCATCTCAAGACTTTTTCATACACAAAAAACTATGACTTGGCAGACTGAGAAAAAGAAAGATTAAGTGTTCTAAATAATTGTCTGACAAATGTTTAATGCAGTGAATCGTTTTTAACTGAAGGGATTTTTGCCTTCCAGAAGACACTTGGCAATGTTTGGAGATATTTACGGCTGTTACAACTCATGGCAGGGAATACTACTACTATAACAAATACCAAAAAGATCTCACTAAAATCTTTAGAGGATTAAAAGATTTTTAAGATATAAAAATATGTTCAGACTTTTAAAACCTCTAGGTTTTAAAAATTTCCTTCCTCATGAGTATAGAAAATTTAACTACTTGTTTTATCTAAAGTTGAAATGGGGCTTAGTTCATGGCTCTGAACTTCCATTTTTTTTCTCCATGACTTAAGGAGTTTTACTTCTAGTCTATTCTCCTGGATTTTTATTTGGAAGAAAAATATTTTAAAAAGAAAGAGGTCCCATTGGTACACAGAAACTGTTCTGTTGTGAAGCAGACTAAGACTCTGGCCTGGTCCTACAAGTGGTTCTATTTAAGAGAGGGTTGAATAGAATTGTTAACTTCATTTGTGACCATTTGGCATTACTTTACAGAGTGACTGGCTCCCTCCTACTATCACTCATTTATTCCTTCATTTTCATCCATTCATCCATTTATTCCTTTAAAATGTATTGAATTTCTACTATATGTATTAGCAGTGCAAATATAAGAATAAGTAGAAAAAGTTCTCTGACCACAAGTGGCTTTTACTATGAGTGGGGAGAAACTATAATGATTTAATAAATTCATATTTAATAAATTATTTCAATGCCCTAAGATAAATAATAAAAAGTGTTATAATAGCACAACAAATGGAGCAACTTACAATTCTATATGGTATTGGGAAAGAGTCCCAGAAGATTTACAAAAGGAAATGACATTTATGTGGAAATTTATTAAAACAAGGAAAGAGGAATTTAATATTTAGGGGTGTCCAGCATGAACCAGTCCCTATGCAAGGCGCTTTATGATCTCTATGTTATTCGGTCCTCACAATAACCCTGCATGGTACATTATCCACATTTTATATATGAGGAAGCAGAAGCTCAGGTAAATTCATCAAGGTTACCATGGAAATAAGTAGCAGAACTGACATCTGAATCTAAATCAGGTTCCTTCAAATAATCCAGAAAAGAGGAGACAGATTTGAGCACAGAGAATGCAGTGTATCACATTTTGCCAGGTATGCCAGACTTTTCTTTTACATTTTACCTGCCCTGCTATAGCTCCTGCCACATCTGATTCCCTCTCTCATGCCAGCTATAGCTGACTTGATCCACAGTGAACCTGTCAACAGACAGAACTGAATCAGTGAGATAACAGACTATTCTCATGAAGGCGTACATGTGTGATGTGAACAGAAAGACTATACTCATGATGGGTACATGTGTGATTTCTGCTGCTCTGCTAGGCTACTTTATGCTGAGATTAAAGTAGACTAGAGAGAAGAAAGTGAGCCAATGTCATATGTGAGCCATCATGCTATATATAGGGTCTGAAACCACAAGCAGCAGAGAAAACTGTTAGAAGAAGGGAAGAAAAGAGGGGAAAGAAGCTTATGGAGAAAAAAAAGACACTGAAACAGTAGCAGCTATACTTCTTGAGATCCTTTCCACCCCCTTAGGTATTAGGGGTGTATTAATTCCCTTTAATTCACAATAAAATCTTACATCACATTTAAACTTCTCCATGCATGAGCAGTTAGAATTCTTTCCTCACCTGAAGGCCTGGGGGGCAAGAAGAGGGGGGTCGGGGAGTCGAAGGGGTGGGGGAAGGAGGGACATCTGTAAAACTTTCAACAATAAAGATAAATTTTAAAAAAGAAGAAAGCTTTTTGTTTCCTGTTAAGTTTAGCTGTACTTAACATCTTATACTATTACATTTCTCCCCATCTCCTTTAATTGAAGCTTTAACTGAAGCTAAATTTTACAAACCTTTAACTGAAGTTACATTTTATTAGATTTCTCTTAATAAAAATAGATTTGAACTTAACCTGCACCAGTAAAAATACAGGGCTATGAGATCATAAGAGAAGGGTAAATTAGCATCACCAGGGCAGAGTATGCACCTGGTTCACATAATGAGCCTAAACAGGAAGGAGGCCAGGCTGAGACTATGAAGTACTTTTTGTATTGGGCCAAGGATTTGGATCTTATTCTAAAGACTTTAGGAGCCTTTGAATGCTATAGAGTAGCTCCTTGAACTTGGTTTATTTATTCCTGTATCGACGGCACCTGGCTGAGACACTTGTGCATTTTATATTTAATAAATATTTGTTATTATCAATAAAAACCAATAAATGAGAAAAATAAAAATAACCAGAATAATTTTGGTTCTAAGTAGTAGTAATTACAATAAGGAAATGTATCAGTCCATAAAATGGTATCTGCAAATTAGAAATTTATAACTTATTGCAAAAGAAAAGATCTGTGAACTTGAACATATACCAATAACTATCAAAATAAACCACAAAGAGAGGAAAATTGTGAACAAAAATTAACAGATCAGCATTGATTTTTACCGTCTAATATATGAATATTTTGTGTCTTTGAAAGAACAGAAAAAAATGCAAAATAACTTTTTTTCTAAATTCAATGAAAACTATAAAAATCCAAGAAGTTCAGAAAATCTCTAGCATCATATTGAAACCACACCAAGGAGCATCATACTCAAATTGCTGAAAACCAGTGTGGTAAAGAGAAAAGTATAAAGGAGCTTAGAAAAAAAGAGGCAGGATGCACATAAAAGAACAAAGTTAAGAAAAACTGTAGACTTGATGAGAGAACCCGGGCAAACCAGAAGTTTTACAATGCAAAAATACCTTTTATAAACAAATGGAAAAGACTTTTTAAAACAAACAAGCCCTGAGAAGAGTCATTTCTAGTAGACTGTAACTACAAGAAAGATTAAAGGGAGGTATTCATGCTGAAGAAAAATTCTGCCAGATAGAAATTTTTATCTACACGAATGAAGATTACCAGATATGGTAAATATGCTGATAAAAAATCATATATCTCCAAAATATCAATTATTTATCCATCTCACATTTCCTTCATTGTTATCACTGTTAGCCTTTTACATCAATCCACCATCATATATCAAACTTTTATCTGGATTTCTGCACTAGCCTCCTAATTGGTCTCCCTGGTTCCACCCTTATTCCAATCCAGTTTATTCCCAGCACAGCATCCAGGCTTTTAAATATATCTTGCAGATTATATCACTTCTTTGCTCAGAATCATCCAATAGTTTCTCAGCTCATTTACAGAAAAAGCCAGTCTTCACTATACTCTCATGGCCTATAACTTTGCCTCTCCTACTATCCTTCTTAGCTCTGAAATCTTATTTTAGAAAATCTTCTCTTTTGGTTAATCTATTAAACAACACTGATCTGTTGGCTAATTCTGTAGGACCCCAGACATTGCCCTGTCTTGGAGCTTTTATCCTAATGATCCTCACTACCAGAGCATGCTTCTGTAACATATCATCTAAACTCATTTCTGAAATAGGACCTTAAGAGCATTCATCTCAAAAACTGCTGTTTGACCTGGAAGGTCACATAAATCCATCCCACATCACAAAGTTTATTCTCCTGTGCCTGAGGACCAGAACCATAAAAGATTGATTCCTGTTGACTCAGTGGCTCCAGGAGTTGAGACTCCACATTTCAACATCTAGCAGAGGTGGTTGGGAGATAAGGAGCAGTCAACAGGAACAGTTGCGGCCCACTGAAATCCACCCCCCAAGGCTGTTTGCGGATTTTAGAACAAGCAAAAAGAAAATATGGTTTGGATCTTTAAAAAGGGCTGCATACCCTTGAGACAGTGCAGTCGTGAGTGTGTGGACTCCACCTGCGTGTGGTGCCCTCTCGGCTATCGCTGGCCAGCTCAATAAATCCTTGGCTTGCTTATTATCAACTTAGCAGCCTCCGTGGTCATTTGCAACTGGTTGTGGAAGTCGCCCCACAACAATTTCCTTGCCTCCTTTGCTTTTTGCACAGTGATACCTCAGGAAAGCCTTCATTTTTCATATTTTAAAATCATACATTCAGCTTAACATTCCATCTTCCCCTCCCAGGTTTTTTTCTTAAACTTTATTTTTTTAGAGCAATCTTGTATTTATTGAAAAGCTAAGAGATTTTCTGTACACCCCCAATCTCCACACATGCACAGACTCCCCCATTATCAACATACCCCACAAGAGAGGTACATTTGGTACAATTCTTCCATATTTTTTAAATATAGCTTTTATTACCATTTGGCCCACTCTCCATAAATTTCTTGTTTTGTTTATTATCTGTCTCTTCTACTAAAATGTAAGCTCCAAGATGACTCAAATGAATTTTCTGTGCAATTTTCTTTGACTCTTCTCAGGACCATTACACTTTCCTCAGCTTCCTATTCAGACCACACTGTCTGAGACTTTCCTCTGATTGCATCCTCACTAACATTTGGTATTGTCAGGTTTTTTTTCTCTTTGACCATTCTGGTGGATGGGGAGGATGGCTCCCTAAAAAATGGGAAGTATTATTTCTGGAAGAAGAAATGTGTGCTCTGGGACAAAGGCACCACATGCACACATTAACACAGGGAAAACATTACCATATGCTATATATACACTGAATTTATGAAAAAAAAAATTTAAATGTAGTATGAGCTCAATTCAATCCAGTTATCTCTAGGTTAAGACTTTAACTGAATGACAAAGAAATACAAAGGTGGAAAATTTTAATGAATTGATGACATGTGCGAAATTATTTCTTTTGTTCTTTTAGGTGGAAAATCCTTGTCAGCCTTTAAAATGTGTTGTTAATTTCATCTTTTGAAAAGCTTGAGAGATTTTAGTTTAATTTTTAAAATTGTCATTTAATTGACTACAGCAAATTTTAACTAGAATACTATGAGGAGGACTCTTTATGTTTTTTAAAAATATAATTGAAGTAAAATTTAAATATAGGAAATATCACATATTATAAATGTACAGCTCAAATTTCACAAATAAAACACACTGATGTACACATTGTCCAGACCCAAAAGCAAAACATTTCAAGCATTAAGGAGTCTCTTTGTGTTCTCTTCCCCTCTATCTGTTGTCTAGAATAACAAATATTCAAACTTCCTCCTGATTACTTTTGCCTTTTTTTTTTTACTTCATATAATGGAATCAAATCATATTCACTAGTTCAGTGTCAGATATTTCTTGTTCAACATTATAATTATGAGATATGTCCATGTTGTTCATTGTATCTATGTATTTTCGTTGCTATATAGTACTTAACAAGTCATTTATCCATTCTACTATTAGTGGGCAATTGTGTATTTCCAGTTTGAGGCTATTGTACTTCTTTTGACATGCTAGTCCATGTTTTTTGGTGAACATGCACACAAATACAATTCTGTTGTATATATGCCAAAGTGGAATTGCTATCTTCTGGGCTACATGTGTTTAATTTTTGAAGATGCCAATGTTCCCATTTTACTTCTTATAATAAATAGTGTTTTTAAAAACAAATTATTTTACTATCTAACTGTTGTAAGAATGTAGGTAAGCAGCTTGATATGTTCATAATTTATTTTGGAACTATACACCATAACAAATTCTCTTATTTAGTTTCATTTCTCTCAAGGATCAAAATCCTACTGTCTGATACCCAATATTTGTTTTATATATTGTTTGTCAATTTTCTCTTCCTCCCAACTTTATTAAGAAATAATTGACAGATATAATTTTATATATTTAAAGTGTACAATGTGATAATTTTATACCTATAAGATATATATAACTATATATATAGTAAAATTTATACATATTTATCCTAATATATAAAGACCCTGGATCATAACAACCAAAGCTCGACCAACCAGAAGTCAGTCCTACAGTCAGCACTGGGCTGACAGGCAACCCAGCACTGATGATGCCCCAGCACTGACTGCTGAGTGGGCTGTGAATCAGGACCAGAGAGAGGCCTGAAGAGGGAAGCAAGGACTGATCTGTTACCTCTGCAGCAGCTTTTGATCAGCACTTGCTCCTCTTTTTCTCTCCCAGTCTGGTCAGCAACTGGACTTTCCTTTCCCTCCAGGCCTACACCAGGCCTTCTGATAAGCCCCACCTTTCTTATCAGGCCCCATGATAGGCCCAGAGACACTGACTGGCATAGAAACCAACCAATTAGAGCCAAATCTGGGTGAAGTGTGATGAACCAATGGCTGCCTAGGAGGCAGAGCTTTTGACACAGACTGGTATAGAACCTACCAATCAGAACCAAATTGGCTGGCAGAGGAGGGCAGTTGGGGGCAAGATCAGGCCAGCAGGAGAGAGCAGATAGGGGTGATCAAGCAGGCAGACAGGTGAGCAGTTAGGAGCCAGCAGTCCTAGATTGTGAGAGGATGTTCGACTGCCAGTTGAGGCTCGATCCCTGCTGGACATATCCCAAGGGGTCCCCAGTTGGAGAGGGTACAGGCTGGGCTGAAAGAATCCACCTCTGTGCACAAATTTCATGCACTGGGCCACTAGTATGCAGATAAATGATTTCACAAACCCAAGATCCTGAACATTGATAACCTCACATAGTTAACTACTTTTTTGTGTGTGTGGTGAGAATATTTATGACAAACTCTCAGAACTTTCAAATATATAAAACTGGATTATTAGCTACAGTCTCCATGCTATGTATGAGATCTTCAGAACTTATTCTTTTTATAACTGAAATTTGTAACCTTGACCTGCATCTTCTAATTTCTCCCTCTGCCAGACTCACCCCATGATAGTCACCATTCTATTCTATTTCTATAAAATAATTTTTTTATTCCATATATATTCTTTCAACTTTTTTAGCTCTTTCAGTAGGAGAGAAAATCAGTTAATCTACACAGCTGAGAAGGTAGTTTCTTTTGTCCTTATTTTCTCTCATCTTCTTTTAAAGTTTCCTATGTAAAGATCTTGTGTGAAATTTCTTTATTTTTAGACTAGAGGCCCAGTGCACCAAATCATGCACAAGTAGGGTCCCTAGGCCTAGCCTGGCCTCTGGTGTATGTCCTCTGCCACCCTGCAACACTACATGAAGCTTCTCACTCTGGGACACTCCATGATACTTATGGCCACTGCCCTTTGACTGCTCTGCAAGGCTCCTCTGCCCCTTGACTGCTCCATGAGGCTTCCTCCGTTTTGGACTGCTCCGCTCCATAAAATTGCCACTCAATAGTCCCCAGTCCCTCCCTGCTAACACTCCCTTCCTCATGGCAAGTGGCTTAGGGGCATTGGGGGAGGGACTGAGAGATGCTCCATGCATCCCTTGGTGACTGGTTGTTTGGTTGTTATGGCATTACCACCTCTGGGTTTTTATTATATAGATATTTGATATTTTAAATGGCATCTTTTAACATTTTTTATTCTATTTATTTTTGCTAGTGTTTCTTATAATTGGTTTTAAAAACATTAACCTGATATCCAGTAACCTTGCTAAAACCAACAGTTAATTCTAATAATAAATCTGTATATTATTTTTATTGTCTTACTAGACAGTTAGTCCAGCTCTGATTATAAATCAAAGAGTAGATTAGAGAAAGGCTTTGCACTTAAGCTTGAGTGGGGAGCAGGAGTTCACCATTTAGAAATAAGAGAAAAGATATTTAGGGAGTGGACACAGAAAATTTACTAGAATAATGAATCCTAAGACTGTTAAAAGACACCCAGAGAAGAAATTGATTGTAGGAAACTATGAAACTAGAGGAGTGAGAACCAAATGGTAGAAGTCCTTCTATGTCAAATCAAGGAGTTTGAAGGTTTTCCCACTCAGACTTGAAAGTCATTAACATATCTTTAGGCAGGATGTAAAGTAGTGTGTCTCGACCTTCGGGTTAAGTCAATGAGGACCCTAGAGGGGGAGTGGGGATGAAAGGGACAAGAGACACAAGGAATGGAGACAAGACAAAGTTCTGATCAAGTCTCATTTATTCAACAGTAGATGGGGTATTTATGGGGAGAAGGAACAATGAGGAAGTTAGCGAAAATTCCTAGCCCTAAGGCGAAATGCCTGGCTTTCGGGAGATAGGGAAAGAGATAGGGTTTGGGGTAATAGAAACCTAACCTGAGGTTAGTGCTAATGTGTCTGGCGCTTACTACAAAATGGCTATCAAGCACAACAAGTTTCCCACAGGTCCCCCTTTTCTTTAAACTTTGAAAGGCGGAATATCCTTGAGGGGACTGTGCCTGTCTGTCTTAGGTCAGGAACTACCATACGGTACCAACCCACCTTACCCATCATTGGAAAGCAGGGCAGCATAAGGCCCAGTTCCTGGCTTAGGCGGTGGTCGGTGTCACGTACAAGTTCCAGTTGCCCAGTTGCCCGTCTCTGGCTAACCAGCCCAGCGCACCAAGGTGGAAAGTTTGCTATTAGAGTAATTCCTCAATTATTCTATTGAATGTCATCGTATTCCTTGAATATTAGAGTAATTACCTCAATTACTCTATAGAATGTTATCATATTTCTCCTTTTCAAGGAGTTTGCAACTTTCCCTTTTGGCCATCTCAAGTTTATGATAAGGGACCTGAATAGATTGCATCTTAATGGCATCCATTTGTTGCTTAATAAAAGCCATCAATTTATTAAAAAGAAAAGGTCCTAGCGATAGGATTATTAGTAAGCCAAGCAGAGGTCCTAATAAGGGAAGGAGGTAGGATAATAATTCCATTTAGCCCACTCCACAAGGGGTTGTCAAATAGTTTTCTTTTTTTTTATTAGGTCTTCTTGTAGCTTCTTTATCTTATCACAAACAATGCCCGATTTGCATAACAGCAGCAGCGTTCCTGTAGAGCCAAACAGATCCCTCCCTGTTCTGCTGTCAATAAATCTAATCTTCTATTCTGGAGGACTACCTCCACTAAGGAGTCTGTCTGATCTTGAATATCATTAATAGTACTGGATAAGGCCTGAACATCATCAATCAGCTGATTAGAGAGTTTAGTATATGAATGAATGGCAACTCCTAATACTGCTGTTCCTGTAGCTAAAGCTCCAGAAACTCCTAATACTACCAATAGAGGAAATATTCACAGGGCGAGATTTCGTCCCTGGAGTTATCCTCAACTTCTTGAGTTTCACTGATTTGTTTAACTAAGCGTTCTGGTAGCCACCTTGCAGATTTCATTTCCTTAGAGTAAATGCATACTGACCCTCTGCCCTAGATAAGAACTGGATCTGGGCCATGCCAGGAGTTAGTCAAAGGATCCTTCCCATAGTACTGAAGGAAATTGTCTCTGAGTTTCTGGATGCCAAAAGCGAGTGGCTGCTGATTGTCCATTTGCATCCAAATTTTAAAAATTGAGAATAAATAAGGAATGAGATAATATATTTCTGGGTGACCCCTTCGTGGGGTACCACTCCCCCTTTTTTATTTTATCTATTGTGAGTTTTAAAGAGAGATGTGCCCTTTCAACGATTCCTTGACCTTGGGGATTATAAGGAATACCTGTTATATGATGGATATTGAGGCACTTACAGAATTGAGAAAAGGCTGAGCTGGTATAGCCTGGGCCATTATCAGTTTTTAATTGCTGTGGACATCCTAAGACTGCAAAGGCAGTTAACATATGGCTAATTGCATGTTTAGTGGCTTCACCAGTTTGGAGGGAAGCATGAATAAAACTGCTAAAAGTATCTATAGTTACATGTACATATTTGAGGTTGTAAGGTTGCAAAAATCAGGATTGGGCCGGGAAAGAGTTAACACAGCTCGGCTTAAAACTATATCCCCCAGTTACATCCTGTTATTGCAGCCTCAGGGTTGAGAACAGGGTGGAAATTCCCAGGATGCTGTAACCTAGGTGCAGGTTGATAATCTTGTGTAGCGACACAGCCTGTAGCTAAATTTCGAAAGGAGACATGGTCCAGATGTCTCAAGAGACTAACCCAGAGATAACCACCAGCCCATCCTGTTATGATAGTTATCGTAACCCCCTGGCAACCAGAAATATGCAGAGTCTGTAGATTATGAGATGTGTGCAGGTATGAGGAAATAAAACTCTGTGTTGACCTCTGTATAACCCTGTTGCTTGTTACATAGTATATAAGCTCAGCTTTGTATCGACTCGGGGCTCTCAGCCTCTGCTCTGCTTTCAGAGTACGTTGTGAGCCCCAGCATGCTTGGTCTGCAATAAACCCCTTGCTGTTTGCATGAGAACGTCTCTTGGAGTCTTCCTTTGAGTGGCGAGCGTTTCGACCCTAACAAGGTTACCAAATTCAGAGATATGGGTAACATCTATTTGCCATAATGCATTAGGTACTAACCCCCTAGGGTTGACTCCGAGATCTAATACTGGGAGATGTATGACACAAGAAGAGCAATCTTTGACAATTTGTCTAGCTTGTTCCCTAGTAATATTACGCATAAGCCGGAGAGTCTGTGCATTGAGATGGTGTAACTGATGACTTTTCTGTGCTTGAGCAATTTTTAGGGAAGAGTCATCAGCATTGATAGCAGGTAATGCAGACATATGAGCTTGTGGGCGAGTGGCCAGATCTGCTTTCTGATTTCCTTCCGCTAGAGGACCAGGAAGCCCAGAGTGAGCACGTAAATGCACTATAAAAAAGGGGTGCGTTCTTTTTGTGATAAGCACCTGTAGCTGTCTAAATAGGTCTCCAGTATTAGAGACGCCCTTAATTTAGCCAGCAGTTTCTAATAAGGGTACAGAGTGTGTGATGTAAGCGCTATCTGTGTAGATATTAAGAGACTGATTAGGAAATGCAGATAGGACCGCAATGACAGCATGTAATTCTGTTAATTGGGTGGAGGAGCTGTTTGTGGTAAATTGTACCACCTTGTCCTGGTAAGTATAAGCAGCTATACCTGTAGAAGAGCCATCAGTAAACACCAACAGGGCATTATTTAAGGGGGTAAATGTGGTGATTTTAGGGAATACTAATTCATGTTTATTAGCAAAATCAATAAGTTTGTCTGGTGGATAATGATTATCTAGGATGCCAGTATAAGAAGCTAAGGCAATAGGCCAGAATTCAGTAGTCTGCATGAGCCAATTAACTTGTTCTTTGGTATAAGGCTGTATGATAAAATCTGGTTCTTTACCAAAATATCTTTTCTCTTGTTCCCTGCCTAGGATTATAAGGTCAGATACTGCTTGATAATATGGCCCAACGACCCTTTTAGGTGTAGCAGGCAGATGAGCCCACATTAGAGGGGCTGTTTGCCAAAAAACAGCGGTTGGTGAAAGAGCTGTTTTACAAATGATGAATTTCAAAGGTTTATCATAGTCTATAAATGTAACAGTTTGTGACCGAATGGCTTGTTCTACTATATGTATGGCTTGTCTTCCTTCCGGTGTCAGCTCTCGGGAAGATATAGGATTAGCATCCCCATGTAGAATATCATAAAGAGGTTTTAAATCACTTTTACTAAGCTTTAGATAGGACATGAGCCAGTTGATATCTCCTAGGAGTTTTTGAAAATCGTTTAAAGTTTTGAGCTTGTCTAATCTTAATTCTAACTTCTGAGAGGAGACCTGAGGTCCTTTCATTTGAAAGCCAAGATATGTATATGGATCTGTTAATTGGACTTTATCAGGGGCGATCTCTAATCCTTTATCTTGTAAAGCATTTTTTAACTCGTTATAACATCTCAAGACCTCACCACCATCCTTCCCAGCTATCAAAATATCATCCATGTAATGAATAATATACATTTCTGGCCAATGATCTCTTACTGCTTGTATTGCAAGAGCAACAAAAGATTGACATAAGGTGGGACTATTCGCCATACCTTTGTGGGAGAACACGCCATTGAAACCTTTTCATAGGAGCTCTAAAATTAATAGTGGGTAGGCTGAAGGCAAAGCGCTTTTGGTCCTCAGAGTGTAGAGGAATGGTAAAAAAACAATCTTTTAAGTCTATGATTACTTTAAAGTGTCCTAAAGGTATAGCAACAGGAGAGGGGAGTCCAGGCTGTAGGGCTCCCATTAGCACCATTGTTTTATTTACTGCCCTTAAGTCTTGTAACAAATGCCATCTACCTGACTTCTTAATGACAAAGAAGAGGCTGACCTTGGGCATCTGTCTTGGATTTACACTCATTAGCCCAGTGTTTCCCTCTTTTGCATCTAGGGCATAGACCTGGAGCTTAAGTTTTAGTGTTTGTATTTTTGTTCCCCTTACATTCTCTAGCAAAATGCCCTGATTCCCTACAGTTAAAACATTTATTCTTATTTTGCTGTGATAAGTATTGTCTAACTGTATATCCTTGCATGATAAGCGACTCCGATATCAGAGCAAAGGCGGATGTAGCCTGATAAATCAGTCTTTTTCTTATAGGGCCGAATGGCCGCTTGGCAAGCATCATTAGCATTTTCAAAGGCCAATTGTTTTACAAATTCCGTGCCTGCATCAGCATTACCAAATATTCTGCCGGTTGCAGTAATTAAACGATGAACAAAATCTGCAAAAGGCTCGTCTGGCCCCTGTTTAATATTAGTTAAAGAGGAGCTCATGTCACCTTTAACTGGTATTTTTCTCCAAGCCTTAGTAGCAGCTGATTGAATCTGGGCAAAAAGTCCCACGCCATATTGCATTTGCGCGTCGCTGGTAGCATAATTGCCTTCTCCTATGAGCATATCTAGATTCCACCTATTGCCAGCTTGTGCATTGCGTTTAGCAGTGTCCTTGCATGACTCTATGAATTCTGATTTCCATAGAAGATAATCCCCTCCCGCTAGAGTTGCTCTAGCTAGAGTCTGCCAATCCCCGGGCGTAAGCCAATTTTCAGCTACTGATTCTACAATTGCTGTAGTATAAGGAGCTGTGGCTCCATATTGGGCTACCACCATTTTTAACTCTTTTATTAATTTAAAATTGAAACCATTGTGATGACGCCAAGCCTGTCCTTGTGCGTCTACTGTTTCTGTAACCGGGAATGCATCTATTTCATCTAACTCTGGATCTGGTTCTGACTGGGAAGAAAATTTTGGAGCTGCTCCTCTTATAGGTGGTCTCTGATTACGAGAAGTTTCTGGCTTGGTTTCACTTTTAAACTTGCCTATTTTTAGACCCTCTAATTGTGCTATAAGCTCCTGGTGCTCTTTTTCTAATTTTATTTGTTCTTTTAGGAATTCAATCTTATCTCTTAGCTCCTTTCTGGGATCAAGAACCGGGCATGCTAAGGAAGGAGCGCTGGGGACCAGACTATATGGCGGAGGACGCTGAGCGACAGACGGCCAGTCTGGATTATGCTATCTGGCTGCCTGTTCTTCTAAATCCTCCCAATCTGTATCACTAAGGTCTTCCTTAACTTCAAGAAATTCTGATAGGGTTGGGCATTTCTTTGTCTTAGGTTTAGCTCCTTCTAAATTATAGAGTTTTACTTTTGCTTCTAAAGGTGTTCCTTTTTCAGGTATCTTTGATTTTTTCTTTTCAGTTTCTAAAGTCCTCTCTCTTAATGTATTATGTGGGCCCCTGGATGGCGCTCTATTTTCAAGTTTTTTCTTTTCAGTTCCTTGGGTTGCCCCTCTTTCTTCCTCAACATCACTATGGAAAGACATGAGGTCCTCACTTGCTTTCTCAATCCTTTTTTCTTTTGATCTAATTGAAGGATTTTTTCTCCCTTTTCAATTACATTAGCAACTACAGGATCCCGATGCCTCTGTGATATGACCTCATCGATTAAATTCCAGTATGAAAAGGCAGTTATAGGAACCTTTTCAGGCCCAAATCTTTCATAAAAATCTCTAAGGGCATCTCCAACCCTTTTCCATCTCTTACTATCAATAGTTCCTTCAATAGGGAACCAAGGACAAATATCTTGAATATAATTTAAAAAAATCACATAACTGTTTAGTTTTAACCTTTACTCCTCGTGCCTTTAAAGCTTTTCTAAGTCCATTAACAAACATCTCATGCTGACTCATTTCTTGATCCATAATCTCATGCTGACTCATTTCTTGACCCATAATCGCTGTCTACTCACCGAGGTGTAGAAAACGCAGCAGGTTCCCGCGTCAACTTATCCTCTGTCTTCTCCTTTTTGTGCCGGCTCTCCAGACAGCGTCCCTCACTGGATCCCCTTTTCTCGAGCCACGTTGGGCGCCACTTGTCCCGATCTGCGGGTTAAGTCAATGAGGACCCTAGAGGGAGAGTGGGGATGAAAGGGACAAGAGACACAAGGAATGGAGACAAGATAAAGTTCTGATCAAGTCTCATTTATTCAACAGTAGATGGGGTATTTATGGGGAGAAGGAGCAATGAGGAAGTTAGCGAAAATTCCTAGCCCTAAGGCGAAATGCCTGGCTTTCGGGAGATAGGGAAAGAGATAGGGTTTGGGGTAATAGAAACCTAACCTGAGGTTAGTGCTAATGTGTCTGGCGCTTACTACAAAATGGCTATCAAGCACAACAAGTTTCCCACAGTAGTGAGTTTGAAACTTCACTTCTGTGGTGGGTACTGTCGTGCTAATATACTTGAACATATCCAGGATACTCTATTTACCTTTCCTGACAGGACATGAGCCATCTGTTTCTGCAGTGTATCTACACTGTATAAGCTACACACCATTTAGTCACTTTAGTAGCTGTCTTGGTTACCAGATCAACTGTCACAGTATCACAGTGCTTATGCTCAAGTTACCTTATGTTACTTAATAATAACCTCAAGGTACAAGAGTAGTGATACTGCACTGGCCATTGTGATTCATTTGGTTGGGTGTCTTTCCATACACCCAAAAGTTGCAGATTTGATTCCAGTCAGGACACATGCCCAGGATGAGGGCTTGATCACTGGTGGGGTATGTGCAAGAAGCAGCTGATCCATGTTTCACTCTCACATCAATGTTTCTCTATCTCTAAAAATCAATAAAAAAACTTTTTTTTTTAAAAAAAAAGTAGAACAGTGATACTGCCAGTTCAGATATGCCTCAGAGAAGTTATAAGGTGTTTTATTTTATTATATATATATATATGTAGTATTGTTTTCAGAGAGAAGAAAAGAAAGGGAGACAGAGATAGAAACATCAATGATGAGAAAGAATCACTGATCAGCTGCCTCTTACACACACCCCTCCAGAGATTAAGCTCACTACCCTGGTATGTGCCCTGACGGAGAATTGAACCTGGGACCTCTTGGTTCATGGATCAACGCTCAACTGCTGAGCCACACCCAGCCAGGCTAAAGGGCTTTTTTTTTATATGATGAGTACAATAAGATATTTTGAGAGAGACTATATTCACATAAAATTTATTACATTTTTCTATTTTATTATTATTTACTAGAAGCCCAGTGCACAAATTTGTGCAAGGGTGGGGTCCCTCGGCCTGGTCACCAATTGGAGTCATTTTGCCCAGGCCTGATTTGGCCAATGGGGGCCATCTGGCAGGGAGAGATCATGAGAAGTTGGCCAACTGAAGGGCTCTAGGGCATGTCTGGGCCTCTCACCCAGTCCAGCAGCAAGCTAACCTACCGGTCGGAGCATCTGCCACCTGGTGGTCAGTTCACATCATAGATACTGGTTAAGATGTTGACCTAACAGTTGACCAATTGGTTGGACACTTAGCGTATTATGCTTTTATTACATAGGATTATTAATTTCTTACTGTGCTATTTACAAATTAAACTTTATCACAGACATAGAATATATAGGAAAAAACAGAATATAGAGGGTTCCGTACTATCCAAGGTTTCAGGATTCCACTGGGGGTCTTGGAACATATCTCCCACAGATTACTTCCAGTAATCACATTTAATTATGCCTCTAATTGAGACAAAAATTTTTCTCATAATATTTTGGTGCTACTTAAATTCTGAGGTGCTGTTCATTTTGGCAGCTTATAATAATTTCTCTCTTTTCCTCCCTTAAAAATGTTTTAGTGTTCTCAAAAATTTCCTTATTAGTCATTGCATATTAATGAATTACATGCAGTAAGCCAGACTAATTTTGTAAAAGAAAAACTAAATTACCTCACTGAAACCATTGCGACCATAGGGTTATTTCTGAACAAAAGACCTTGAAACATTTCATAAATATTTATTGAATACATTCGTTTGACTCAGTTATGTTTAACTATCCGTGCATATATCTTTTGGTATATTTCTTGAAGAAAAAAATTTCAAGAAAAAAAATGAAAAATACTTATTTGCTCAAATGTTTGCCTTCAGTTATTGCTACATATTCTTAGAGTCCTAGGTACTCTTATGTGTAAATTTTAAATAGCAGTTCATTCTGTAGTAACAATAGTCAAAGTCACTTCCCACCAAATCAAACCAATAAAATGATGCATATTTAATTTAGACCCTTGCTCTTAAAGTGTGAAACAGTAGCTTTATCACCCAGAAGCTTTTTAGATATTTAGAATCTTGGGTCTATCACAGATCACCTTCATCAGAATTTACGCTTTTAACAAGATTCTTGGGTAAGGCAAAGCAGGTAAAGTTTGTGAAGCTCTGCTCATGCTCAAATATGTACATCTCAACCACTTGGAAAAAATGCATTTGCTAGGCTCCCAGGCCAGATTGTTGGAAGCAACTCTCTCAAAGTAAGATCCAAGAACTGCTAAAAAGCGTAACTGGTGATTTTGATTAAATGTCAGGACTGGAATTACTCATCTGAGGGGCTCTTTAGTGACACACAATTGACCTCTGACCCTAATTTGTTAAAACACTTAGCTCACTTTACATAAGCAAACTTTAAAAAAAAAGATATTAGATTCTATGTGCAAAGGTTCAAATATAGAAAGTATCTCAGTAGATGAACATTGTCTAAAAACAGTATTTGTATAAACAGTTGCATAGTGATAATCTTTTTGAAAAGAAGAAATAAATGAAAAAATTCTTGCTTGTTGAGTAGTAAGCGCTAATGTGTTCAAATTTTAATAGACTATCTGCAGAAGATTGGGTTAGAGTTGGCTAAGTGCAGTGAAGCGACACAAAATTGTAAGAACATATGAGTCCTAACACCTGAAATCCATCCACTTATTTATTATTTTTCTTCTCATTTTGACAAATATTTTATTTTATTGAATTCCTGTTAAGTGTGGACCTCTGCACCAGACATTGAAATAAGCTGACATGTAAAAATGTTAATGCAAGATTCACACTCATTCTCATAGCTCCATTCAAATCAATGAAACATGAATACAGGGTAGAGACCCATTGCTTTAAAAAAGCTATAATTTTAACAACTGACAGAGTAAGCAGAGTGACATAACCTTTATTTTAGTTTTCTTTTCTCTACCATTAAGAGCAACATACTAACAGTAAATGGTAGATCAAACATTATATAAGAGAAATTAAAACCCCAAAAGGAAATAGTTATTAAAAGAACACATAGCCCAGCTCAATGGTTGAGCATTGACCTATAAACCAGGAGGTCATGGTTGGATTCCTGGACAGGGCACATGCCTGAGTTGCTGGAGGATCGGGCATGCAGGAGGCAGCCAATCAATGATTCTCTCTTATCATTAATGTTCCTATCTCTCTCTCCCTCTCCCTTCCTCTCTGAAATCAATAAAAATGAGAGAGAGAGAGAGAGGGAGAGAGAGAGAGGCGGGGGGGGGGGAGGGGGGAGTATTTGTTATAAATTGTCATGCTGGCAAAATTACCTGCCAATGCATGGCAAAATCTTTCAGGTGTGTCCCCAGAAATACTGCAGGCACAATGCATGTTACCATCATAGGTGACACTTGCCTTAGGGTTTTAACTCCCAGTACTTGCCTTTTTCACTGCCCAATGCAATCACTATATCCTCTCAATATTCTTTAACTAAATTTTATCATTGAACCCTCTTGTTATGAATAGCACAAAATGATATTTAACCTAGTTGTGCTGAAAACTCTGTTAATCCAAATTTAGGGATAACACTGTGAGTTTTTCAGTCTGGGATCAAACCAGCAACCTCTTAGTGCACAGAGACTAAACTCACCCAATTGAGCCACTCTGGCCAAGCAAGGTCTTTTTTTTGAAAGAGCTATTTATCATTGAATATTTGAACAATGTGCTAATAAATTAAGAACTGCTGAAAAATTCAAGCAAACCTAAAAACTGTTTTATTTTCAGGAAGATTTTGCTTGTCTTAAGTACTAGTCCTCTTTCTTTTGCAGTTGCTCTCACTCTAAAAAGAGACCATTATAGTTTTTCTGGCTAAGATACTGCAATAGCATCCTTAATTATTGTCTTCATAGATTACTTACTTCTTGCAACTTCATGTATTAATGTGGGAAGTTTTAAATAATTAATTCAATTTATTTCATAGATAAAGACTAGTTTGAATCTGATTGTCTTTTTCTTTTGAGGACAGATTTAGTAAGTTTCATTTTTGTAGGATTTTTCTTCTTCAATTCATATAGTTATAACATTTTTCACTTTATCTTTATAGTATTATTTTTAATTCCTACATTATATTCTGTATTATTTTTCTCCAATTTTCTTTGAGTTAACTTTATGTTCCTGTCCTAACTTTTTGATATGTATACTTGGTTAATTAATTGTAGTTTACAATATACATACTTAACTCTATAAATTTCTCTCTAGCCATGTATTTGGCTATATATGATCTATTTTCAGATACATAATTTTTATTATAACTCAGCTCCAGATATTTTTTAATCTTCATTGTAATTTCCTCATTGAATTATGAGTTATTTAAAGGTACATTTGTTAATTTTCAAGTACAAGGGAATTTTTTAGTTGTCTATTATTTCTAACATCATTTCATTCCAATGACTTGAATTCTAAACCTGTTGAGACTTGTTTTATGAGTTTTCATATTGTCCTTTCAGTAAATATCCCATGTACACTTAAAAAATGAGTGTACTAGAGCTTTCTTTGTAGCATTATACAGTTAATTAAGTCCAGTTTACAAATAAGGTATTCAAATGTTCAATAGTCTTCATGACTCTTCGTCTTCTTGGTCTATTGGGTTGCTGGGACACATTTACTAAAGTTTTCCATTATTAATGCAGAACTGTATGTTTCTCCTTGCATCAGTAATAAGTTTTACTACAAACCTGATAAAAAATACCACCTTGAAGAATCTAGCAGAACAGAAGTTTTATAACTAAGGGTCTAAAGAAGAAGCCACATTGAGATTAGTAGAAGGACAGAGACTCAAAACAGGCTGGTCCCACATCTACATGTAGCAGATAAAAATTGGGAGAGAGACCTCAGGTTCAGAGGTCCTACCTAAAGGCAAGGGGGTCTCAACTGACTTCCAGGCCACCCAGCCCAATGTTCCAGTGCCACAGAGAGAAGTCCCTATAAATTTTGGTTGCAAAACTAGAGGTAATTGCAGCCAATTGAGATGAAGAGCTACTGGAATCCCGGGTGTTCCTCTTATAGGGCCTGCACAGGCTTACTTGGATTCACTCTTTCTGACTTACAGTGCTGGGGCAGTAGCTCCAAAGACATCAGAGACACATGGGGAAGAACTGAATTATTGTCATCAGGGTGAGAGTAGCAGGAGCAGCTTTCTCCCAGACCAACTGAGCCACCCAGCCAAAAACCATAGAGCCAGCAGGTGGGGCATGATAGCTAAGTCTCCATCAGTCTGGCTACCACTGTTCATTGTGGTAAATCCCTGAGAACCCATCACACCAACTTGTGGGCCCACTAAAGCCATTTACAATGGCTTTCCCATATAAAAGGCCTCTCTTGGCTCAGACTTCAAACTTTCCTAAAATCTCTCAAATAATCATCATCTGGCCTAAGTGGCCACAAGCATGGCATTAGCAGCAGCTGGCCTTAGTTCACAGCTTGACCTCTCCTGGGCACCTCTAAGTCTTCTGTCAATCAATCTATATCTTATGCTGGGTGACCTTGGGCAGGGAACAGTGGTGGCTGACCTTATATCTCCTAAGAAGCCCAGAGACAGTGCACCAAGAGGACAGCTTCAGACCATGCCAAACTAGAACTCAACCACCTTCACAAGTGACACACTTATGGGGCTGACTCAGCGAGCACCAAATACCAAAGCCCCACTGAAGCAAGTCCTGCTTCTTGGGTCAGTCCCTGCAGAGCAACTCCTCCCCTACAGTCACAGCCAGCTCTCCCATCCAATCACCTTGGATTCAAACCCTCCCACTGACATGCCAATAGGAGTCAAGGCTCAACTACAACAGGAGGGCACACACAAACCATACAGGGGGTACATCTAAAGCTGGGGTGACCAGAGAGACTGTGCCACTAGGCCTTACATGAACCCTACTACCAGGACCAGGAAATATAGCATCTCTACTTAATACATAGAAACAAACACAGGGGATCAACCAAAATGAGGAGACAAACAGGTCCCAAATGAAAGAAGGATAAAAGTCCACAAACTACCAGGTACAGAGTTAAAACAATGATTACAAGGATGCTCAAAGAACTTAGTGAGACCTTCAACAGCATAAAAAGAACATGGAAATCATAAAAAAGAACCAGTCAGAAATGGAAGATATACTAACTGAAATAAAGAATGAATAATGGGAAATCAATAGTAGAGTAAATGAAGCAAATAATCAAATCAGCAATTTGTAAGACAAGAAAGCAGAAACCACCCAATCAGAAGAGCAGAAAGAAAAAAAAAATTTAATGAGGATAGTGTAAGGAGACTCTGGAACAACTTCAAGCATACCAAATTTACATCATGGGGAGAAGAGAGAGAGCAAGAAATTAAAAACCTATGTAAAAAAATAATGATGAAAAATTTGCCTAACCTGGTGAAGGAAATTGACATACAAGTCCAAGAAGTGCAGAGTACCAAACAAGATAACCCAAATCAACCCACACCATCATAATTAAAATGACAAAGTTTACAGACAAAGAGGAATCCTTTTTAAATCTTTGTTTGCAGATATGTTTATTGATTTTTGAGAGAGGAAGGGAGAGAGAGAGAAAGAATGATTGAGAGAAACATCTTTTGGTTGCCTCCTATATGTGCCACAGCCAAGAATTGAATCTGCAATCTATGTATGTGCCCTAACCAGGAATGGAACCCACAACCTTTTGGTATATGGGATGATGCTCCAACCAACTGAGCCACCCAGCCAAAAACCTAAGAGAGAATCTTTAAAGCAGCAAGAGAAGAGCAGCTAGTTATATACAAGGAAGTTCTTATAAGAATGTCAGCTGATTTCTCAACAAAAACTCCATAGGCCAGAAGGGATTGGCATAAAATATTCAAAGTGATGAAAAGCAATAACCTACAACCATATTTACTCTACCTAGCAAAGCTATCCGTTAAAATCAAAGGACAGATAAAGAGCTTCCCAAACAAGAAAAAGCTAAAAGAGGTCAACACCACCAATTCAATATTACAAGAAATGTTAAAAGGTCTTCTTTAAGAAGAAAAAGAAAGAAAGAATGTGAATAAGAAAATGGCAATAGATACATAGCTATCAATAATTACTAGTACTTTAAATAGATTAAAGGCTCCAAATCAAAAGATGTGTAGTGACTTATTGGATCACAAAACAAGACCATTATATATGCTGCCTTATATAGACTCACATCAGATTTTATATTAAAGGGATGGAAAGAGATATTTCATGAAAATGGAGACAAAACAAAACAAAAGCTGGGGTAGCAATATGTATACCAAACAAAATAGACTTTAAAACAAAGACTATAACAAAAGATAAAGAAGGACCCAGTAACTTCACCTCTGGGTATGTATCCAAAGAAACCCAAAATATTACATTGAAATAGCATATACATTCATATGTTTATTGCAGCATTATTTACAGTAGTCAAGCTTATATGCGGAATCTAAAAAACAAAAAAGCAGAAATGAAACATACAGATACAGAGAACATTTTGAAGGTTATCAGATGAAAGAGGGGTTGGAGGGATGTGTGAAAAAGGTGAAAGTATTCAGAAGTATAAATGTAGTTAAAGAATAGTCACGGGAGTATAAAGTATAGCATTGGGACTATACTAAATAATATTGTAATAACTATATACACCGTCAGATGGGTACTAGATTCATCAGGATGATCACTGTGTAAGTCAAAATGTCTAGTTATAGGGTTTTACACCTGAAATTAATATAATATTGTGCATCATTTGTAATTTAAAAATAAAAAGTGAAAATTAAATTGAAATAAGGCACATTGTTAGGTTCATATTATTTCAACGAACTGAGTGATAGAGAACTCAGTGGCACAGTTCCTTCAGAAAGGCATGAAATCTCAGAAAAAACTGCTTTTACTTAGACAATGCCTTAGGATCACAAAGGGGTCCAAAAGAATAATCCATGTCTAGCCCCAATATTTATTGCAAATTATTATTTTTATGCATACATTTCTCAATTATTTAACTCAACCAGAATATCTTTCTTCAATCCTTGGACCCATAGGGTGATTGGGTCTTAGACTACTATTTTCATAAAATGGGAACAATTATTTTATAGGATTGTGGTGAAGTTTTAGGAAGAAAAATGGATGCTAAGTATATAACAGAATCTAGTGCATAATAGAATACTCTGAAATGGGAGTATTATTTTTATACTGTAATTCTTGAGCCTTAAAGTAATCTCTTCTGCCATAATATTTGTATTATTGCTTCTTTTTCTTTTTTTAGTATATTTTTATTGATTTCAGAGAGGAAGCGAGAGATAGAAACATCAATGATGAGAATCATTGATCTGCTGCCTCCTGCACGTTCCATATGTAGAGATCAAGTCCCCAACTAGAACATGTGCCCTTGACTGGAATCGAACCTGGGGCCCTTCAGTCCCCAAGACGTTACTCTATCCACTGAGCCAAACTGGCTAAGGTTCTGCCTCTCTTTCTGACCTTCTTTCCTGATTATTATCAAAATAATTTCAAAAAGAAGCAGTCTTCTTGTACAGTGAGGCCCTAGAGTTTGAGAAGAGTAAATATTCTCAATGCTCCTCTGTATTCTTTGGAACTTCTGGGGAGACAAGTGAAGAAATCTTTTACAGCTTTGAAGGCATAGACCAAGTCATTTTTAATTTATACATCAATTACTGAAAGAGAACTTTCTCAGCTTTTAAACAGTTGGGGGCTTTATCAAACAATGCAGCATCTCTAATGCACACAAAGGAATTTTTTACATCCTATCCGAGTCCAGAGGTATAAAGACCCAATATGGAGGCTGGCATACTGACATCTGTAAATTTGGTAATATCGCTCAGCAGAAATGATGGCCTGGAGATAATAGCCTTGGCAGGTTGCCAAAGTACTTCCATGGGCCAGGACAGACAACAGTTGTCCTACTTTTCCAAGTGGCTTTTTAACATTGTTTACTTCTGTTTTTAAGTCACTAGAAGAAGCAATGTAAGGGGTAGAAATAACCATGTGCTTTCCTCAAAAATCACTCTTCAGGGAAACACCAACTGCTTCCTGTGGTTTATAGTTGTGTCATCTGTGTTTGGAAGCTGGCCACTGCTACAGCTAGAAGAACTGCTTCAGAGTGAGCTATATCCCAGCCAATGTATGGTCTTGAATCTGGGCACTGAATACTCACAGCTTTGTTCAAAAGTCTAAGTTCCACCAAACTGAGATGTGAGGTCTGGCTTAGTTATATTAGGGCAACAACTACACAGAAAGATTTGCTGGGTTGAAGCTGACTGATTGTAATATTAATATTCATGTCCCTCTTGCCTCACTGAATTATTGAACCAATAAAAACCAGTAGTGCTCTGAGACTTCACTGATTCTCAAGATTTTCCAGAGTGAATCATCAACCTTGCCTTCTGTCACACAAATTCATTGCATTAACAAGTCCTGTCAAATTACCTTCCAAATGCATATTGAAGGCACCAATTTTTTTTCTCTCTCTCTCTCCACTGTATCTTTCCCAACTACCATCTTTTCCCTTTTGGTCTACTTTCATGTCACTTAACTGATCACCTACTGTCCACTCCTAACTCTTTCAAGTCATTTCCCACACATAATAGCAAGAGTAATCTGTTAATGTATAAATAGTATATCATGGTTGAGCCTAGCATCTTTTAATGATGTATTTTATTTAACTGCAACTTATTATCATGATCCACTTCTCCTTTATTGGAATGTAAGTTCCAGGAGGGCAGAAACTGTTTCTATCTTGCTCACCCTTAATTATAGAATCTATAATCAAAGGGATCAACCTAACTGTAATCCAGCCATTTTTTTATAGCATACTGACCACAATATCAGGAAACCTTTTCAGGTAAGACCCTAAGGCCTGGGATCTGGAAGCCTAAGGGCCCAACTATGGTGGCATTGTCCCTGCCCCATTTATTTTTAAATATATTTTATTGATTTTTCACAGAGAGGAAGGGAAAAGAATAGAAAGCCAGAAACATCGATGACAGAGAGACATCGATCAGCTGCCTCCTGCACGCCCCCTACTGAGGATGTGCCCTCAACCAATGTACATGCCCTTGACCGGAATCGAACTTGGGACCCTTCAGTCCCCAGGCCGACACTCTATCCACTGAGCCAAACTGGTTTCGGCCCTGCCCCATTTTTGCAGCATGGTAAGCAATGGGGGGATTAATGAAAATTACAGTTTCCAGAGGAAGTTCCTCCAGGCCAGGCACAAATTGGAAATGAATCAGCAAACCAAACAGAGATAGGCAAGAATAGAAAGGTAAAGAGGCAATTAAAATAAATAACAAAGAAAAGATTAAAAAATGACTTTTTGAATCAGATGTTGGAAATAGAGAGCTGAGAATTCCCAATCCTAAGAGTAGGTCAAGAGTAATATACCTTAATACTCATGGCACTACCCTGTTGGGAGTGGGTGATGTCGGGAGCAGAATGCATACAAGTTTCTAACCTCACCATCCAAACAATTCATTTCAAAATGAACTTATTGTTCATTAATTTACTCTCCCATATACGCACTCATTAATCCATCCATTCATTCATTTATAGTGCAGTATTTATTGAGAATCTGTAAATATCTTTAGAAACATTAAAGTACCCTAAAATGCAATTTCTTTCAATTTTCCATCTGTAACAATCAGACTGATTTTCCATTTCTAATAATCTTCCTTCTTCTTTCATTCATCATTCAAGCAAGATTTATCCAAAGTTCTTCTGTCATCTAAGGTTTTCTAAGGTTCCAGCTTGTTTTCTCTTATTTCAGTTCTTTTTGCATGTGTAATAGCATAAAAATCTTTTAAACTTTGAAGGATTGACACATTTAATTATATCTGTTTTTGTTTTTCCTATGGAACTTAGCTCAGATATGGGCACTTAGTAATTAAGTGGATGCTAAGTATTTCAAATGTATTGACTGGTTAGTAGGTCCCAGAGCTCTACTGGTTTGTATTGGTTCAATAATTCAGTGAGGCAAGAGGGACATGAATGTTAATATTACAATCAGTCTGCTTTAACCCAGCAAGCTTTTTGGTGTAGACATTGCCCTAATATAAGTAAGCCAGATCAGATCTCTAGCTGAGTTATTATCATATTCTATAGATAATTTGGATATATGAGAAAACCTTTTTCAATAGTTTTAGACTTTCTGCATTTGTCTATCAACCAGAACCCATTCTCCTGACTCCTAACTGGATCCTATGTAATCCTTTTGGGATCACTGAGCCATCATGTGTTTCTATTTATATCATTTGGTTACAGGCTGCCTTGGATCCTTTTATGTAACCAATCTAGGAATTTACAAACTTCAAAGGCAAATACATTTAAGTAACACACATTCATTTAGAGACATCGATAAAATAGTATTTTTCAAGTTTATTAGGCTTTTCTTTTTAATTTTAAAAGTAACAAAAGGACATTAGAAATTTATGACAGAGAAGAAAATCCTTATAATCCCGTTTCTCAATAAACTGCATTTCACAGAAGTTTGCATTTTTATACATCTCTATTTACCTTTCTCATCTATTCATTTTGAAGCCTGCCTTTATATTTTCCACTTCACATTGAAATCTATTATGACAAACTTCTCAGTTGCCTCATATTCTTTGTTATCGTCTTTGTTTCAAATCTGTCAACTTCTTTTGAGAAAATTAAATAAAATAAAAGGGAAAGGCAATGTACTGAATATTATATCATAAACATTTTCTCTGTTATTGTACATTCTTCCGAAAATTATTTTTAATATCTCTTTGGTATTCTATGAACCACATGCATACTTTAACTGTTAATAATATTGTAAGCAGTAATTCATGTGCAAAAGCAGCGATGCAAAGAGCTCATCTTATTTTGGCATGGTGACTGTCCTCCTGCCCCCAGATGTCTGTCATCAGGTCACTTAGGCACACAAACATCTGCAGGATGTGGCTCTGTGGGGGATGCTCAGAGAGGGCATATCAATGTTGGAGGGAAAAGAAGGGAAGACAAACAAGGCGGGCGGGGGTGGGGGGTGGGGAGGCGGTTGAAAGGAATCCTCAAGCAGAGTCCTCTTCAGATTCAATTGCTTTTGCAGCTTCTCTCTCGCTCTTTGTACAGAATTGGAAATGTGACATTTTAAAGTTAGTTTTTATAGAAACAAATATCAGGTGAGGTGAGTCATCCCGATATCTCTAACAATAAACCCAAGCTGTCAAAGAAATCCAAACTGGTTCTATTTTTGTTCATCAGTTTGTGCTATTCATTATATTACAAAAATGAGTGAGATCATAGATTACAAATTTTTAAATGTATCATGCCTTTGGTATTATATCTAAAAATTCATCATCATTTCCAAGATCATCTAGATGTTCTTCTGTTATCTTCTAGAAGTTTTATAGGTTTGTATTTTACATTTAGGTCTGTGGTCCATTGTGAGATATTTTTATGAAGAGTGCAAGGTCTACATACAGATTATTTTTTTGACTGTGTATATTCAGTTGTTTTAACACCATTTGTTAAAAAAAACAAACACACACAAAAAAACTGTCTCTGCTGCATTGTATTACCTTTGCTCATTTGTAAAAGACCCATTAATTATACAGGGCTAGCCAAGACCGGTTTGGCTCAGTGGAAAGAGCAGCGACCTGCGGACTGAAAGGTCCCAGGTTCGATTCCGGTCAGGGGCATGTACCTTGCTTGCGGGCACAACTCCAGTAGGAGGCGTGCAGGAGGCGGCTGATCGATGCCTCTCTCTCATCGATGTTTCTGACTTTCTATCCCTCTCCCTTCTTCTCTGTAGGAAATCAATAAAATATATATAAAAAAAATTATACAGGGCTAGACAAAAGTATGTTTACAGTTACTTGTATAGAAAATAAATATAAGAATTAATAAATAAGAATACAAAAAGAAACTTTTCACATACAACTGTAAAACTACTTTTGCCGCACCCTGTATTTCTGGGCTCTCTATTCTGTTGATCTATTTCTGTCAGCAATATCACACTCTCTTGATTATTGAACTTTATAAGTAAATCTTGAAGTTGAGTTAGGCGAGTCCTCTAAATTTTATATTCTTCAATATTGTATTGGCTACTTGGGTCTTTTGCTTTCCCATATAAACAAAATCAAATGGTCAATATCCACAAAATAACTTACTGAAAAATTTTAATTGGTATTGCATTGAATCTACAGATCAATTTGGGAAGAACTGACATCTTGACAATATGTAGAGTTCCTATCTATGACCATGGAATATCTCTCTTTATTTTTTCATTTTTTAAAAATATTTTTATCAAGGTTTTTTAGTTTGTCTCATCATATAAATCTTATTTCTGTTTTGATAGATTTACACCTAGGTGTTTAATTCTTTTGAGGAGTGCTTATGTAAATGGCATAGTGTTTTTAATTTCAAATTCTAGTTATTCATTACTGATATTTAGGAAAGTGATTGACTTTTATATATTAACCTTGTGTCATACAACCTTGCTATAATTTTTATTATTTCTAATTTTTTCATTTATTCTTTCCAAATTTCTACATGAATAATTGTGCCATCTATGAACAGAGACAGTTTTATTTCTGCCTTTCCAATATTTATAACTTCATTTCCTTTTCTTGTCTTACTGCATTAGCTACAAATTCCAGTATGGTGTTGAAAAGGAGTGAGAAGAGGGTATATTCCTGCCTGTAACTGATCTTAGTAGGAAAGCCTTGAATTTCTCATTACTAAGTACTAGAGGCTTGGTGCATGGATTTGTGCACTGTTGGAGTCCCTCAGCCTGGCCTGTGCCCTCTCAAAATCCAGGGCCCCTCAGGGGATGTTGGATACCCATTTCAGCTCAATCCCCATGGGCCCAATCCAGACAGGAGGGAGCCTAATTCTGTATATTGAGCATCTGTCTACTGGTGATCAGTGGACATCATAGCGACTGGTTGACCAGTCCTTTGGTCATTCCATTGTTCAGTCACTTAGGCATATACATATATATATATATATATATGTGTGTGTGTGCGTGTGTGTGTGTGTGTGTGTGTGTGTGTGTGTGTGTATGTGACTTGGATCCTTTTATGTAACCAATCTTTTATATATATATCTGTAAATTTTTTATAGGTGTTCTTTACCAAGATGATGAGATTCCTCTCTATTCCTAGCATACTCAGAGTTTTTAGCATGAATGGATGTTGGATCTTGTCAAATGCTTTTCTGCATCTATTGCTATGCTATGTGATTTTCCCTGTTTTAGTCTATTGATGTGATTGATTATATTAATTGATATTTGATGTTGAACCAGCCTTGCACACCTGGGAGAAATCCCACTTAATCATTATATAATTATTTGTTATATACAATTTGCTAATATTTGGTTGTGTTCCTATATTTTGTATCAACAACAAGAAGAAATCTGGCTCTTGCCAAAGCTTTGCAGCAGAAATCAGAGAGGAGAATGTGATCTTACTTCTGTAGATCAGTCATCACTAACAGATCACACCAGAGCTATGAAAAAAATGATTTTGACTGAGAATCTTGAGTGTTCTATTCTGTAATTAAGTGCTGATTACATTATGGTGCCTGAAAAAAAAAAGCCTTTTAAAAATTATTGGATACATTTTTCACTGTTTGCTATACTGTAAAATTACTGCACAGTAACAGAACTCATGAAGGTTATTGGGTTAAACATGCTGAAAACAGAACTCTCTATATCATTAACTTCAAGCATTATATGGATCATGGAGTAGTCATAAGTAGGATACATTATTTTGAATTTAGAAGCCACCTTAAATAATAGGTCAAATGCTAAACAAATTTTTGCTCTTCTAAAACATTGGCCTGGTTAATTTTACTTAAAATTTTTTAAAAAGTATTTTTTTCAGATTTAAGTGATAGAAGGTTGGTACCCTTGTATCTTCTTGAAATAGACTGAATTTACATGATTCTTTCTAAGGTACTTATGCCCAAGGTACTTTACAACATTATAAAAATGTTCCACCAAATTTCATTTTAATGGGAAATAAGGACATCTTTCAGTGGGAAATGGATGACTGAGAGATAAAATAATCTCCAATAGATTAAAAAATAAATTAGAAGGGGACATTAAAAATAAAAAAGGAGGTTATCACATTCTCAAGTGGAGTATGCATTATGAGGTTTAAGAACTGCAGAATAGCTCTTTCGGCTCCAAATCATTCTTTATTTCAGTTTTTTATTCTACTTGAAATTCTATTCTTTCAATTAGAAATTAGCTTTAGATAGTTCAGTATGAAATAAGAAATAATTCCAGGACTCTAACTCTAGAGTGTATTCATTGTTCACACATTTGTGTAATTTAGTTGTATCAAATCACTTCTTTTGTTTTGTTTTTCTTAATTGAGATTAATTTTTCTGAAAATAAGTGATAGTGGGTGATGGGTAAAGCATAGAGAGAGGAGAGATAAAGTAAAAAGACTGAGACATTTGTAATGCTATCATCCTCCTCTAAGTATAGTCTGTATCTGACTGCATATTAAAACTACCAAAAGAGCTATTTTAAGTGCCACACAACCAAACAAAGCTCAGTGCCTATGCTCTTCATTTCTCAAAGACAATTATATCAAAATCTTTGTTGGGGGCAGGGATTTTTTATGATCTTATTTTTTTTAATCTCAGGATGGTTTAATTTAACAACTAACATTGAGAACCACTCTCTCAGTGCTAATGTCTGAGTCATACCTCATTCAATTACATTAGATTACCTTGAGGAAGGGAGCTAGGCATTGGTGGGTTGGTTTGTTCATATAAAGTTCCAGAATAATTCCACTGTGCATTGAAGTTTAGGAACTACAGCTCTTGAGTTTATATCAGAACAGCATAGAGGATTAGTCAGAATAGAAATCAGTAGGCCCCACCCTCAGTCTCTGACTCAGCTGATCTACAAAGGGGTCTGAGAATTTGTATAAGTGTGGGGAAGTATTGGATGAAATCACTTTGGAAAACTAGTATTAATTGCTAAGGGTAAAGTTATGTAAACACTATGTAACTTTTTAAATGGTTTTTACCAAAATTTCATAGTTTTATGTATTAGGAGATATGTATAAGAATATTTCTTGGAGAGAATCCAAGATGGCGGCATAGGTAAACACCTATACTGCTGCCTCGCACAACAATTTCAAAACTACAACTAAAAGACAGAACGGACATCATCCAGAACCACAGGAAAGCTGGCTGAGTGGAAGTTCTACAACTAGAGGGAAAGAGAGGGGCTCACAGAGACCCAGAGGAGCTGCAAAAAGCTGAGGTACCGAGACGCTCGCGAGGAGAGAGCGGGTGCCGGAGTACCTGGCTGGCTTTCTCTGGCGGGAGGGAAACGGAGACTCTCAAAGGCATCGAACCCCTTATCCTACGACACTAAACCCCAGATCCAGCCGAAACTCATACAGGGGGAGTTTGGACTGTGAAAAGGGAGAAGTGTACGGAAATTTAGGGGAGTTGCAAAGGATCGGAGGTTTGGTCACGCACGGCACCATGCGGAGGACAGATTGCTGATTGTGCCGCTGGCTTTCGCGAGTGGGCGGGAGACAGACCCTCCCAATTGTGCCACTTCTGAGTCCACTAAGCCCCTGTTTCGGGCAAAACCCTGGAGACCTAGACTCCTGTGGTCCTGGTGCACAGGGGAGCTGGAAAGGCAGTGGTTAGAGGCACTGCGGGCGCGCGCACAAGGACCGCTCCAGCCATTACCCAGTCACGTGAGACTCAGAGGCCGTGGAGGGCGGTGCCGACTGGAAGGCAAGGCGGTCCCTTAAGCCCTGAGACTACACCCCTCCCAAGCTCAACAGAGGCTTCTTCGGCTGAATCCAGCACAGAAGTTTCCCCGGCATAGTGAAAATGCCGAGACAAGGGAAGGGATTACAAGCAAAAGAAATGGAGGAAAAAAAATGACTGGATATAGAGTTCAAAACCACGCTTATAAGGTTTTTCAAGAATATGCTAGAAAAGATGGATAAATTTAGTGAGACCCAAGAGGAGATGAAAAAGGACCAACTAGAAATTAAACATACACTGACTGAAATAAAAACTATTATACAGAGTCCTAACAGCAGACTAGAGAAAGGCAAGGATCAAGTCAAAAATTTGAAATATAAAGAAGCAGAAAACATTCAACTGGAAAAGCAAGAAGAGAAAATAATCCAAAAATGTGAAGATAATGTAAGGAGCCTCTGGGACAGCTTCAAGCGTACCAACATCAGAATTGTGGGGGTGCCAGAAGAAGAGAGAGAGCAAGATACTGAAAACCTATTTAAGGAAATAATGACTGAAAACTTCCCACATCTGGTAAAAGAAATAGACTTACAAGTCCAGGAAGCACACAGAACCCCATATAAAAGGAATCCAAAGAGGACCACACCAAGACACATCATAATTAAAATACCAAGAGCAAAAGAGAAAGAGAGAATATTAAAAGCAGCAAGAGAAAAACAGTT
>JAAGEH010000005.1:31822752-31840869 GCA_011751065.1 Lasiurus cinereus | reverse complement strand
AGAGAGAGAGAGAGGCTTAATCAGATAAGTCATAGTTTTTCAGTCCAAAACTATGTTCCAGAAAAAGGTAGGAGTTGGAAGATAGAGTGTGAAAGGACCAGTGGCAAATTCCTATGACTTCGTTGAAGCTAAAGCCCACCTCTTTTGGAAGTGGAAAAGCCATGTGTTTCTTTTGTTATGTGTGCTTTGTATACTAAGCACCATACTAAATGGGAAGTACACAAAATAAATAAGATATATTCCCTCTGTTTAAATAATTTCAGGTTTACGCACATAATAGAATATCATAGAGTTATTTAAAACAATGTATTGATATGGGGTAATGTTCCATGATACTGTTAAGTATATTAAAAAGTAAGTTTTTGGCCAATTTGTATACTATTTCAAATAAAAATTGCATGTATATATGTATAACCCATGGACACAGACAATAGGGTGGTGAAGGTCTGGGGTGGAGAACTGGCTGTGGGGGGAGGCTAGAAGGAGTCACTGGGGAAAATAGGGAGATATATGTAATACTTTCAACAATCAAGATTAAAAAAATAGGAACCTAAATATTATAAATATAAATGCATATACATAGAAAATTGCTGGTAGCATACACATTAGTTTGTTACTGATTACATCAGAAAGTAGAACTGGGGCTGGGGATAGGGCAGAGAGAGAGATTTAATTTCACTAAATACAGTTTATAATTGGTCCATGAGAAGTTAATGATGAATTCATAGGCTAGTTATGGAAGAGGTGTGCAAAAATAAGAGCAATAAAGCATTCTAGTGCCAAAACTAAAATATACATATGGTTAAGCAAGGATATAAAGAGGGGGAGTGTCTAATTTTATATAGAATGGTCAGAAATGACTTAACAGGGGATTATGCAAGAATTAAGTTTTTAAACCTGTGAGATAAACAATAGAGCTAGGTGGCCAAATACAAAGGAGAGATAAGTAGAGCTATGAAACACCATGGAATGTTTGAGAATCTGCAGTGGTCCTCTATACCCATTCCAGTTGGCTGAATACATGGAAGACAATGCAGGAGGCATGGTCATGGGTGAAATTGATGAAGGAGGTAATAATAAGCATATCTAAAATGTAACAAATCATGTTGAGTGTTACATAGTGTGCTAAGCGCTTTATCATTACAGAGGATGGTGAAGAAATAGAGACTAACTTTCAGCCAAGATTGAGTGGGCAACATTATCAAATAGTACATAAAGGATCAGCCATATAGGACCGGAAAGAGCTCTTACTTTGACTATTAAGAGGTGACTGGTTACTCTATCTCAGTGTATAGTGAGTTGAAGGAGAGGCATTTTGGCCAGTGGTAGCAAATGACAGGACTGCAAGGTGGTTGATTGCCTGAGGAGCGCAGGTGTCAGGTAGTGTATGTAAGCTACAAAGTGAGATGATTAGATTGTCTTTGTCCCACATGTGGGCTGGAAGTTGCTTAGTCATCCTCACCCAGTGAGCAGAACACTACACGGGGAGACTGACCTGTAGACAGAACCTCTGCAGCCCGTGTTTCACTCTGTTTGAATAATTTCAGGAACATCTGGGGAAAGGACCCTGGAGCATCTGGGGAAAGGATCCAGAGGGTGGGGAGGCCAGAGCAGCTCAGGTAAAATAGCACTTCACGAAGACAGTTCTCTTCTGAAAGTTTATAGATTGTTTATAACTTCTCCCCATGAGGATATTTTTGGAATGGACATCTGAAGATACTCATATCTGGTTCTATCCAGGGCTATTATTCCACATAAATGGCTTCTTGCACCTTAATTAAAAAGTCTCAGTAAATTCACTCTTGATTTAAAGGTTAAGAAGTGGGTTTTGTTCAGTACCCTGACTTAACAACCTATGAAACATTCTTTAGCTAAACTTGTTAAAGGGACATTGGGATGAATATTAAAATACCTTAGCAGAACAAAAGTTGTCTGGAAATACAAAATAAGAAAAGGTATCAGGCTCATTTAGACTCAAATCTTAGCTTTGCCTCTTATCTAGGTTCCTGCCCTTTTTCAAGTCTCCTCTACTTTCCCACAAATTGGGGAAGTGCATGAACTACCTCCTGAGTTTTGTTTGGAAATCTAGTTGTGATTACTTAGCATAATGTCATGCAAAAAGTATGAACCTTAAAAAGAGTTATATTCCATTATTACTGTTTTAATAATTTATCACTTCATAATTTTATCTGATAAGTTTTGCTCTCAAATGAACTCAATATAATTTTTTTCAGATGCCTAGCTAAAAGTAATCCCAGGTTTTAGTAAACATTACTAATGATAGGCCCATCTGTGATACTTTGGTCTATAAGACATGTTTTTAAAAATCTAATAACAAAATATTAACTGTATGAATAAAACCTATTTTCTGTGACTCTAGACTCAAAATATTTATGTAATACTTACTGCACACTTTGAATGTATTTGAAATATCCCTCTGTGGTGATTTGAGAATAGCATACTATAAGAGGAAATATGACTTTTATTTTGAAGTGGTATAGGTCCAGATCTGATTCCTGGAATTTCTATTCATCACTTCTATACAAGCTAAGATACACTGGGCATTTACTATATGCCAGTGCATTTCTAATTACATTCTTATAATACATTCCAGAAATAAATACTAGTTATTGCATTTTATGCATGAGAAAAGTGAGGGAGGCATTTCACAGATAGGGAGAGAGCTAGTATATGAATCCAGTTCTGTGACACTACAAACCCCACACTCTTTACCCCAAACTACATATTGTCAGTAAAATGAGGCTAAAGAAACTTTTTTTGCAGAGTTATTATGGAAGTGGGTGATAATGTATGTAATTTCACAACAAACTCTGTAAATGTTAGTGATTTTTAAATGATCATTTGTGTGGACCATAGTGATTTAAAATGAAAAATAACTTGATATTTTGGAATTTATAATATATTCATAGATATCTAAAGATACCTGACAATATAATGCATTGTATGGACAGAACCAGTGCTCAGAGTGTAATATATACTGAAGCATTTTATTTATTTTTTTCTATTTTTTAATTAAATCTTTATTATTCAGATTATTACGTTTATTTCTCTTTTTTCCCTTCCACCCGGCTCCCAACCCTCCCTCTACCCTTACCTCCCTCCCGTTGACCTCATCCATAGGTGTATGATTTTTGTCCAGTCTCTCCCTGCACCCTCTTCACCCCTTTCCCCCTGAGAATTATCAGTCTATTCCCTTTCTATACTGAAGCATTTTAAATAAAGACAAGAGTTGGAAGCATCCATTTAGGTATTGACAAATAGTAGGCTGGTCTAATGTTTAAATTACTATCTGATGGCCCATCTTGCCTGATATTCACATTGTGTGAAAGAGGAAAGACCTAACAGTTCCACTAGAAATTTTAATCAGCTTAATAAGATATTTCTGTGTATTCTTTTTTTTAATAATTTTTATTGATTTTTTTTTACAGAGAGGAAGGGAGAGGGATAGAGAGAGTTAGAAACATCGATGAGAGAGAAACATTGATCAGCTGATTCCTGGGGATGTGCCTATAACACGGTACATGCCTTTGACCAGAATCAAACCTGGGACCCTTCAGTCTGCAGGCCAATACTCTATCCGCTGAGCTAAACTGGTTAGGGCTCTGTGTATTCTTTTAAAAATGTATTTTTTATTCAAGAAAATAAAAATGTGTTCACAATGTTTTGTTAAACTTCTCAATACTCCTTACATGACCTCTTTTTTATTCTTCATGGTTTCCCTTATCTTTGCCAATTCTATTTTGGGTGAACCCAGTGAGCATTTTCTATGAAAGCAAAACAGATAACATTTTCAAATACATCAAATCACACCAAATGAGATTCGATTTGCCACACATTTAAAATGACAAGTGACTATTAGCCTTGCAGTGTTTGTTTGACTCTAGAAATAGATAAGAAATAACTAAATTAGTATATTTTACTTCATACCAAAAGAGTTCATAGAACTGTGATGATGAATAAACTATCCCCAAATCCTCTAAAGTCCTTGTGTTCAATTAATGCTAAGTTATCAAGACTAACAGAAAGGAGCAGAGCTGTAGGATGCTGATGGGGCCTGCCTATGTCCTCTATTGTATTGATAGGTCCACTCCCTGAAAAGCTGGCCTCTCATCCAATAACAAGCCCTCTCATTTAGAACCAGATCTCTTTAATCCTAGTACTACTGCTCAGCGCTTCCCACAGGTTCCCCACAAACCAAATAAAGAAACACACACACCTTATCTGTTCATGTCTTACTCAAGGAGCAAAAATAAGCCCAGCTTCAACAGCTGTATCAACCAAAGATGTGAGTCCACTTACCATGCTCATAGTATTGGAATAGAAAGTTAGAACGTCCAATTAAAAGTCATGCCAGCCTTGGCTAGTGTTGCTCAGTAGGTTGAACCATTGTCCCATGCCCTGGAAGGTCGTAGGCTCCATTCCAGGTCAGAGCACAGGTGTCAGGTTCATTCTCCAGTCAGGGTGTTAGTGGAAGGTAACCGCTGGATGTATCTCCCTCATGTTAACCTCTCTTTTTTCTCTTTCTCCCTCTCTAAAATCAATAAAAAACAAAATAAAAGTTATGACAAAGGACTCTTTTATATTGAGTTTACTGGGAAATTTATTAGAATGACACTGGTTCGCAAAAGTGAACAATTTTCAAATGTACAACTCAACAAAATGTTTATGCATTTTGTCGTGCACCCATTGCCCAAATCAATCTCTTTCCATCCCCATTTGTCACCCTTTGCCCACCTCTACCTCTCCCCAATCCCTTTATCTCTGGTTATCACCACACTGTTGTTTGTGTTTATGTGTTGTGTATATATGTGGGAGGTTTTTGTTTTGTTTTTACTTAATCCTTTTACTTTCTTTCAACCAGCTCCTCAACCCCCCTCCCTAAGGCTGCTGTCAAGTCTGTTCCATGTACCCATGCCTCTGATTCTATTTTGATTATCAGTTTGGGGATTATTAGGCTAAGTGAAATACACCATTCAGACAAAGACAAATACCATAAGATCTCACATATATGTGTTTGCCTTTTCCTATGTGCTTTATTTTATAGCTGTCATCTCTACCAGAAATCAGCTCTGCAAACCTATTTCTCATCTGTAATGAATTGAAACTAAAGTCAGCTCTTTTTAATTGAAATTTTGCTTCTTTTATGAGATATAACTATGTATTTTGGAAAATCAGCCAAAATATTAAATATTTTTACAACACATTATAAACCATCTTAGTGTTATTTCTCTTTTCTCCCTTTCCTTTCCTTCCTTCTTTTCTCCCTCCCTCCCTCCCTTCGTTCCTTCCTTCCTTCCTTTCTTCCTTCCTTCCTAACTTCCCCTTTCCCCCCTTTCTTTTCTTCTCTATTTTTCCTCTCTCTTTGCTTGTTTCTTCCTTTTTATCCTTTCTGCCCTCCTATGTTTCTATCAACATTTTATGTATGTTAAACCAGGTGCTATGTAGACACATATAAGTGATCAGGCAAGACTTTATCATGAAGGTATTCTTAATCCAACAGACCAGCTGATCATTCAGCTCACTCAGTAAAAGATAACCAAGAACACTTTTACATAATATTTTTAAAGTATTGGATAAATCTTTGATTTATTGCTTTCAGACAATTAAGAATATAAATACTATTTCAAGGCTTTTCTTAATTCTAAAGTGGATTTGTGCCATATTGCAGCATGTCTTTAAAGTCACAGTTTTGTTCAATCTTAGGATTTTGTTAAAGAAACTAAGTAGAGAAAGTGATCTGCCTCACAAAGTTTTTGTTAGACAGTAAATTACCCGAATGAATCAGGGAGAGACTGTTATTTCTCTATTATTTTCATAGGGAGAACACTAACATTGAAATGTGGTATTTTTCTCCATTCAAACAATGCTTCAAGGAGTGTTCACCTACTTTTTCCTGCATCCCTAGTACTGCAGGTTGTGATTTCATCAGGACAACATTGCAGAGTGCTCTCTTCAGTGAAATTCAGGGGAAATGAGCTAAACATGAGATGCTGCTGGTTTGCCAGGGCCAATCTTCCACTAACAAAATCTAAGTGCCACTTGGCTTTGTAATTGCAAGTATAGGGATGCATCTTTTTAAACCTAGAAGTATTCATATAATATTAGATCACTACTGAGCAGGTTTTCCATGTTCACTATGTAGTTTGCTGTATAACAATTTGGTGGGGAGGCGGGGGGTGACAAATAAGAAATAAATCTTCTGTTTGTCTTGATTCAGATAGAGGGCATAAAAATGGGTTCAATGTTACTGTTCTTTTTGCAAAAAACAGTAAATTATTTGGTATAATTTTTTTAAATGCACACTTCACTTAAATATGAATAAAGTTAGACTTTGACCATTAATTTGGTTTTTATTTTTATTTTTTCCTAATGCTAAGAGGTTTTAACAGGTCATCTGTATATGAAAGCCTAAGCATTACCACAATGATCGGCTGGTAGCTATGATGTGCACTGACCACCAGGAGGCAGACACTCAATGCAGGAGCTGCTCCCTGATGGTCAGTGCACTCCCACAGCCAATCTTCTGAAGCCGGCCAACCTCCCATGGTCCCGCTCCGAGGCTAGCCGGCTCTAATTGGGACTGGGGAAACGGCCCCGATCAGGTTATGTTAATTAAATTTTAATTGCATAATACTTGGCAACACTCATGAGTACCATTTGTAAGACTCGATTTCTTAAAATTTCTAAGATATCAATTGCTAAACCCACTACTATTTTATGAGCTACTAAGAAAGATAAAAAATCTCTGCAAAATTAGATTTTTTAAAGAAAAGAATCAGGGGGAAAAAATAGATACAGGGGCAAAAGAGCATTGAACAGACTGTCAAACTACAGTGGAAAGGCAGGGGAAGGTGGAGAGTGGGGCTGTAAAAGATCAACCAAAGGACTTGTATGCATGTATATAGCATAACCAATGGATACAAGACACTGGGGTTGGGGGTAGGTGAGGGCATGTACTGGGGGGTAGGCGAGGCCAGAGGGAGGTCAATGGGGGAGGGGAGGGAAGGAGATATTGTACTACTATTTATAATACTTTAAACAAAAAAAATTCTGCAAAATTAAATATGGCAAAATGCATTAAAGAAAATTTTGTATGATGCATGAATTGTTCACACAAGTCTCTTGTTGCTTGGAAATTGCTTTCCTCTATTCTGTGGATCTTGGTAAATTCTTCTGACTTTGTGTTGCCTAGCATATGTCAGGCCATTCTTTTGCATGTTTCTCATAAACCGAATGCAACAGTTTCTTATACTCACAAATATCCTCTTTTTTTTGATCCTATAAAACATTTGGTTGTTTTGCAAGAAAATATGAGGTTGTGGTCACTTTCCCAACAATGAGTATTTGCTTCATTTTCTTTTCTTGTGTTGTTTTGAAGAAAGAGAAACTTTCTTTTTAATACTGAAACATCCTGCCATAGTTTAATACATTTTAAATATCAATGAAACTCAACAAGAGAGTACTGATTGTAATCATAGCTATGGCCCAGTTCATGCCATATCAAAACCACTGTAGGCTGTAGGCACCTGAGAGTTTCAAATGTATCCTTATTTTAGAGGTTTGAAAAATGTACTCCAAGAGTAAGTGTCATAGAATAACCAAAAATTACTTTTTTACTTTCTAAGAGTAAATATTTCCATAAGAAAAATATATACATGCCGTAAGCATATTAATAAGCAGGCGGGCAGCTTTGATGTACACAGAGAAGATCTTCATAACAAAACCGCTAGGGAGTTGAGTGCTGAAAAGCCAAGTGCCCAAGGAAAGTGAACACATTCTACAACACTCCTGTAAACATAAATCCGTATAGATACGCCAATAGAAAAGATGAACAACGTCTAGAAAAGAGTTTCTATACTTTGTTAAAAATATTGGAGTGAAAAAATTAGGATGGAGAGAAAGCAACTGAGGGAGATAGTGTGGCAAAGTAGTGAGTACTTATTAATTAGTAAAGGAACACGTCTAGTCATCACAGATGCCTGAAAAGCAGTCCAGGTCAGGGGTCAGCAAACGTTTTCTCTATAAGGCCAGGTGGTAAATATGTTAGGCTTTGTTGGCTACACACATTCTCTGTCACATATTCTCCTTTGTTTTATTTTTGACAACTTATTAAAAGCACAGAAAACATTCTTAGCTCAAGGCAGTATCAGCAGAGATCATAGGCGAGATTTGGCTCTCTGGCTTCAGATTGCAGACCTTAGTTTAGATCAGAGGTTGTCAAATCCCAATATGCATCAGAATCATCTGGGGGGGGTTCTAAAGCAGATAGCCACCCCCAGAGTTTCTGACTCATAAGGTCTGAGGTAGAACGGAACTATTTGTATTTCTAACAGGTTCCTGGTTGATGCTGATGCTGCAGATCCAGGAACCATGGGTAGAAAATCACTAGCAGTAATAGATTTGTATTAAAATCCCCACCTTTTCACTCACCAACTATAAGAACTTACGACTTACTGAACTCCATTAAAATCTTAGCTTCCTGAGCTACAGAGTAGACAGCGAGAGAACCTTCTTTTCTGAGCTCCTAAGAAGTTTAAATAAGATGAAATTTGTAGAGCACTTAGCATAGTGCTTCCAGAGTGATTGCAACATAAATGTCAAGTATTGCTTGTCAAATCAGGTGGGAAAAGTTTTTGAGGAACCCAAAATGTAATAAAAAGTGTGATACTCTTTCACCATACATCAGTTATTTGAGGCAAGGAAAAACATCAGTGAGAAAGTTAAAAAGGAGGATAAAAAGAAAGTACTGAAAAGGATATTAGATTCCTTCACATGTGAACAGCCGGCATTTTCTGAGGGTAAGTTCATGGAATAAATGACTAGATTTGTTGCAGTCCATGAGCAAAACTTGGGTAAGGTTCATGCATAGCAGACCGTTCGGGAGGTGAAACATCTGGGAGGTTCTTCTGCAGTGGAAACATGGGACTCATTTCTCTGACAGCACACACAATTAAGCACCTGCTGTTGTTTCTTTGCCCTAATGTTCCAGCCACTCAGAGCGTGCTCCAGTAATGTCTCTGCTACCTGCTGCAGCTGTCAGGTAGTTGGAACGCCCCTGGGGTTCTGTTTGAGGTTCACTCCTGCTGTGTGGTAATGCCAGTAGAGAAGTAAACAGCTTGGCTATCAAAGGCCCCCTTGGAAGATGATCCATTTCTTTACCAAGACACAGATCAAAAGAGAGAGCTTCTCCTATTAAGGAGCTGGCTTCTTCTCTAGTATGTCTGGTACATAAGATGTTCTGACCACAATCAGAGAATGAACACAATTATTCCAGCATCCAATTAATAGTACCCGCTTGGCAGACCAATTTTAAAAGAATGGCAAAGCAAGTAAACCATCCTCTTTGCCTCAGGCTGCTCTATCACAGGAGCGCATAGTCAAAGGCAAGCTTGCTCTCAGCTAGACAATGACCTGGGGGTAAAGGACTACATACTGGGTCAAATAGGCCTGGACATGTTTTATGAATCTACAAAAGATGTTGGCAAATTATTGAACATCTGTAAGCACCCAGTTTCTTATACAGTTTCTCTGGTGTCATGCTTTAATCTTACCCTAGTAAAAGCCATTACCCAGAGTATATTTAAAAAAAAAAAAAAGTAAATCATATCACTTTATTGCCCATTTAAAGCCCTTTGGTGGCTTCAATGACACTTATAATTTTATATTATTTCCTTATCAAGTCCTGCAACATCAGATCACCTGGAAGCATAATCACAGGCCCTAGCTAGTGCAGACCTGAAGCAATTAACTGTTTTTTTAACAAGATCCCCAGGTAATTCATATGTACTTTACAGTTTGAGAGCACTGGTTTATAGGGCCCTCCTGATAGTCTCATGAGTCTCTGAATTCAACAACTCTTTCCATATACTCCAAATATTCTTTCAGTCCTAGAATGGGTTCTTTGCCCTCTACCTAAAATATCCAGACCCCAGATTAGGTCATGACGAGGTCCTCCTTGAACATGAAATTAAAATAGGCTTTCTAAAATAACGCTATCCTGGTATGTGTTTTTCTTATCATATGCTCCCACCTACTAGAATATAAGAGCTGGATCTATCTTGTTTATTGCTCTATCCCTAGTACATAGATCAGTGGCTGATATATAATATACGGTCAATAAATATTTTTCTATAAATTGGGAAATGATATTTGCCTTTTAAGATTGTGTTTGGCATTAAATAATAATGTATCTAAGAAACAGTATCTGGTGGTTGTTCACCTGATGTTAATTTCCACCCCTTTCCTTTTCCTCCTCCTTTTGCATATCTCGTACTGATACTCAATAATGTCTAAATTATATAAGTAACCCAAAACATTCTATGCAAGATCTTGAGAGGGCCAAATAATGTTGTCACCTATTGAATTCTATGAGGATCAGTTTCTTCTGAAATCACTTCCTAACAATTTTCTCCAGTAGATGATTCAGAAGCACATTTAGAGAGAAATGGTAAGGAGGGAATAGAAGCACTTAGTCTGCTAGATAGGGACTTAGTTGCACACTTTAGTGGTATCACAATGGTCCTCATTTTCAGGTAAGGAATATTCTGTGTAAGTGATCATTTAAATATAGGAACATTAGAGTGTTGAAAGTTAGATCCTATTTAATGTATTTTTTTTTCTGAAGTTTTGATTGTTAGAATATGGAACACGATGTGTAGTAAATATAGCCAATGATCTAGTCAAGATATTTAAAATACTTCACACACACACACACACACATACACACCCTTCTCTCCTTCTCTCTAACTTCTGGATTGAGACCTAAAACTAGGCATTGTTCCCTGACCAGGAATCAAACTGTGACTTACTGATTCATAGGTTGACACTCAACCTCTGACACTTGGGCCAGGAGAAAAACTTCACTTTTGATATGGTAGAAAATATGAAGACAATGCTGAGGGTTTAGACTGAAGCAATGAGTAAAGCTAGAGTATCTGTGAAACTTCACAAAGTGAATGAAGTGATGTGAAGATGAGAAATAGGAGGTAGCCTTGTATTGGCATAACCATAGACTTTGGAGTCAGATGAATAAGGTTGGAATTGTTTAGTAATTAGGTAACTGGAATATTACTTCATCCCTCTGGCTTTTAGTATTATAACTTTAAGAGGGATAAAATATTACTAACCAGCTCACAGAATGGTAAGATGAGATTTGTATGTCAGCTTCATGGTACACAAGGCAGGCACAGCATCTGACATACATCAACTAATATACGTTAGCAATTATTATGATTATGGGAGAATTAGGAAGCAGACTAACAGAGCAACATTAATTCTGCCTCCCAATAACAAATATATGTAACTAGTGACCGGGTGCATGAAATTCGTGCACAGTCGGGGGTTCCCTCAACCCAGCCTGCCCCCTCTCACAGACTGGAAGCCCTCAGGACATGTCCTACTGATGGCTGAGGCCTGCTCTGTGGGAGGTGAGCAGGTTGATCAAAGGAGGGTGCCAGCCCCATCATTCCACTGCTACAGCCATTGCCAGCCACTGCAGCTGCCAAGGTGTTTTCATCCAGTCCCTTCACTGTGAAAAAATGACAACTTTCTTCAGGTATTTTCAAGATGTGTCTTTCATAGGATATTACATTTATTTATTTTTTTATTCTCACCTGAGGATATGTTTTCATTGACTTTTAGAGAATGTGAAAGAGAAAAGGAGAGACAGAGAGAAATATCAATGTGAGAGGGACACTTTGATTGGTTGCCTCCTGCATAAGCCTTGTCCAGATGATAAAACCTAAGAATTCATTCCTGTCACAATCAAATCAGCTGCCCCAGGACATGGATACCACTTGAAACAACTGGAGAACATCTATGAAAGTAATGAAGGAAGGTCATGAGATTAAGTAGAGGAATAGTTTTATCTGCACTGGAATTAGGTTTCTGTGCTTGCTATATTAATTGCAAGAACAATCCCTCATTTTTCTGGGAAACTAAAATAAGATTTAATATTAAACTTCCCAGGGGTCAAACTGTTGCATTTTATCCCATCTTACAAAGGACGCTTCAAAAAGTCGAATTATGGAGTAATTTATTAAAAGCCGGCGGCATTCAAGGGAGCTGTTCAGCATTCCAAACCTCACAGCTCTGCACAATTTGCCACATCTTATATTGGCAGAACATCACAAAGGTATCGATTACATCTCCGGGTCTGGAATGAGAAACCTGTTTGCACAAAGCAATTACAGCTAAAGTATAGTTTTTGGGTCTACAGATCACTGAATGAACAGAAACACATTATCTGGAACCACCGGGGCAATTTAGAATAATTGTGCTGTCCAGATTCGGGGACCACTGAGTCAACCAGAATGCATTATCTGTAGCTACTGAGGCAATTTAGGATAATTAAGCTGTCCTGGTTTCCAGAAGAATGTGCTTCAGTAACCAGTGAGATCATAATCAATGGGATATTCAAACCATCATCAATGGAGTATTGGGATAGCATACATAAGTTCAGAACATCAAAATAACTTTCTATTGTTTTAGCAAACAAATAAGTTCAGAAGCCAAACAGCAGTTTCTACCTGAGATGATTACTACCATACTTCAAAACAAAGGTAAGATAGATGCGTGCCCAGTAAAGTTGGGGTGACTAGTAAAAGCACTAAGCAGTCAGTCACAACTGGGCACAGGTCATTGGCCAGATTAGGTGTAGCCACTGCAAGGGCACAAAATTTGGGATACTTAATTCCCCAAACAATGGAGTTCCCTCTCTTGTACTCTTGATTGCTCTTGGCTCTTTTGGGACTCTTGTGGCAGGGGCACACTCTCTTGGTTCCTCTGCATTCACCCACATGGCCCACAACCATATGCACCCCACACACAATGGACTAATGGACTGAAACTAGCCTGTTGCTGAACTGGACATGCCTGCAATATGGAAAGAAGATTCTGGACATTGGCTTTGCTTCTAGTGCTCCCTCTCTAGTTGCACTTTTTTGATGACTGGGCTAGAGGAAACGGGACTTTGGAAACTGAAGGATATAATTCCATGCAAATAAAAATCACTCATCCTTCCAAGCAAGTCTCAGAAAATTCCTGTCCTTAAGATATGGTAAGGACACCATCCCCCGCACTCTGTGGGGAAAGGGATACCTTAATTTCCCTGAAAACAATCCATCAATCCAACCAACCATCTATTGAACCATGAATTCATTTAATATTTCATTCACTTCAAGGTAAATTTTAAACATCATTTGCTTTCTCACTGTATATAACATCATGAATATTATTCACCATAGTTCAATATTTGACAACTTTTTAACTTCTTGAGTAACATTTACAAACAATAAAATGTACTAATTGTAAATGTACATTTGATAAATACCTATACATATTTAACCTCCATCAAGATAAAAAACATTCCCCTTACTTCAGAAAAATCATTTCATACCACTTCCCATCAATTCCCATGCCCATTCCCAGAGGCAAATAATGTTTTGATTTTCTTTTGACCATAGACTTGTTTTGGCAATTCTAGAATTTTCTATAAACAAAATTTTACAATGTATACTCTTTTATGTAAGTTTTGTCCCACTCAACACAATTGTTTGTTGAGATCACCCATGCCATTGTGTATACCCTAGCACAGTGGTCGGCAAACTCATTAATCAACAGAGTCAAATATAATAGTACAACGATTGAAGTTTCTTTTGAGAGCCAATTTTTTTAAACTTAAACTTCTTCTAATTCCAATCTTCAAAATAGACTCACCCAGGCCATAGTATTTTGTGGAAGAGCCACACTCAAGGGACCAAAGAGCCGCATGTGGATCACGAGCTGTAGTTTGCTGACCACTGTCCTAATACATTTCTTTTTGTTGTACATTCCTCTGCATGAGTAAATGTATCACAGTTTTTTTTTATCCATTTCCTTATTGATGAGCATCTAATCTGTTTCTAGTGGATGGTTAGTATTAATAAAACTGCTTTGAGCATTCTTGAGTAAATACTTAGGAGTGGAATTTTAGGATCATAGGGTAGGTATATCTTCAGTTTTATGGCAAACTGCTAAGGAGTTTTTCAAAATGGTTGCCTTCCATTGACACTTCCACCACACAATGCATGAGGATTCCAGTTACTTCATGTTCTCACTAGTTTTGCAGTTGTCAGCCTTTTACATTTTAGCTATTCTGATAAACCTGTAGTTGTAGCTATTTGTGTATTTAATTTACAATTTATTGATAAGTAATGATATTGATCACTTTTTCATATGCTTATCAGTCATTTGTATACCTGATTTTGTGAAGTGTCTTTTCAAACCTTTTACTCACTTCTATTAAATTTTTGTCTATTGTTAATTGCAGAATTTTTTTATATATACTGAACACTGGTTGTTTGTTAGATATGTTTTGTAATGTCCAATAATTTGAAAATAAGAATGTATAACAAAACATAGTATTGGCTATCTAAAATGTATTGAAAATTCTGAGATTGCAGAAAAACTGTACATAATTAATTGCAGGAAAGTGCACATAATTAATTGACAATGCCTATATGAAGGCTAGAAAAAAATAATACTTTCCTTCCCACCTTCATGTTTTTCTAGCTGGGCTAATAATCAAATTAATAGAGACAGATTAACAGAAGAAAATAGAAATTTTAATACATGTGCATGGGGAACTCACATAAGCATAAAAATGCAAACAATGAGGCAACTTTAGGTATATATGATATATTTAGACTAAAGAGAAAGGGGGTGAGATATTAAATTTAAGAAGTGAGAATGGGTGATTTATAAGTAGCTAAGGAAGAGCCGAACATACTAGTACATAGCAGGAAAATTATTGGTAAGCAAGTCAGAAACAATGGAACATGCGGAGTACCTAACTAACAGGCCCTTGTCTGCAGCCCTCTTATCTACCATTTTTAATTCAAATTAGGCTGAGTGAACATTCTAACACTTCCTTCCTGAGGTTTTTCTGTCTGAATATCCTGGACAGGAAAAGGGGAAGACTGAATGTTCTTTCTGAGTTTTATTTTCTAATAGACATTTTAAAATCAATATTTTTAAAAGGCAGCTTCGGGTGGCAAAACTTTTGTGCCCTTCACCTAGCATGTGTACAGGACAGAAAGTAAATATTTTTAAATAGTCTTGCCTTTAACTAATACATACCAGTGTAGACAATGTGTCTTGAGTCAGTCTGGGCTCCTGTTACAGAATATTAAAGACTGGGTGGCATTTATTTCTAGAAGATCTAGAGGCTAGGAAGTCCAAAATTAAGGTACCAAAAGTTTCAATAGCTGGTGAGGGTTCACTTTCTGGTTCATAGATGCCACCTTCTCACTGTGACCTCACCTGGTAAAAGGGGCCAGATAGTTCTCTGTGGTCTCTTTTAAAAGGGCACTAATCCCATTCAGGATGGCTTCACCCTCTTTACCTAAGCACCTCTCAAAGACCCTACCTCTTACAACCATCACAATGAGCATTAAGTTTCATAGTGTAAACCTTGGAGAGACAAAAATTTAGACCATGGCAGGAAAATAACAGAATGGAAACAAATTTCTGAGAGAATGTGATCACATTTTAATGATTGGACTGAAGAAGTTGGAATAGTTGGGTATGATTTTTAGATTGTTAGCTTATATGACTGGGTGGAGTTAGTTATTACCATAAGAAATAAAGAAAAGGAAATATAAAAGAGTTTGACTTGAAAATTGTTATATTTTAAGACAAATTTGGACATGAAAGTATAGATGTCTAGTGGAGAGTTGGACATAAAGCTCTAGAATTCCTGATAGGTAAGCTATCCCACTCCTCATTTGATAGACTAGGAAACTAATGTCCTAAAAAGGAAGAGTAATATGATTAAAATCTGTCGGAAACCAAATATTGTTCTCACTAAATGGATATAAAAGGGAAGCCAGAAGGCTGGCCAACCTTAATTGCTCTGAAAGGTCAGAGCTGATTACTCATTGTTTAGTTGAAACTATCTGTTTGTATCATGTTAATTTCTGTTATTTCCTGCCTAAAGGCTAGGGGTGTGTCCCAAAGCCTTAATAAAAGGGAGAAAAAGGCCAGAGCAAATGGCAGTCCTTTCCACTAGAGGAAGGCTCCCGCCTGGCCCCCCAATATTGTCAAATTAATATTTTCTAGTCTCTCATTTCGTTTGCATGTGGCCTTCAGAACCTGAACCCTGAACCACACGGGACGTGGAAAGAGGTTCTCACATCTGGCGCCCAAACAGGGACTGCAGAAACAGGTGCTCACATCTGGCGCCTGACTGCAGGATGTATTATTCGCCTAAGAGCGAAGGAAGGAAAATTCACCAAGGAAAATGGTGAGGGAAGATTCACCTAGGAAAAGGTGAGGGGAATTCAACGTACGCAAAGCCCATGGATTAACTACAGAGTCTCGATCTGTAAGTAGGGTGGGAACGTCTTTTGCAGCCAGGCTAATGGGGAAGAATTAGGTTATAAATAAAAAGTAAACTTTATTATAGACTTTTAGTTTGCATGCTTAAATAATGTGGTTTCTTGTTCAAATTAAAATCTTAGTTTGCATTTGGAATCTGAAATCTGTAATAAGTGAAACTCCACTGCTGAAACCACCTCTGGTGTGGAGAAATTCAAAGGTGGCAGGAGAGGGAAAGGCTCTCTGCTCTCCTGCAATGAGATTACTGAAGGTTTCATTTAAAAATTATAAGAGAAATCGCAGGGAAATGCTAATCTTGGCCAAATTAGGTGCTAGTTATTACTTCGGAAAGCGAAAAAGAAAGAAAAAATTTAAGATCTGTCTTTATCTTTTAAGCATAAAAAGAAATTAGGCCAGATCTGTTACTGATGCTTTCCCCTGAAGTATGCAGGATGTGGGGGAAGGGATAGACACTGTGGCAATCCAGTATGAAAGTCCACTCTCCAAGTATACTAATCCAAAGTCTCCTTTCTCGCCATGAAAAAGTTTTAAAAATTTAGAGATGTGTCTGGAATTTCTGTACTCATGAGGAGAGAAGCCCGGCTTAAAAAGAAATGCGCACAATTGTCCACCTTTTTGGACATGTTAGACAGGGTTTTAAGCTAGAATCTCTCCACAAAAGCTGCAGGAAAAGAAAAACCAGAACTGGTCTTTATTTTTTAAGAAAAATGGCATAAAGGAACCAAAAGGAAAAGATTTTGTGTTATTAATCAAGGTTTTCAGCTAAATTTACTAAATTAAATTGGGAGAAAATAAAATAAAATTTATCTAATAATTAGGAATTCAAAATACATTGTTGATTGGTCTAATATAAAAGGAATTAAGACAGTGAGAAGGCACTTGAGCATTCTATATTGGCTTTTCTTGCTCTTTTTGCCAAGAAGGAGCCTCCCACAGCTGTCGCCTGAGCTTTCTGTTCATGCTGAGGTTGAAGCCTCGTGTTGGCTGGTACCATGAATCTGTCTCTCACTCAGTGGTGTGAGCTGGGCCCTTTCTGGAGAAGAAACCTGGGTTCCCCAAGATATGTGATCAGTGCTGGGACTCTGCCAGCAGGCGAGGGGATCCCAAGGCAGGTACTGGGCGTGGAGGCCACAAGGGTATCAGCTACCAAGGAGACGGAACTGAACCTTACATCAACCTGCTTGGCCCCGGAGGATGGCTGGTTAGCCAGAGACGGGCAACTGGAACTTATATGTTGCACCGACCACCGCCTAAGCCAGGAACTGGGCCTTATGCCACCCTACTTTCCAATGACGGGTAAGGTGGGTTGGTACCATATGGTAGTTCCTGATCTAAGACAGGCACAGTCACAGAGGGGCCATCAGGAGAAAACTTGGGGATCAACAGAGGTTGATCTTCACCCCCCAACATTGCAGAGGCTTGAACCTTCGCCCCTTCTGAGGGAGGTCTCCTGCCCCATGGCTGCTTCACTTCCCACGCCCAGCTCCGATTGGGACCCAGGTGACAAGACAGAGACTTGGCCCAGCTCCGTTCGGGACACAAATGACAGACAAAGATTTGGTGAAGCTCAGATCGGGACCCAGCAACAGAGACTTGGCTGACAGCTGCCCTATATTCTAAATCCAACTTAACACCAGGAATGCTCAAGGCCTACTCAAGAATGCAAATAATCCTTTCCACTAATATTTACAGGATAAAACTAAGATTGTTGTTAGAATA
>JAAGEH010000005.1:31788804-31817752 GCA_011751065.1 Lasiurus cinereus | reverse complement strand
TGAATGTTTTCTGCTTCTTTATATTTCAAATTTTTTACTTGATTCTTGCCTTTCTCTAGTCTGCTGTTAGGACTCTGTATAATATTTTTTATTTCAGTCAGTGTATGTTTAATTTCTATTTGGTCCTTTATCATCTTTAGTAGGACCTTTTCCATCTCTAGTTGGCTCTTTTGCATCTCTAGTTGGTCCTTTTTCATCTCTTCTTGGGTCTCCCTAAATTTATCCATCTTTTCTAGCATATTCTTGAAAAACCTTATAAGCGTGGTTTTGAACTCTATATCCAGTTGTTTTTTTTCCTCCATTTCTTTTGTTTGTGATCCCTTCCCTTTTCTCGGCATTTTCCCTATGCCAGGGAAACTTCTGTGTTGGATTCAGCCTTATGATAGCAGACGCAAAGCCGTAGAAGCCTCTGTTGAGCTTGGGAGGGGTGGAGTCTCAGGGCTTAAGGGACCGCCTTGCCTTCCAGTCGGCCCTGCCCTCCACGGCCCCTGAGTCTCACGTGACTGGGTAATGGCTGGAGCGGTCCTTGTGCGCACACCCGCGGTGTCTCTAACCACTGCCTTTCCATCTCCCCTGCGCACCAGGACCACACGAGTCTAGGTCCCCAGGGTTTTGCCCGAAACAGGGGCCCAGTGGACTCAGAAGTGGCACAGTTGGGAGGGTCTGTCTCCTGCCCACTTGCGAAAGCCAGCGGCACAATCAGCAGTCTGTCCTCCATGCAGCACCGTGCGCGTGCGAGATCGGACCTGATCTTCTGCGACTCCCCTAAATTTCCGTGCACCTCTCCCTTTTCACAGTCCAAACTCCCCCTGTATGAGTTTCGGCTGGATCTGGGGTTTAGGGTCATAGGATAAGGGGTTCAATGCCGTTGGGAGTCTCCGTTTCCCTCCCGTCAGAGAAAGCCAGCCCGGTACCCCAGCACCCACTCTCTCAGCACGCGTGTCTCCGTACCTCAGCTTTTTGCAGCTCCTCTGGGTCTCTGTGAGCCCCTCTCTTTCCTTCTAGCTGTAGAACTTCCACTCAGCCAGCTTTCCTGTTGTTCTGGATGATGTCCCTTCTGTCTTTCAGTTGTAGTTTTGAAATTGTTGTGCGAGGCAGCAGTGTAGGTGTTTACCTATGCCGCCATCTTGGATTGGATCCCTTTACTAACTTTTGGTCGAAAATGTTTATATATTTTCATAAAATCAGCTCCAAGACCATGTGAATTCCTACAACAGAGAATGCTCCAGCTATGAAGATGAGAGGAGAAACAGTCCAGAGATGGAAGATGCTGACGACACCTTGTCATCCTAACAGTCAGCAGCTGTGCATCGATGCAGATTGCCCAGGACCAAACCAGAGAGGGTCGGATCTGCGTTGCCACCATTTGTCCACCATCCAGAACTAAAATATCATTGCTAATAAGTACATTCAAAAAACTGTTGGATATTGAAACTGGGACTCAAAGGACTGTTGGTCCAGAAAGAAAGATACTATAGACTTATTCATTTACCTCTTAGCATAGCCATTGTTGCTTGTCTTATTTTTTGTTCTTAATATTTATTTCTAGTCTGTAGGTGTAAGATTTTTTAGAGGAAAAGAAAACGGGGGAGATGTTGGAAACCAAATATTGTTCTCACTAAATGGATGTAAAGGGGAAGTCAGAAGGCTGGCCAACCTTAATTGCTCTGAAAGGTCAGAGCTGATTACTCATTGTTTAGTTGAAACTATCTGTTTGTATCATGTTAATTTCTGTTATTTCCTGCCTAAAGGCTAGGGGTGTGTCCCAAAGCCTTAATAAAAGGGAGAAAAAGGCCAGAGCAAGGGGCAGTCCTTTCCACTAGAGGAAGGCTCCCTCCTGGCCCCCCAATATCATCAAATTAATATTTTCTAGTCTCTCATTTCGTTTGTGTGTGGCCTCCTTCAGAACCCAAACCCTGAACCACATGGGACGTGGAAAGAGGTTCTCACAAAAATCCTAATGGCAGATCTCAGGTGTAGGGCTTTTCCTTCTTTGGCTTGTATTTCCCCTACACCTCAGGGTACTCAGAGATGTCATTCCCACAAACTGAAGTCCCAATTTTAGCGCAGAAAGAAAAATCTATTTGGCAAACATTTCAGTCTTTTTTCCAAACAGCAGCACACCACAGGAAACTACCAGATGCATTCTATAGATCATTAACTACTTTAAGGCCAGCTGCTGAGTTCACTCACCTGCAGTGATTAGAGGTCCAGGTTGCTTCAAGTGATGTCAGGTGTAGTTCAAAGTTATTTGCCTCCTTAATATTTTGCTCTTTAAAGCACAGAGAGTAAGATTTAGATGCCAATATGGTATAGCTTAATTAACTATATGATATCAAACAAACTTACCAAAAATAGATGTTTGCTAAAGTAGATGCAAAGTGAGATGAACAAAATAATGGCTGTGATCCTTTGTGGAGGCATATTGGCTCTCTACATAGAGGCAGAGACATGGGATGTGCCATTCCATATTGATTCTGATTCAAATGCCAACAATTTCTCACCTGCTATTCTCAGGAAAGTCCTGAATTCCATTCAAATTCTCATGTAGAAACAAATGATTTGATTTTTGACATAATATCAATAATACACTTAAGGAATTATTTTCCTCATCACCTTATATTACCAACTGTCTGAATTCCACTATTATAATCAGGTCCAAAAATTCATTTAACAAATATTTAGGTATCAACTATGGACCATAAACAATATGAAGTAGTAGGAATATAGCAATAAACAAAAATGAAAGGAAATCTCTGATATCATGGGGTTTACCTTCTAGAAAATAATAAGTAATATTTATATAGCACTTATTTGGTATTAGTCATGTCCTTTTTACATAAGCTGCATTAACTCATTTGGTTTTTCCCATATCTTAGTGCTTCATTATACAGAATAAAGAAACTTAAGTACAGAGAGGTTACGTAACACAAATATCTGAGCCAGAGTTCAAAGTTATATCTATATCTAGACTCATTCCCCCATAGGGAATTCATCTAGCCTCATGCCTTCAAGTAACAATTATATGGTGATAAGCCCCCAGATTTCTATCTCACAAATTTTTCTCTTGAATATATCCCATTGCCTATCCAGTATCTCCCCTATGATTTCTAATAAATTTTAGTTTAAAATGTTTCAAATTGATAGCCTGATTCTTCTGGACCCCAAAACTTCTCTAATTGCAGTCTTTCCAACTCAATCAATGACATATGGATTTTATCAGTCACTTAGCCTATAAATCTCTCAACCACATATCACATACATCTTAGCTCTACATTCAACAATTTCTGACAACTTCCAACCAGCCACACTGCTACCACACTCCTTCGAGTCATCTCACCTCCTGTGTTACTACAGTGGCCTCCTTGTTTCCACTCTTGCCTCCATACCACAGCCAGATAACACTTCTAAAGTTTTAAAATTTTACCCCATATTTCCTCAATGTTCTTTTCAACTTCTTCTGACTACTCCTTACTCCCCACTAACTCTGAAGTCACCCCAGGACATGCTGCCTTAGCAACACTGGCCTTTGCCTCCATTGAACAGCAGGCTTCCATCTTTGTACTGTCTCTGACTTCTACATGATATTTCCCAACTATCTTGCACTTCCTGGAAGCTTTTGTTCAAATTTTACTTTCTCAAAGAGGCTTACCATGAACTTGCTACTCAAAATTACAACATCCCTTTTGGCCAGTTTTCTAGTCCGACTCTAATTTTTTTTTCATATGTCACTATTATTTCCCATAGAATTTTTAATTTTCTAAGAAATGACATAATTTCTTTATATCTTATCTATCTATCTATCTATCTATCTATCTATCTATCTATTTATCTATCTATCTTCTAGAAATTAAGCCATAGGATACAGTGATTTTTCTGTTTTGTTCATTAATGTATCATGATAATATACAACAGTGTCTGATACATAATAGCTGTTCTATAAATTATTCTTGCATAAATTTGAAAAGGGACAATTTATAAAAAGTAGGGAGAAACATCATTTCAGAGTTAGAGAACAATAAAAGTGAAGAACATAGGTATGAGCTTGGCATTCTCATGAAATTGAAAGGACAGCGTAGTTCAGCCCAGTGACAGGGGAAAGTTGTGTTGTGGAGGTCAGGAAGAACAAAATCCTGGGAGCTTTATACACAAGGGTAGGAAGCATGGACTTCATTCTAAGTGCTGTGTGAATCCTTTGATTGTCTTAAGAAGAATAGAAACTTAATTAAGCTTTCATTTAAAAGTATAAACTTGCTGCTATGTACAGGGTAATTTGTACGGAGGCAACATTTCAAGCAGACTAGTGAAATTTTTAAAAAGTAATACTATTTTGGGAAACTGCTTAGCATTATCTACTAAGTTAAGCGTGAGTATATTCTGGACTCTACGCTCATGTTTAGTTATATATAGAAAATAAATATGTTAACACATGCACTAAGAAGTCAGGCACAAGGCCGAGGCTGGTTTGACTCAGTGGACAGAGCGTCGGCCTGCGGACTGAGGGGTCCCGGGTTCGATTCCGGTCAAGGGCATGTACATTGGTTGCGGGCGCATCCTCAGTAGGAGGCGTGCAGGAGGCAGCTGATTGATGTCTCTCTCTCATTGATGTTTCTGACTTTCTGTCCCTCCCTCTCTCTTCCTCTCTGTGAAAAATCAATAAAATATATTTAAAAAAAAAAGTCAGGCACAAGGAGATTTAAGCATCATTATGTATAACAAACTAGAATCAACCCAAATAATTGCAACAGTAAATCATGGCATATTCACACATGGAATATGTTAGAGACCCTGAACTCCAACCACATGAAACCAAATGAATGACTCTTACAAAAATACTCTTAAATAAATAGCCTTGATGCAGAGGAAGAATACTTATAATAGCCATTCTCCAAAAATGCCCCGATAACCAGGCCTCTAGGAATTCACACATTTATATAGTTGCCAACAGCAGTGAATATGAGTTCTCTTATGACTAACTTTAACCATAAATGTGGTGAAGGTGACATTTGTTGTCTAAGCCTAAGCTTTAAGAAGGCTCAGCAGCTTCTACTTTTGTGTATTTGGGAACTATGAGCCCCATGTAATGCAGAATCAGCTACCCTACAGAAGAAACTGCTGGAAGAGGCCACATGGAGAAGAGGGACCCTGAGGCAGCCTGGAGAGGGAAATATGCCGGGTATCCCATCGGTGTCAGCTGCCATTGGACTGTAAGCACCTGAGGGAGCCAGAGCAAGAGCCACCCACTGTGCCTAGTCAACATGCAGAACCATGAGAGACAATACTAGTACATTGTGTTTTATTTTATTTTATTTTTTCCATCACTATTTATCCCCTCTATGCCCTCTTCCACCACTATCCTTCCCCCCTGTAATAAACACACTGTTGTCCATTTCTATGAGTTCTCTGTTTTCTTTCTTTTTTGTTTCATCCCTCCAACCCTCCATCCCTCACAAACATCCTCTCCCCTATCAGAGCTGTCTGCCTGTTCTCTATGAGTCTGTCTCTATTTTGCTTGCTAGTTAGTTTGTTCATTAGATTCCACATAGGAGTAAAATCATATAGTACTTGTCTTTCTCTGACTGCTTATTTCACTTAGCATCATGTTCTCCAGGTCCATCCAGCTGTTGAAAAGGGTACAATTTTCTTCCTTTTACAGCAGAGTAGTATCCTATTATAAAACACTATGTTTTTGGATGGTTTGTTGGAAAACAATACATAATCAAACTCAAAGTGGGGTGCTGCTGTTACAAAAATCCAAACAAGTGTCATTCACTTTGCATAAGGGCAGCATAACTGTGGCCAAAGGCCTCAAGGTTACGGTCAAAGGAGGCTCAAAGGACAGGGAAGAAATTTTCAATGGAGGCTGCAGCAACTGTGACCCTATAATGTGAGGACAAATAGTTTGTCAACACTGTCATCTGCAGTAGCATGGAAAATAGAATATATACCTAATAAACTGTAGATTTGACTAAGGAAAATTTCAGCATAATCTTAGAAGCACAAATGTTTTCCTTTAGCTGCACTTACTAAGATAGGAATGTATATATTTAAAAAAAGATAAACTAAAATAGTTCTGTGTTTTCTAGCAGATAAAGGAAACATTTCCAAGTCAGGCCCTTCTGGATCCCTGACAAAAGATTCTCAAAGTAAGAAATGGCTTTAGAAGAAATATCAGATTCAGAGTCTCTCAGGTAAAATGTGGTTTTAGGGTCAAGATCTCAAGATCGCAATATTCTTTGTTAAGATCTTAAAGAACTAAGCTGGTTCCTTATAGACACTTTCAGCTAGAAGAAAGGACTTTACATTGCAAGGTATAACACCTGACTTTTGACCCAATGGGGATAGGGATGGGTCTGGCTTTTGTCTAATAAAACAAATCATATTTGGAATCACAAGAAAGCTGACAATGTTTTTAAAGAAATTATACCATTTTGGACTGAAAAGGTATAAGGACATTCAAAATATAAAATGGCTTGTGGGCCCCTACATCACAAGAAGCAGGCTGAAAAAGCTATGAAATAGGTTACTCCTTATGAAAATGAAGTATGACTCAGAGGCTAGAGCCAAAAGTTTTGACAGGGATCCAAAAGGCATGGGTAATAACTTTCAGGGAACAGGGATGTTTCTTTGTCAAAGCAGGCAATATGCTCCTGGTTGCAGCTCAGATTTGTTAGGACACAGTGACTGTTATTTGTCTCCTGTTTCTCTTCCTCTTTTGAACCTAAGTGTTGATTGTGGTTCTCTTGTCCCTCTCTCACCACTGTCCATTGGGTGGTGGTTGGGAAAGGGGACATTTAACACCCCTTTGTTCACACATATTCATATTGAAAGGACTCAGACCCAAAGAGCTTTAGCCACACTGGGACCTACTTTAAAAGACAATATCCTAGAATCCAAGCTTTAGTCCAAACTCCAAAGATGGTTTCCTGGTGAAGTCTTTGGAAACACTCTTGTTCAGTAATTTTCAGGACCTCTTTCTCTGATTATTTCTTTAGCTACCATCTTGTAATTGACTTATAGATGCAATATCTTCTTTAGTCTTCTAAAGGTACTTATTTGAGTCACTGTTATTTAAAGGGATGCTCCACTCTCTTACCTTGAATTAAGTCTTGTTTTACCCATGGTCATTTATCTCTCTCTCTCTCTCTCTCTCTCTCTCTCTCTCTCTCTCTCTTTTCTTCCCTCCCACCCTCCCTCCTTTTATTTCTCTTTCTTCCTTCCTCTCTCTCCCCATTCATTTTCTTTCATGTTGTAATCTTTCCTCAAATAATAGGTGATGTTAGGTTGCCCATTTGTATTTAAGGATTATACAGCAACAAGCTGACTAAAAACAAGGATGGAGCTTGTCAAATAGCAAGACTTCATTTTAAGATCACAGTTGTTCCCAGCTCAAGACATTTAGACTTGTTGCTCTTCCACCTGGGAACTCTTTTGGAGGATATTGTCCTGCCCAGTTTCATCTGGTCATCCAAGTATTCCTCCAAATGCCCCATATCCATAAGGTCTTCCCTGAGAAAGCATTTAATGTTTCCTGCCACTATCACCTCACACATATAACCTCTGTCTCTCTACATTATATTCTTATTAGGATTGATTATCACTTCATATGATCTTGTTGGCTTGTAAATTTTGTTTATTTGCTTGGCTGTCTCTTGCACTGACATATAAATCTGTGAGAACAGTGATCTCATTTGCTTTCTTCACCACAGTGCCCTCAATACTCAGAACAAGGTAATGTATGCTGCATGTTCTTTTTAAAAGATTTTTTAAAATTGAATTTTAGAGAGAAAGGAAAGGAGAGGGAGAGAGAGAAACATCGATGTCAAAGTGAAACATCCATAGGCTGCCTCCTACATGCTCACCACTGGGAATTGAGTCCACAACCTGTGTGTGTGCATTGTCTGGGAATTAAACTAGCAACCTTTTGGTGCATAGGATGATGCCCAATCAACTGCACCACACAGATCAGGGAGCGTGTTCTTAGTAAATATTTGTTGAGAGAATTAATGATTAAAACCAAGTCAGACATTTTGACTGGGACATCTCACATACCTTTTTCAACTTATACCCTACAATAATCACTCTCAATTCCATAATGCATCTTTAAGGACATGAATATAAAATGTCATTGGTAGATATTGACATCCGCTATAAAATTCTCTCCTTATGGCACCACTATTGGAACACAGAAATCCAGATTGAGGAGACTATTTTCAGCAGATTTTGTATAAGAAAGATTATTTCATGCTACAAAATGAAATCTCTAAGATAGAGCAGGATGAGGCTTTGAAGAGAAGAGCATGAGAATTAGGTCAGAACACCTGATCTTGAATCAGAATTTTGTCACTTATAAGTGGTATGACCTTATTCAAGTAGCCTAAATTCTCTGAATCAGTATCTTTACATGTAATTTGAGATTAATAATGCACACACAAACTTCACATAGTGCAGGTCATGAAGTAGAGACTTAATGAATAATCTTTTTCTCCCTATACTATCCTATAAATAAAAGGCTAATATGCAAATCAACCAAACAGTGGAATGACTGGTCGCTATGATGTGAACTGACCAACACATGGGGCTCTCCCCCTGGTGGTCAGTGCACTTCAATAGGGGGAGTGCTGCTCAGCCAGTAGCTGGGCTCATGGCTGGGGAGTATGGCAGTGGTGGTGGAGCATTTACCGTCTCCATGGCAGTGCTAAGGATGTCTGATTGCTGGCTTAGGCCCACTGCCTGCATCAGTCAGACATTCCTCAAGCACTACTGGACTGTGAGAGAGCTCAGGGGCCAGGCTGGGGACCCCCCACAAGTGCACAAATTTCATGCACCAGGTCTCTAGTATTTTATAATTAGAGAGCAATTTTTTTGTGTTTAATGTTAACCTCTTCTGCTCTTTGTTCTCTATTGTGAATGTGGTAACAATAGCTGCGTCTCAAAAATAATGCTTCAGAAGTTTTATATTTCACATAAAATTTCTATGACAAATACCATTGGAATTTTGCATTGACTCTGGAGATTGCTCTGAGTAGTGTGGATATCTTAATAATATTCTTTCAATCCATGACCACAGAATATCTTTTTATTTGTTGTTGTTTTCTTCCATTTTTTAAATCAGGGCCTTATAGTTTTCTGTATAATTTTAAATGAAATGTTTTCTTAATTTATTTTTCTGATATTTCATTATAACATATACAAATGCAGCAGATTTTTGTACACTGATTTTTAAAAAAATATATTTTATTGATTTTTTACAGAGTGGAAGGGAGGGAGATAGAAAATCAGAAACATCGATGAGAGAGAGACATAGATCAGCTGCCTCCTGCACACCCCACTGTGGAGATGTGCCCGCAAGCAAGGTACATGCCCCCAGCTGGAATTGAACCTGGTACCTTTCAGTCCGCAAGCCGACGCTCTATCCACTGAGCTAAACCCATCTTGGCTGTACACTGATTTTTTATCTTTTGACTTTATGGAATTCAATTATTGTTCTAACAGTTTTTTGTTTTTGTTTTTTTTGGTGGTCTTTGGGGTTTTCTATGTATAATATGTCATCTACAATTAGTGACAATTTCACTTCTTCCTTTTGGATGTCTTTTATTTTTACAGCCATATTTATAGCAACATAGATAGACTTTGAGGGCATTATGCTAAGCAAACTAGGTCAGACAGAGAAAAACAAATACTGAGTTATTTCACTTTTATGTGAAATACAAAAATAAAAAAGCAAACAACCTTCTCCCTTCCTCAAAAAAACGAGCTCATGGATGCAAAGATACAAATAACAGACTGGTGGTTGCCAGAAGCAGAGGGTAGGGTGAAATAGATAAAGTGACTTAAAAGGTACAAATTTTTTATTATAAAATAAATGTCATGAATGTAATATACAGTATGGTAAAGATAGCTAATAATATTGTATTGAAAGTTGCTAAGAGAGTAAATCTTAAAAATACACATCACTAGAAAAAGAATCTTATAACTAGTATGCTGACAAATGTGTCAAATTATATAATGTTTTATGTCAATTACAGTGGTACCTCGAGATACGAGTTTAATTCGTTCCGTAACCTTGAGGCGTGGGAAACTATGAGACGCTTGAGTCTCGGTAAACTGGTGGGTCATGTGCAGCCGGCCGATCTGTGCGATTACTCGTATCTCAACTGTTGCTTGTATTTCAAAGCAAAAATCCTCGCTCGACGGCTCGTATCTCTAAAATCTCATATGTTAGGGCACTCGTATCTTGAGATACCACTGTATACCACAATAAAATTTTTACATTAATAAACCAAATCTTTTTGGAATACAGCCATGCCCATTCTTTTTCATATTATCTGTGATTTGGCTAGATTTATACTGTAACAACAGAGTTGAATAGTTGTAAAAAAAGACTACACAAAAGCTTAAAATATTTAGTTCCAGCTCTGTAGAAATAAATTGTTGATCCTTCTTCTAATCCATTGTCAAACTAACTTTTAAGAAAATATAAATTTTGAAACACAATGTTTCTTTTTTAAATGTAACTTTTTCTAAAAGAAAGAAAGAAAGAAAGAAAGAAAGAAAGAAAGAAAGAAAGAAAAAGAAAGACAAAAGTGTATCACTGACATACAAAAAATTCTCATTTAAAAGACAATTTGGAAAAATCTTTAATTTTTCCTATCCGTAAACATGGTACATACTGCCACTTATTTGTATCTTCTCAAATTTCTTTATTCAGTATCTTATAATTTTCTGAGTACAGGTCTTTCACATGGTTGGTTAAATTTATTCCTAAGTTTTTTTTATTCTTTATGAAGCAATTGTGAATGCGATTGCTTTCTTACTTTCCCTTTCTGATTGTTCATTTATTGATGTATAAAAATGCAACTGATTTCTGGATATTTATTTTGTATTTTGCTACTTTACTGAATTAATTTACCAATTCTAATATTTTTTTGATGGATCTTTAGGGTTCTCTATATACAGTATCATGTCATCTGCAAATAATGACGGTTTTACTTCTTCCTTTACACTTTGGATGCCTTTCATTGCTGCTGCTTCTTTGATTGGTGTGATAGGATGTCCAGTACTATGTTAAATAAGAGTAGATGAGTGGATAAAAAAGCTGCAGTATATTTACAAAATGGAATATTACTCAGCTGTGAAAAAGAAGGAAACCTTATTTTGGGGGACAGAATGGATAGACCTGGAGAGCATTATGCTAAGTGAAGTGAGCCAGTCAGAGAAGACATGTATCATAAGTGGAATCTAACTAACAAAATGAACTAAACAAAACAGAGACAGACTCATAAATGGAGAGCAGGCTGACAGCTGTTAGGGGTTGGAGGGATTGAGCAAAAAAGAGAAAAAAAAACCTCATGGACAGGGACAATAGTGTGGTGATTATGAGGAGGGGAAGGTATAAGTGGGGTAAATGGTGATGGATAGAGACTTGATTTGGGGTGGTGAATACACACTACAGTGCACAGATGATGTGCTATGGAATTATGCATCTGAAACCTATATAATTTTATTAACCAGTGTCACCACAATACATTTAATAAAAAGGGGAGAAAATCTTTAATATTACAAGGGAAGAAATCTTTTCTATGTAGAACAGTGGTTTACAACTGAGAGTAATTCCCTCACCCACCCCTCCCACACACACTCCCTCCACCCTCCACCTGTAGAGGTTTGGCTATGCCTACAGGTAATTTTGTTGTTCTGTTACAACTGGGCATCAGAGTGCTATTGGCATCTAGTAGATAGAAGCCAAGGATGCTACTAAACACTCTATAATGCACAAAATAGCCCCAACAAGCAGAACTATTTGGCACTGTTAATGGGGCCCAGACTGAGGTTGAGAAATGAGCTTTTTACATGATGGACAGCTCCTTTGGAATCTGTCATTATTTCTATTCTAGAGTCCCAATGCTCAAATTTGTGCAAGGAGCTCAGCCCCCACAGCTGCAGTGGCATCCAGGGCCTCTGCCTTGGTCTCTACCACCACGGCTTCATCTGGAAGGGTGTCCAGAAGACGTCAGGAAGGACATCTGGTCTAATTAGTATATTATGCTTTTATTATCATAGATGGAATGGATTCCAAAAATTTTATAACTTGCTGATTGCTCTCCAAGGAGAATCCAGAGCATTCACCCAAATAAGTCAGCCTTCTATTCATGACTTCCTGGCAAGTAAAAGCTATATGGTTGCTTTTTCACAAGGACACAGATGTTTTTGTTGTTCCCATAACCCCTCCTCCAAGGGTGCAGATAGTTGCACCGTCTGAGATTCCCAGGTCTATCCCAGCACCTAAGCTATTCTAACAGACTCACATAGCCCTATTGCTGTCCACTACTTGGAAATATCCAGGTAACATTGATGTGTAGCTCCTCTCCTGCCATCAACAGCCACAATTTCTTTATTTGCCCCATTGCTGGTTACTTCCAAATATAGGCTAAAATCTTTCTGTAGTGGATGAAATGAGAAGCAGTGAGCACTCTCTGTGAAAACTGGCAACAGTGTCTTATTCCCAAAATAACATTTAGACATCTGAAAATGCTTTGGGTAGACCATAATAGTTATAATGAACATGTATTATATACTAGAGGCTGGGTGCGCAAAATTTGTGCACTCAGGGGGATGTATTCCTCAGTCCAGCCTGCACCCTCTCCAATCTGGGATCCCTCTCAATCCAGGACTGCTAGCTCCAAACTGCTCACCTGTTTGCCTTCCTGATTGCCCCTAACTACTTCTGCCTGCCAGCCTGATCATCCCCTAATCACCCTCCTGCCAGCCTGATTGATGAATAACTGCTCCCCAGCTAGCCTAACTGCCCTCCCCTGCAGGACTGGTCATCCCTAACTGCACTTCACTGCAGGCCTGGTTTCCCCTGTCCCCAATAGCTCTCCCCTGCAGGTCCTCCCCTTAACTGCCCTCCCCTGCAGGCTTGATCCCTCCCAACTGCCCTCCCTTGCTGGTCTGATCACCCACAACTGCCCTCCTCTACAGGCCTTATTCCTTCCAACTGCCTTCCCCTGCTGGCCATCTTGTGATAGCCGTCTTGTGTCCACATGGGTGCAGCCATTGTGTGTGTTGGAGGATGGTCAATTTCATATTATTCTTTTATTAGATAGGATCATTTCCCCCAACAGAAGAGCAAATTGACAATTGGACAATTTAGTGCATTTTCTTTTTTTATTAAATCTTTATTGTTTAGATTATTACAATTGTTCCCCTTTTCCCCCCATATCTCCCCTGCACCTGGTACCACCCCACCCTCTGCACTTACCTCCCCCGCATTGTCCTCATCCAGAGGTGTACAATTTTTGTCCAATCTCTCCCTGCACCCCCCCTTCACCTCTTTCCCCTGAGAATTATCAGTCCACTCCTTTTCTATGCCTCTAATTCTATTATATTCACCAATTTATTCTGTTCATCAGATTTTCAATTCACTTGATTTTTAGATTCACTTGTTGATAGATATGTATCTATTGTTCATAATTTTTACCTTTACTATTTTCTTCTTCCTCTTCTTAAAGAGTACCTTTCAGTATTTCATATAATACTGTTTTGTTTTTTTTTTATCTGTGAAGCTCTTTATCTGGCCTTCAATTCTGAATGATAGCTTTGCTGGGTAGAGTAATCTTGGTTGTAGGTTCTTGCTATTCATCACGCTGAATATTTCTTGCCACTCCCTTCTGGCCTGCATAGTTTCTGCTGAGAAATCAGCTGACAATTGTACAGGTGCTCCGCTATAGGTAATTAACTGTTTTTCTTTTGCTGCTTTTAATATTCTCTCTTTGTCTTTTGCTCTTGGTATTTTAATTATGATGTGTCTTGGTGTGGTCCTCTTTGGATTCCTTTTGTTTGGGGTTCTGTGTGCTTCCTGGACTTGTAAGTCTATTTCTTTCACCAGGTGGGAGAAGTTTTCAGTCATTATTTCTTCAAATAGGTTTTCAGTATCTTGCTCTCTCTCTTCTTCTGGCACCCCCATAATTCTGATGCTGGTACACTTGAAGTTGTCCCAGAGGTTCCTTGCACTATCTTCACATTTTTTTATTCTTTTTTTTTTCTTTTCCAGTGGAGTGTTTTCTGCTTCTTCATATTTCAAATCTATGACTTGATTCTTGCATTCCTCTAGTCTGCTGTTAGGTTTCTATAGAAATTTTTTATTTCATTCAGTGTATGTTTAATTTCTAGTTGGTCCTTTTTCATTTCCACTGGGGTCTCACTAAATTTATCAATATTTTCTAGGAAATTCTTAAATATCCTTATAACCATGGTTTTGAACTCTATATCCAGTTGTTTGTTTTCCTCCATTTCTTTCGTTTGCTGTCTGTTCTTTTGTCTCCACATATTTTGTTGCTTCCCTGAGTTGGTAAAGTAGTTTTGTGTGCTAGGTGTCCTATGTGGCCCAGTAGCTCCACCTCCCCAGTTACCTGAGGTGGACACTCTTGGTGCACCCCTTTGTGAACTGTGTGTACAGTCTTGTTTTAGTTAATTCTTGATTATTTTTGGTATCACTGTGGGGAATTTACCTCCAAGCCAATTGGTTGTGAGGCTCAGCTGTGTCTGTGCATGTGCGCTTGCCTCCAGACTTCTGCCTTTCACATGTGTGCGAGCTTTCAGATCTCTGCCTTTCCGCTTACCCTGAGTTTCCGTGCACTCTAGGGACCTGAATGAGTCTGAAACTGGAGTTCAGTGCACTTGGACTTGGATTTCAGTGCTGTTTTGAGGTTTTGTTTTTCTTCCGCTAGAGAAAGCCAGCAGCTCAATCAGCTGTCAGCGCTCTGTGTGCACATTTTCAGACACTCCCAGACTTCTGTCTTTTGCAACTCCCCTAAGTTTTCATGCACTCCTTCATTTTCCCAACAGTACAGACTCTGCCGTATAAGTCTTGCCTGGAGCTGGGGTTCAGTGCAGGCATAAGTGGAGTTCAGTGCAGTTGGGATTTTCTGTCTCCTTCTCTGTAAAGGAAGCCAGCCAGCCGCTCCCCACCCCCACACACACCACCACCACCATTGCCCGTCCTCTCCATGAGTGTGTCTCTATGCCTCAGCTTTTTACAGCTCCTCTGCGTCTTTGTGAGTCCCTCTCTTTACTTCTAGTTGTAGAATTTTCACTCAGTCAACTTTCCTGTGCTTCTGGATGGTGTCTGTTCTGTCTTTTAGTTGTAATTTTGAAATTGTTGTATGAGGCAACAGCTTAGGTGTTCACCTATGCTGCCATCTTGGTTTCTCCAATTTAATGCATTTTCAATGACTTTGTCATTAAAAATGTTTTTATGCTAAGACCATGTTGTCAAAGGATCACTGTGAACACATCAGGTGCATAGCATGTCCCAGAGCCTTTCTTAGACTTCCTGGGAGTACATTTGAATTCTTGTGCTTCAACACCAACTTGATTTATTCTTAAACATACTACCCCATGATTATGATATAAAATGGTATCCTTTCTCTGAGTCTGTTGTCTTCTTTAATGTCATAGATATTAATCAAATAGAATGTTTAATAGCCCAAAGTTATTTAAGTTCCTGTTAACCCTACTCCTCTTCCCACATTTAATTATACACACCAACAGGAAGCACAGCCAAGCACTTGTGGGTTATATAGAGTTGGGGCTAGTCTACAATATTAGTCAGAGAAACAGAGCAGATAGGAGATAGACTATTCATCTATTATCTATTTATCTCTCTATGTAGCTATCAATCAATCAAGAGAGAAAGAAAAAAAATTTTATAGGTAATTGACTCATGTGATTATGGAGGCTGAGAAGTCCCAAGATCTACGGTACAAAGGCCCCAAACCAGGAGAGCTGACAGTGTGAGTTCCAGTCTTGACCCAAAGGCTGGAGAGAGCCTATGTCCTACCTCAAGACTATTAAGCAGAGAGCACACATTTTCTTTCTTACTCAGCCTTTTGTTCTATTTAGGCCTTCTAGAAAGTGGATGAGGGCTGTACATGTTGGGCAATCTGTGTATCCAGTCTATTGACTCAAATTAATCTCACCTCAAAACATTTTCACAGACACATTCAGAGTAATGTTTAATCCCACATCTGGGCACCCTGTAACCCAGACAAGTTTATACAAAAAATCAGCCATCACATCTATATTCACAATAAACCCTTCAGGGTTAAAATTAATGATACTAATAAACTATGGAATAGATTCAATAAAATATAAATGCAAACATGTGAGTTTAAAATGTAAACTTATTCTCATGTCAATAGCAAGCTAGGTAGGACAATATTCTCCTTATAACAAACACTTGAGAAAATATTTTTAAATCTGCTAAAATAGAGGTAAAGATTCTCAAAAATAGCTTATTTTCATTAATTGATATTTTAGTTTTTCATGTCTAGGACTGGTTTAATCTAAAGAAATGAATCATGAGTATTAGAATTTTGGATTATAGAGCCATTGAGGTGAGGTTTGCTGTTGGCCAGCTCCCCTGGTCAGCATTAAGCTTTGGCTTCCATCCCTGCTTTTGTATCTGACATGTCTTCTTAATGATGGGCAGAATAGGTAGGAATGAGATTAGTTTGATAGATTATAGCTCTGCAGTGCAACTTTCCATTAATTACTCAAGACCATGCTCCCAATCCCAGACTGGGATTTTATAGTCAGTTCTGAAGGCAAAATGGAGAGAATATCAGGTTATCTAAGAACTTGCTTGTGAGCAGAGCTACAGAAATTCAAGTTCATTTTTATTACACAGAAATGGGGGCAAAAATGCATTGCCATACTTAAGTCTAGAAAGCCTTCATTTGCCAAGAATATAAAAAAAATAGTTTGGAGAATAGTTCTGCAAAGATTACAAAACATGCCCTTTAACACCCATATAAGCTTCTCTGTGTCATGACAAACCACTTAACACCACTGTGCCAGATGACAAGGACTCAGGTAACAGATGCATTTAGTGGCTGGTTTGAATGGTAAGAACAGCTCATTTGCAATTCCTTTTGCTATAGAAATATCCTATTAAATCCAATACAATTAAAAGTTATTTCAGGAAAAATTTAAATGCAGCTAATTGCAGCCAGCCACCAACATCCATTATTTCCTCTTTAAAAATAATATTTATATAAATATCCCAAATTATGATAAATAAGGGTCTAGGTTCTTAAATAGATAGCAAGCACATGATTCAAATTAATTCACCAAACAGATTACATAGACCAAATAAGACCAGGGATCTAAAATGATTTCTTAGAGATTTCTATATAGACCAGCTAGGGAACACTTATGAGAAAAGCAATCCTGGTACAATAAAATAGAAAGGGAGACCTGGAAGATGCATTCAACTCAACTTTGTCATTTAAGTATATTATGTGGTTCAAATAATATACTTTATGTGTATAAACACAGTATTGGAAAGAAGTGTGTAGGGAATGTCTTAACTATACTAACAACCATATGGAGGTTAATAATCTTTCAAGGATAAATATTTAAGAACTAGAGGCCTGGTGCACAAAAATGCATGCACTCAAGTTGGGGAAGCGAGCAGTCCCATAGCCTGGCCTGCACCCTCTCACAATCTGGGACCCCTTGAGTAGGGTCCATAGGCTTGGCCTGAGATCAGGGCCTTTCTGGACTTTCTTTCCCCGGGCTGCAGGCAGCTGGCTCCACCCCTGTTGCTGCCACTGCTTGCTATCTGTGCAGTGCTGCCTGCCCCTCCCCTGCCAAAGGTGGCCTCCCTCTGCAGGTGGCAAACTAGGGGGCAATGGCTTGACTGTCCTGGGTCTCCCTCTTTCTTTGCTGGGTGATGGGGCCAGCCCTGCAAGGGGGCATCTGCCTACCTGATCAGCCCTAAATGCTGGTCTGCCTAATTGATCATCCCTAACTGACCCCGGCCCGCGGGGTCATTAAACAGGGGCAGCGAGGCGACGCACCTAAGAGAATGAGAAACAGACAGGGACACGAAGAAAGGAGGCAAGGCAAATGGTGTTCTGATCAAGCCTCAAAATTTTATTTCAGGTGGCTCTTCTTATATACGCTCAGAAAGGGGAAGGGGAAGGAAAAAGGGCACGAGGAGGTATGTGGCCTAAGCTGATTGGCTAAGCTAGTTCCAGGTGCTGGCTGCTGATTGCGGATGTGGCGGTTATGACTTTCCTTGTTGGGGAGGTTTCAGGTGGGCAGTTCTGGCCTTAGGGGAAATTCCACAACCCTTGCTGTATTTCCTGGCTCCTGACATCTCCTCCCTTTTCCTTTTATGGGAGTGGGCTTTGACCGGCTGAGGAGACATTGACCTGGTTCCTCCCGTGGACCTCATTTTGTCCACTATGTGGCTCTTGACATCTTTTGGGGAGGAGAGGCAGAGCCTTAGATTTTAATCTTTTGATGTCAACCTCTATGCAAACCAGGTGTGTTCTCAGGGAAACCCAGAGGAGATTTTTCTAAAATTTAATCTTCCCTTGCAATGCTTTGCTTTACACTCAGCTCGGTACCCAAACCTTTTGCTAACTTTTTAAGCAAAGGTTAGCATCCCTCTGGTTAAGATGCTGTCCCCGTGGGGAAGGAGCCATTCTGGGGTTGATGGCGTCGAGGGCTGTGGTAGTCTGGGTCAGTCATTTCTAAGCGCTGGTAATGAACCTGAATGGGTCTGGCTAAGGCAGCTTCTATTTGCTATTTCACTAGTGAGGTGATGGTTTTGAATGCCCAAGGGCCAAAGGTTATGATAAGGAGGAAGCCTATGAGGGGACCAATGATGGGGAGAAGATAAGGGAGAAGTCCATTAAATCCACTCCAGAGTGGATTTTCAAACAGCTCCTTCCGTCTCTTGATGAGGTCTTCTTGAAGTTTCTTGATTTTGTCTCGGACGACACCAGACTTGTTGGCATAGAAGCAGCATTTTTCCTGTAAAGCTAAGCAAATCCCTCCCTGCTCTGCTGTCAGTAAATCTAGGCCCCTTCTGTTCTGTAAGACTACCTCAGCTAAGGAATCAATCTGGTCCTGTAGATCATTAATGGTGCCTGATAGGGCCTGGACGTCATCAATTAGCTGATTGGATAGTTTATGATAGGAATGTATTGCTACTCCAAGCCCTGCGCTACCAGAGGCCATGGCACCAGAAATCCCTAGTCCAACAAGGAGAGGGATAAACTGAACAGCTCGTTTACTGCGTCCAGCAATATAGTCAAGAGCAGGTAAAGGAACGGGCTCGTCTCCTGGAATAATAGAAATGTCCGGGAGAATAGTGGCCTGTAAACATAAGCCGGTCCAATTTGTTGGAAGCGCCGTATAGGCTAGGTTATTTCCACAAATGAAAACTTGTCCAGGGGCAGGGCATAAAAGCCCAGTGGAGTTAGTGATCATGGAGCAGTTGGAAAAGGTTATAAATCCTAGGTCTATGTCATAACTATTGTTTTGGGCTGGTCCCTGAAAACAGACAGAAAAGTTAAAGCCTACAGGCTGTACTCTAAAGGGGATATTAAAGGTACAGTTGCTAGTGATGGAGGAATTCGATGTTGGAAGAGCTGTAGGCATGGGAGTCCCTACAGTCATGCATAACCAGCAGTCTTTAGCGAGGTTAGGGTTAGAGGTATTTAGGGCCATGAGGGTGGCTTCTAGGATGTTATTGGTCTGGGTATCAAGGTCTATGTCACGCGGTTTAGGTAGTGCTAGTGGATGGTACTGGATGGGAGGATATTTAAGTTTAATAATATAAGAACTATCTGTATAGAGGTTGAAAGGAGTGTTGTTTAAAGTTTTAAATATCTCTAGGATGGCAAAAAGTTCTACAAGCTGTGCAGATTTGAACGGGGATCTAATGCTATAGCATCGAGAATCTATGACATATGCTGCTATGCCAGAGGAAGAGCCATCAGAGAAAACTAAAGAAGCGTTCTGTAAGGGAGTATTGGATGTGACTTTAGGGAAAATAAAGGGGTATAGTCGGGTAAACTGAATAAGTCTATCGGAGGGATAATGGTTGTCAATAATTCCTTGAAAGGATGATAGGGCTATGACCCAGTCATCTTCATTTTGTGATAGCCAGTTTATTTGTTCTTTAGTATACGGGAGAGTGATCTGGTCAGGATCTTTACCAAAGTATTGGCGACTTTTTTCTCTGCCTAATTTAATAAGTTTCGTGATTAGCTGAGGATATGTAACAAGAACTTTGGACGGGAAGGAAGGTAGATGAACCCATAGGAGAGGATTGTTCTGCCATAGGACTCCTGTGGGTGTGTGGGGTGTTGGGCAGATGATGAATAGGAGGGGTTTATCATAGGAGATAAAGGTGATTTGTTGTTGTCTGATGGCTGTTTCTATGATATGGAGTGTTTTCCTTGCAGCAGGGGAGAGTTGGCGAGGAGATAAAAGATTAGGTTCTCCCTGCAGGATTTTGAAAAGGGGTTTGAGTTCTTCCGTTGTTAGTTTAAGATAAGGTCTAAGCCAATTAATGTCGCCTAGGAATTTTTGAAAATCGTTGAGGGTCTGTAAATGGGATGTTTTGAGTTGAATTTTTTGAGTGGTGATTTTATCTGAGTTTAATTCAAAGCCAAGATAATAGTAGGGGTCTTTTAGCTGAATTTTGTTAGGAGCAATCTGTAGGCCAAGAGAAGAGAGTCGTTGGTTTAGTTCTTGACTGCATTTTAGAACCTCAGAGGGTGTAGCTCCTGCTAATAAGATATCATCCATATAATGAATGATATAAATAGAGGGCCAGCGAGGTCTGAGGGGGTCTACTGCCTGTGCGACAAATTTTTGACATAAGGTGGGGCTATTTGCCATTCCCTGAGGGAGGACCTTCCACTGATAACATTGCATAGGGCCTTTAAAATTAGTAACTGGGAGGCTGAATGCAAAGCGTTCTCTGTCCAGGGGGTGGAGAGGGATAGTGAAAAAACAGTCCTTTAGGTCTATAATAATTTTAAAATGATTATTAGGAATGGCAATAGGCGAAGGAAGGCCCGGTTGAAGGGCTCCCATCGTGATCATGGTTTTGTTAATTTCTCTAAGATCTTGTAAGAGGTGCCAAGATCCAGATTTCTTTTTAATTACGAATATGGGGGTATTCCATGGAGAGGTTGTGGGTTCTAAATGTCCAGCAGCCAATTGTTCCTGTACTAACTTTGAGGCGGCTGTGAGTTTTTCACTAGTTAATGGCTACTGATCTACCCACACAGGGAAGTCGGACTTCCACTTAATTTTATCTGCGTGAGGTACAGGAAGCTCAATGGCCGTTAGGAAAAATTTTGGCTTCCAAACCCTAATCGGTCCTCTTTGGGTGTCATGGAAAGTGGCTGTTTAATTCCTTGGTTATTTTTTCCTAGTCCTTGTCCTGGCAGAAAACCCTGATTAAGCATTTGTTTTGTAATGATTTCATTGGGGCTACACATAATGAGCTTTAATTGAGATAGGATGTCTCGTCCCCATAGGTTAACGGGTAGTCCTGAGACAATGTAAGGTTGTACCTGGCCTGAGTAGCCCTCACTGTCTTGCCAAGTCAGAATTTTCGAACTTTGTTTTGGATTGGTGGATTGACCAATACCCTTGAGATGGGTTATGGAGGTTTCACAAGGCCAACTAGGGGGCCAGAATGCGGTTGAAATTACTGTTGCATCCGCCCCTGTGTCAATTAAACTTTTAAATGCCTTTCCATCAAGTTTAAGGGTAAGCAAGGGTCTTTCAGAGGTGATTTGTTGGGTCCAGTAAATGTTAGAAGAACCGAAGGAGGAATTTAGCCTAGGTTGGTTAATGGAGGCCTTATTGGTTGTGTCTAAGGAAAGCAAGATGAGCTGGGCTATTCTTTGTCCTTTTGCAAAGGATATGGGCCCTGAGGGGGCTGAGGCAAGAATGTTAATTTGTCCTGTGTAATCATTGTCAATGACTCCTGGCGTAATGTGAAGACCGGCCAGACAGGAACTACCTCGTCCTATAACTAGGCCGAACATTCGGGGGGGTAGTGGTCCAAAAATTCAGTGGGAATGATCTGTATTCCTTGTTCTTGTATTAATATTGTGTCGAAGGTGGCACAGAGGTCCAATCCTGCGCTTCCTGGGGTGGCACGGGAAAGGGAATCGATGCCTGGGCGGGAAGAATCTGTTGTGGAACGAACCTGATAGCCCCTTGGTTCGGTGTTGTTCTCGGGGCCAGGGGCTGGCCCCTTAAGGAGTTTCCCTGCCGGGGTGGAAGGACTTTACCCTCATTATCTGTCTTGGAGTGACACTCGTTAGCCCAATGAAGGCCACGCCGGCAGCGTGGGCAGACAGACTTGGGAGGAGGCCGGGGCTGTTTAGGATTGGGGCAGTTATTAACAAAATGGCCTGGCTGTTTGCAATTGAAGCAAGTTTTCTGGGGTTGTGTGCTCTGTATGTTTGGTTGTTTTTGGGAGAAATTTTCTAAAGCCGCTCCGATAGCTGCACCAATGGTGTGGGAGTGGCCTATCCCCGAGCAGAGTCTAATATAATCAGAGAGACTGGTAACTCTATGAGGTCTGATCGTTTCTTGGCAAATAGGGTTGGCATTTTCATAAGCTAAATGTTTTAAGAAGGCGCTTTCCATCTCTCCTCCCACTAGTCTCTCAGCGGCATCAGTGAGGCGGCTGACGAAATCACTGTAAGGTTCGTCAGCCCCTTGACGAATCTTGGCTAACGAGGTGGTAGCAGAACTCTTAGGAGGAAGACGGCGCCAGGCTTTAAGCCCTGCAACCTGAATCTGGGCCAGTAAGCCAGGGGGGAATTTTGCTTGGATCTCATTAGTCTCAAAAGGGGGTTTGCCTAAAAGTTTGTCTCTTGTCCAAGAGTGAGAATCCTTACTCTCACTATTGCGTTGTGCAGTCTCTCGGCAGTTTTCAACGAAGTCGGTACGCCAGAGGACAAAATCCCCTCCCGAAAGGGTGGCTCTAGCCAGAGATAACCAGTCGTTAGGGGTGAGTCACCTATCGCTTAAACTTTCAATCAGGGCGACAGTGAATGGCGCCGTAGGGCCGTAATCTTTAACAGCAGCCTTGAGGTCTTTGAGATGTTTTAGATTGAGTCTACGATATTTCTGGTTAGAACTGACTGGGGTGGAATCGGGCTCCTCAACGTCTGATGTTTCACCCTCTGACCCTGCATCAGGTGGTTCAGACTGATTGTCATTATCTTTCTCTTCAGGGGACGTAGTGGGGGGCCCTTGGCTGCGAGTGACAGGAAAGGTATGGAGGATAGTCTTTTGATTTTGGTTGAGGAGGTTTAGGGTCTTTTGGAGTGGTAGAGAGGGTGGCGAGTTCTGCCTCAAGGGCTCGGAGTTCTTTGATTAATTGGATATGTTCACGCTTTTGTTCAAGGACTTCCTTTAAGGAGGATATGTTTTGGGTAAGACTTTCCTTGGCTTCCTGAGAGGATCATAGTCACTGGGGAATGTAGAGCCAGGGCCAGAAAAGGAGGGGGGGTTTATGAGGGGAACGGGATTATAAGGCGGTGGTCTTTTGAGGGCGGGGGCAGTAAGACCCCAAGGGTCATCCCCATCATGATAGTGGGCGGCTTGGTTATCAAGGGTCTCCTGGTCCTCGGGGGAAAGGGGATTATCGAATGGATTATCATTTGTTATTTTTAAGGAGGGATAAATTTTTGTAATCTGAGTGTTGGAGGGGGGGTTCTTAATAGGTTCTGGTCTTTCTTTTTCAGTGTCCTCTTGGGGTGGGTGATTAGGCATATCTATGGCGACTGACGGACAGGTTGAAGAGGGGTGGGAAGCTTCCTTTAAGGCCACTTCCCCTGTCTTTATTATGTCTTTAATGTCGGGATCCTGATGGTGGACTTTAAGGATATCATTGATGAGATTCCAATAGGAGAATGTTGTAATGGGTACTTTTTCGGGGCCTAGAACCTGGTAAAAGTCTTGAAGGGCATCGCCTACCCTCTGCCATCGTTTATAGTCGATGGTGCCCTCAAGTGGAAACCAGGGACATGTGTCATGAATAAATGAAAAAAATTGTCTAAGATCCTTTTTCTTAACTCTTATTCCTCGTGTCCTGAGGGATTCTTTAAGACCATCTAGGAAAAGTTCATGGGAACTAAGAGAGGAGCCCATGGCTGTTGGTGTAAATAAGTATTCTCCTCCGCGTAAGCCTCCGGGACGTATAAACCCCATGCCAGGTCAGCCCTGAGGGCAAGACGACCGGACTAGATACCCAGGTAGCAGTCTCTGTTTACCAGAAAGGCCCTTGCTCACGTATCATAGGTCTGGATGTATAAACCCCATGCCAGGACAACGACCACTAAGACGAAGTGAGCTCAAGGTTTGTGAGAGACATAACAAGGGAACCAGCCGGGTTCATCATGCCCAACAGGGTGATTCGGAGTTCCTGTCCAGAGCCGTGAGTCGGCCGGACAGGGCGCTTATTAGCGGACTAGAGAATGTAGAAGGAATTAAGGGCAGAAGGTTCTCTTAGTTCAAATGAACATAGGATCTGTCTGTAAAATCATCTGCAAAAATTGAAACCAAGATCGTACTCACAGACAAGTTATCTGCGGAGATCAAAAGACGAGCCTTCACTCACGGCAGTCCGCAGCGGCTCAGGAGGGGGTCCAGCCGGACGGGTGTGCAGATGTTCCCTGGAGCGTCGACCCTCGAGCCTCACGTTGGGCGCCAATTATGACCCCGGCCCGCCGGTCATTCAACAGGGGCAGCGAGGCAACGCACCTAAGAGAATGAGAAACAGACAGGGACACGAAGAAAGGAGGCAAGACAAATGGTGTTCTGATTGAGCCTCAAAATTTTATTTCAGGTGGCTCTTCTCATATACACTCAGAAAGGGGAAGGGGAAGGAAAAAGGGCACGAGGAGGTATGTGGCCTAAGCTGATTGGCTAAGCTAGTTCCAGGTGCTGGTTGCTGATAGCGGATGTGGCAGTTATGCCTTTCCTGGTTGGGGGAGGTTTCAAGTATGCAGTTCTGGCCGTGGGGAGAATTCCACAACCCTTGCTGTATTCCCTGGCTCCTGACACCTAACTGCTGGTCTGCCTATCTGATCACCCCTAACCACTCTGCCTGCCTGCCTTATTGCCCCTAACCACTTGCTTGGGAATGGGGCTAGCCCAGTGAAGGGCTGTCTGCCTATCTGATCTCCTCTAAACACTCTCCTGCCTACCTGATTGACCCTAACACTTACCCCCATACCTGATCACTTCTAACCGCTGGTCTGCCTACCTGATCACCCCTAAACCCTCTGCCTGCCTGCCTGATTGCCACTTACTGCTTGCTTGGGGGCAGGGCCAGCACTGACTTCCAGTTGGTCAGCCTTGGCTATTACCGGTCGTTACAACCCAGGGTTTTTATATATTAGGATTGTCTTTAGCCCTGGCCAGTGTGGCTCTCACTTGGTTGAGTGTCAATCTATTCACTGCCTGGGTTGGGAGCTCTGTCCACAGTAGGGGCATGCAAGAGGCAGCCAGTCATGTTTGTGTTTCTTCTTACATCACTGTTTTTCTCTCTCCCTCTCCCTTTCTCTCACTTTGAAAATCAATAAGAAGTCTTAAAAATAAAGAATTATCTCTAGATCTTGTTGTTATTTCTTTATATTTTAATAATTTCAAAGAAAGCAAATATTAAAGCTATAAGAATTTCTTTAAAATATGAACTAGATTTATTAAAATAAGTAAGAATTATTAATGTGAGATATTGCCCTCAAAACACAGCAGTAATATTCTTAATAAAGAGATATAAAAAAGAAAAGAAAAAAATAGACAAATCTAAAATAGGTAACTTCAATATACTTTTCTCAATCTTAGAAAGTTCAAATATATAGCAAAATAGTATGTGTATAAATTTTTTTTTAAAAACTCCTAAGGTGGCTCTTCTAGTGGAATACAAAACCTGAAATACCTATAATGCAGTGGTCGGCAAACTCATTAGTCAACTGAGTGGCAAACCACAGCTCGTGAGCCACATGTGGTTCGCGAACCGCAATTTGCAGACTACTGCTATAATGGAGAGTATACTTTTCTTTTGAGTATACATGGAACATATGTTTGGACACAGGGATATTTAGCAATAGACATATCAAGAAAATGAGTAAGCCATCCATTGATTGGGAGAAAAAATGAGTATGTATATTTGACAATGAACTTATATCCACAATATATAAAGAACTGATAACTCAATTATTATTTTTAAAATTTATTTATTCTATTCTATTTTATTTTCTATATCAGCATTTATCCCTTTTATGCCTTCTCCACCTTCCTCTCCACTCCACAAACAGCACATTGGTTTATTTATTTATTTTTTGCTCAATCTCTCATACCCCTCTTCCCAAAAGTACTTCCCAAAGAAAAGGCCAATAAGTACATGAAATAGTGTCTAACAAAATTAGTTATGAGGAAAATGCATACTAAAACCACAGTGAGACATCACTGCACTCCCACTCAAATAGCTACTATTAATAAAATTGACAACATCAAGTGTTGATGAGGGTCAGGGAAATCAGGACACTCATACATTGTTAGCAGGATGTAATAGTCTAAAACCAACCTGGTAAACTATTTTTACAATTAAACATACATCTATCCTTTTTTAAAAAGGTTTTTGGCTATTATGAATAAAATTTTTGTAAACTTCTGGGCAAGTTTTTCTGTGGACATGTATTTTCTGTTCTCTGGAGTAAATGTCTAGAAATAAATTACCTGGGCTTATGTACTTATCAAATTTCTTGGAATTGCACAATTTAAGATCTCCATATTTCACTGTGTATAAATTATATGTAAAAATTATAGATGAAGCTAATCTGGCAAAACTTGTTGAGTTTCACTGATTGTTAAATGGGTTGTCATTATACTATGTATTGTGAGTTTTTTTTGTTTTTATTTTTGTGGTTTTTTTTTTTTTTGTATATCTGAAATATCCTATATAATAAAAGCCCAATGACTGAATGGTGGAACAACCAGGGCCCGTTGCACCAGCTGGCCTTGCCCTGGAACAGCATCCAACACCTCTAAATCATTGCCTGGTTCCCTGCTGCATGTACATTTAGTGAAAACACAAGAAAATAATTATCAGAGTCTTCTGTCCCCAACCAGAGTCTCCAGAGGGCTCTTCTAATACTGCAGCCAAGGTGTGGAATTTTCCCCCTATGGCCTGCAGCCCCAAAAGACCTTCCAAGTTAGCCAAAAAGATGACCTAAGCATTAACGAGATGGCGGCCCTTTGCTGAGGAATGTAGAGAGGCTGGGTGGGGATTTTGTGAAATTCCAATGCTTTGCAGATTGGGTGAACTTTCAATCTTTCTTTAAAATTTACATTGGGAAAATAGGGAAGGTACAAAGTTTTGATTATAATATAAATGATTTTTTAAATAATTGCGGAGTTGGGGAAAGAGATCAACCAAAGGACTTGTATGCATGCATATAAACACAACAAATGGACACAAGACACTGGGGGTGGGGTGGGGTGGGATGAGGGGTAGGAGAGGCTGGGGGAAGGTCAATGTGGAAAAAAAGGAGATATATGTACTATTACATGTAATACTTTAAACAATAAAAAAGAAAAAAAAGAAGGGGGGGCAGAGAAGAGGACCCACAGGTTGCCAGGAGCAACAGCAGCATTCAAAAACAGAAAAACTTTTAAACAAACAGACATGAAGATCATATAGGGAAACTGAGAGCAGAGCCCAGGGAAGAATGCAAAAATCATTAAAGGGCCATCATCCATCTTGTTATGTTTTCAAACAACACATAAACAACTTCATCTCATGGTATGTGAAATGTAGAACAATTCTGTTGTGGTTTTTCTTTTGGTCATCCTTAATGTATAATTAGATCCAGCTGGGAGAAAGGTATAGCTTCCAGCATTAGACCCAACAGCTGGCCCTGCCCAATGGACCCCCATCTGGATGAGCCTGCCAGACCCCACCCATGCACAAATTCCTGCACTGGGCCTCTAGTTTAAAATAAATATTGAAAAGATTCAATCTCATTGCTACCTCTTATTACTCAACATGCATAAAACACTAATGAAGTGAAATTTCAAAATGAAACATCATGCTATTCTTCATCTCTATTGAAAGAAGCTGAGAATATTGTATCCAAATTACTGGAGGACTGAACTTCCCTTAACCTGCCCCCTGAGAATATTAATACATTCTGAGACATGAATTTGACTTTTGGATCCTCTGATTATGGCAATGTGAGTAGGTGGTTTGTACTTCCCATAATCTCCATCGATACCACAATTCCCTCAAATGCAATGGTTCTCAACCTTTCCAATGCCACGACCCTTTAATACTGTTCCTCATGTTGTGGTGTCCCCCAACCATAAACTTGTTTTTTTTGCTACTTCATAACTGTAATTTTGCTACTGTTAATGATTCCTAATGTAAATATCTGTGTTTTCTGATGGTCTTAGGCTCTACAGCAGCGGTTCTCAACTTGGGGGTCGCGAACCGCTAGCAGAGTCCAACTTAGCTGCTTATAACTGATGTATGTGTCAGCTTAGCTACTTATAACTGATGTCTGTTGTGATTGAGTTGTGCCTGTGCTGCACCAACGGTTAAATATGTCTGCTGCTGTAGAGGGCAAGACCATTGAAAAACACAGATATTTATATTATAATTCATAACCATAGCAAAATTACAGTTATGAAGTAGCAACAAAAATAATTTTATGGATGGGGGTCACCACAACATGAGGAACTGTATTAAAGGATCACAGCATTAGAAAGGTTGAGAACCACTGCTCAAATGGTTATAATGATAGTGATGGTGAACATAATAATAGTGTTAAAAGAAGATGTAGATCTCTATCTACAATAAGAGAAATGCATAAACAGTGTACTTCTATACAAATATTGTTTCAAAACAAATCTGTTAGTCTATCTTCCCTAAATATTGCTAACCCTGACCTCTCTCTCTTTCCAGAGCTTCCATGGAAAAGAAAATATTCCATTTTCTCTTTAGCCCTTTCTATCATGCAAATGTTTCTATTCCTTCTGAAAAAAAAAAAAAGAAAGAAAGAAAGAAAGAAAGAAAGAAAGAAAGAAAGAAAGAAAGAAA
>JAAGEH010000005.1:31694431-31788794 GCA_011751065.1 Lasiurus cinereus | reverse complement strand
AAAGAAAGAAAGAAAGAAAGAAAGAAAGAAAGAAAGAAAGAAAGAAAATTCTAGTACTGGATAAGGGAAGTGATGAAGGGAAACCATCCTTTTATCCAACTCCAGATACTCAATATTTCCTTTTGATATCAGCACTTTGGAACTCAGTAAAGCCTAAAAAAAAATGTGTTTAAATTATGCTTACAAACTGTACCCAAGTTTCTCAAAATGTATTTCTCCTTGCACACACTGTCTTGCTGGGTGGGTATTGAGATTTAGATTTATAGGGAGTACTTTATCTGAATACAGAACATTTGCTTTGAACAAAAAAAGTCTCAGAGATCCCTTTATCACAGGATATTTGAAAAAGCTTCCTTGAGCAGTCTTCTTCCTTTATACATTTTTGACATTTCCAGCCTCTTCCTTGAACATCTCTCTGGAAAGCTCTTGTTCCTTTTGTTTCCCTTTGAAAGGCTACAATTTATCTGAATTATGGAATGTCAGATTCTGTCTTAAACTAGCTCTTCAGGAAAGAATTGCTTTTTTGGATTTTAGAAGGAAAGTCACACTTTCAATTTCACAATTTTATGTCATTTAGTTAGAGAAAGCTAGCCCCTTGTCTTTCCTTCATGTATTAATATAAATACCTTCCAAGAAGTTGTTAAAATTTAAATTAAAAAACTTATAAGTTCATATATGACACAGACAATAGTACAATGAAGGTCTGGGGAGGGGGTGGAAGTTTGGGGGAGGAGGTCAATGGGGAGGAAAAGGGGTTCTGAAATACTTTCAACAATAAAAATAAATAAAAAGCAAACAAAAAAACTTATGAGTCCAGGCAAAACTAATATACTGAGTTTTTATTTCTACTTCTATTTGTTACACATCTGTAATAATAAAAGCTAATTAGACCAGTCAAATTCCAGATGTCATTCCAGATGTCCTTCCAGACCAAGCCGCCGCAGCAGGGGCAGAAACAGAGGTGGTTAGGGGAGATCAGGCAGGCAGGTAAGTAGTTAGGGGAGATCACACAGGCAGGCAGTGTGGTTAGGGGTGACCAGGTAGGCAGGCAGAGGTGGTTAGGAGCAATCAGGCAAGCAGGCAAGTGGTTAGGGGAGATTAGGCAGGCAGGCAGGCGAGCAGTTAGGAGCCCGTGGTTGCAGATTGTGAGAAGGATGTCTGACTGCCGGTTTAGGCGCTATAAACCAACAGTCAGACATCCCCCAAGGGGCCCCAGATTGTGAAAGGGTGCAGGCCAAGCTGAGGGATCCCCCTCTCATGCATGAATTTCATGTACCAGGCCTCTAGTACATTATACAGTTATTTGAACTTCATTAAATAGCCCTGAAGCACTTCAAGAAATGAAAAAATATATATATATTAGTATTACCAAAAAGCTTAAAAAGGAAAATCTGAATTAATTTAGATAAAGTCTTAGGAGTGAATGTTTCATTTGACCAATCTGTAACCTGGCCATTTTTAAGCAGAGTATTTGAGAATTTGCTTTAGGTACATGCTTGATTGAATCACATTATGTCAAAGCAGGAATGATATTCAAAATATTTAACTGTTGGTGCAGCACAGGCACAACTCAATCACAACAGACATAAGTTATAAGCAGCTAAGTTGACACATACCACTAACTTTCTATTATACCTCTTCTTGGGACTTTTGATATCAAACATTTTTTCACTTTTATTAATAGTGGGCTGTCTCCCTCACCCTGTGCTACTCATATTAGGTTCTATATACAGGGCGGGATAAAAGTAGGTTTACAATTATGGGTATGTGAAACACAGAGTGTATACTTACATTATTACTTATTAATTACTCTATTATTTTCCATATTAACAACTGTAAACCTACTTTTGCCCCATCCTGTATACTATTTACTGGCACTATGTTGAAACATTTCAATAAAAACACTTGGGATAGTTCAAGATGTTTTAGATTATAGAATTTATTTTGTTCTAAGTAGAGTTATACCATCCAATCAATAAAATGTACATATGGTTTATTAAATGACCTCTAAGTTTTCAGCTATCTTAATTTCCTGGGATATAAGTAGACAATCAACATGTTATCTTGATTGGAAAAAAAATGGAACCCAGAGAGATTAATCAGCTTCACTAAAATACTTGAAAATAGACCTGGGATTTCAAGGTCAACCCAGGTCCTAAAATTATATTATTTCTTCATTATGCTATGATGGAATTATTTTCAACTTCATCAACAATTGTTAATTGACTATATCCTCTGTACTAAATGGTGAGTGTTAGATACTAGATAAATAAAAATGAGGGCACAGCCTCTGCTGTAAACTACTGTGCATTTTTTAATGCATTCATTGTTTGATTATTATTTTTTAATTCTTTATTGTAGAAAGTGTTACATATGTCTCCTTTATCCCCCATTGACCTCTCTCCACCCACTCCTGTCCCAGCATAGGCCCTCAATACCCTCCCACCCCCATTGTCTGTGTCCATTGGTTATGCCTCCATGCAAATCAGTTGGTTGATCTCTTACCCATCCTGGCTCCCACCCTCCCCTGCCTTCCCTTTAAGATTTTATGTCTCCAAGTCCATCCATGCTGTGGCAAATGGTAAGAGTGTTTTGTACTTTTTTTTATAGCAGCATAGTATTCCATTGTGTAGATGTACCACAGTTTTGTTATCCATTCATCTGCTGATGGGCACATAGGCTGTTTCCAAATCTTAGTTATTATAAATTATGCTATTGTGAACTGTGCATTTTTCAAACAGTTATACAATCATAGTGCAGTGTGATAAATGCTATGTAGGTATAACTATAGTTAGTATTTCTTTACATGGGCCTGGGAGATAAGTCATAGAGGAGGTACCTCAGGTGAATTTTAAGAATGAGTTATATTTCACAAGCCAGAGAAGTAAGACCAGGATAGCAAAATAGTATATGCTGCTTTCTATACCTAGAAGTGAAATTCTATTCTTTCTATTCTTATTTTTACTCTTAATACATTATTATTAACATACTAGAGACCTGGTGCACAAAATTCATGCAGTGTGAGTGTGGGGTGTCCCCTCAGCCTAGCCTGGCCCCTCTGACAGACTGGGAGCCCTCAGGGGAAGTCCTACTGAGGCAACCTGGCTGATCAGGCACCACCCCCATCACCCCGCTTCTGCAGCTACTGCCAGTCACTGCAGCCACCAAGATGTTTTTAGCAACACGGACTCCAATCCCTTCACCATGAAAAAAATGAAAGCTTTTGTTAAGCATTTTCAAGATGTGTTTTTCATAGGATAGGACATTTCTTTATTTTTTTTTATCCTCACCTGAGGATATGTTTCCATTGATTAGAGAATGTGGACAAGAAAAGGAAAAACAGAGAGAAATATCAAAGTGAGAGGAACAATTTGATTGGTTGCCTTCTGCATGAGCCCTGACCTGGGCTCCAGCCAAGGAGGAGCCTGCCCTTGATCAGAATCAAACCGGACTTTGTGGTCGGCAAGCCTAGGCATTATCCACTGAGTCAAACTGGCTAGGGCAGGATATGACATTTCTTAGGCCTCCAGCAGCAGACCTTCCTTTTTTTTCTCCAGGAGTGTGGTGGAAAAACCCTAGATCACCTTTTTGGACTCTTATACTCAAGTTACTAAGAATATTACCAGGAATCCAAGATGGCGGCATAGGTAAACACCTACACTGCTGCCTCGCACAACAATTTCAAAACTACAACTAAAAGACAGAACGGACATCATCCAGAACCACAGGAAAGCTGGCCGAGTGTAAATTCTACAGCTAGAAGGAAAGAGAGGGGCTCACAGAAACCCAGAGGAGCTGCAAAAAGCCGAGGTATGGAGACGCGCGTGGAGTACCTGGCTGGCTTTCTCTGGCGGGAGGGAAACGGAGACTCCCAACGGCATTGAACCCCTTATTTCACGACACTAAACCCCAGATCCAGCGAAACTCATACGGGGGAGTTTGGACTGTGAAAAGGGAGAGGTGCACAGAAATTTAGGGGAGTCGCAAAAGATCAAGTCTGGTCGTGCACGCGCACGGTGCTGTGCAGAGGACAGATTGCTGATTGTGCCACTGGCTTTCGCGACTGGGCGAGAGACAGACCCTCCCAACTGCGCCACTTCTGAGTCCACTGGGCCACTGTTTCGGGCGAAACCCTGGGGACCTAGACTCGTGTGGTCCTGGTGCGCAGGGGAGCTGGAAAGGCAGCGGTTAGAGGCACTGCGGGCGCGCTCACAAGGACTGCTCCAGCCATTACCCAGTCACGTGAGACTCAGGGGCTGTGGAGGGTGGGGCCGACTGGAAGACAAGGTGGTCCCTTAAGCCCTGAGACTCCATCCCAAGCTCAACAGAGGCTTCTTAGGTTTTGCGTCTGGTATCATAAGGCTGAATCCAACACAGAAGTTTCCCCGGCATAGTGAAAATGCTGAGACAAGGGAAGAGATCACAAACAAAAGAAATGGAGGAAAAAAAATGACTGGATATAGAGTTCAAAACCATGCTTATAAGGTTTTTCAAGAATATGCTAGAAAAGATGGATAAATTTAGCGAGAGCCAAGAGGAGATGCAAAAGAGCCAACTAGAGATGGAAAAGGTCCAACTAAAGATGATAAAGGACCAAATAGAAATTAAACATACACTGACTGAAATAAAAAAATATTATACAGAGTCCTAACAGCAGACTAGAGAAAGGCAAGAATCAAGTAAAAAATTTGAAATATAAAGAAGCAGACAACATTCAACTGGAAAAGCAAGAACAGAAAAGAATCCAAAAATGTGAACATAATGTAAGGAGACTCTGGGACAGTTTCAAGCGTACCAACATCAGAATTGTGGGGGTGCCAGAAGAAGAGAGAGAGCAAGATACTGAAAACCTATTTAAAGAAATAATGACTGAAAACTTCCCACATCTGATAAAAGAAATAGACTTACAAGTCCAGGAAGCACACAGAACCCCATATAAAAGGAATCCAAAGAGGACCACACGAAGACACATCATCATTAAAATACCAAGAGCAAAAGAGAAAGAGAGAATATTAAAAGCAGCAAGAGAAAAACAGTTTATTACCTACAAGGGAGCACCCATACGACTGTCAGCTGATTTCTCAACAGAAACGATGCAGGCCAGATGGGAGTGGCAAGAAATATTCAACGTGATGAATAGCAAGAACCTACAACCAAGAATAATTTATCCAGCAAAGCTAACATTCAAAATTGAAGGGCAGATAAAGAGCTTCACAGATAAGAAAAAGCTAAAGGAATTCATCAACTCCAAACCAGTATTATATGAAATGCTGAAAGGTACTCTTTTAGAAGAGGAAGAAGAAAAAGGTAAAAGACAAAAAATTATGAACAACAAATACATATCTATCAACAAGTGAATCTAAAAATTAAGTGAATTAAAAATTTGACAACAGAATAAACTGGTGAATATAATAGAATCAGGAGCACAAAAAGGGAGTGGACTGATCATTCTCAGGGGGAACGGGGTGAGGGGTGTACAGGGAGAGACTGGACAAAAATCATACACCTATGGATGAGATCAATGGGAGGGAGGAGTGGGAGCTGGGTGGAGGGGTGCTATGGAGGGGAAAAAAAGAGAAACAAATGTAATAATCTGAATAATAAAGATTTAATTAAAAAAAAAAAGAATATTACCAGTGGCAAAAAGGGAGCTTAGCCAATGAGTGGTCAGAAAAGGTATTTCCTCTGTAGTTCACACCAATCGCCTCTGATCTCTGGCTCCGCCCCTGCCAAGACCTAAAGCCTCCCAGCCCTGGGAAGGGGCCCCCCAGCTCCCTGTGATCACTGGTTCCACCCCTGCCATAGGTTAAAGCCTCAGGGCCTGGGCAGGGGCCCCCCCAGCTCCCTCCCATCTCCAGCTCCACTCCTGCCAAGGTCTAAAGCCTTGGGGCTGGGCACAGGCTCCCCCAGCTCCCTCTGGTCACCTGGCTCTGCTTCTGCCCAGGCCCCAAGCTTCTGACCTGAGGCAGGGGTCTGGGCAGGGGACCCCCAATTCCCCCGGATCGCCAGATCACCTGGATCTGCCCCTACCCAGGAGCCCCCTGGCTCAGGCCCTTCCAGGTTGCTCAGGATCCATGGGGACCTACCTCCAAGTGAGGTAGTGCTGGGTGCTGAGAAAGTTTCTGGAACCCAGGCTGCTGGGAGCCTATGTATGCAAATTAACCCCATCTTTGTTGGGTTAATTTGCATACTCACTCTGATTGGCTGTGTGCATAGCAGAGTTATGGTCAATTTACATGTTTGTCTATTATTAGGTATGATATTTCAAGTATATAAAACTATAGAGAGGATAATACAATGGACAACATGTGTCATTCTACCATTTAGCTCTACAAAATCTTATCATTTTTGTTATATTTGTTTCAGATCACTCCCTTTTCAGAAGTAAAATATTAAACTTTACAAATAGAGTGATACTTCTGGGCACATTCCTGTCTATTTCTCTCACCAGAGATGGCCCCTATTCTGAATTTGAGGTTAACCATATTGATACATATAATTCTAGCTCCAACTAAGTAGGATTATTATGTCACACTTGATTTTTGTGCATGTCTTCTTATGCTCATATCCATGAATTTCTCCTGAATATAAATCTAGGCTTGCAATTGCTGGACTTAGGGGATGTAGGTATCTAAAAATTTACCTTGGCCTTCTAGCTTTGTCAATTCTTGGTTTGGAGACACTTTAAATTTGTTGCCAACATCTGGATTAGAAATGGGATATCATTGTTGTTTTAATTTGCATTTCCATGGTGAGCTTAGTGCCCTTCATATGTTTCTTTTTTTTAAATTTTTATTAATTTTTTATACATATCTCCCCATTGCCCCCCCTCCCTCCCAGGCATACCCTAACCTCCCATTGTCTATCTTCATTGGTTATGCTTATATGCATGAATACAAGTCCTTTGATTGATCTCTTATCTACCTCACCTAACTTTAATCTTCCTGCTGTAATTTCACAGTCTGTTTGAAGCTTTACTGTCTCTGTATCTATCCTTTTGTTCATCAGTTTATAATGTTCTTTATTATCCACAAATGAGTGAGATCATGTGATGCTTCTCCTTCATTGACTGGCTTATTTCACTAAGCATAAGGCTCTCCAGTTCCAACCAGGTTGCTGCAAATGGTAAGAATTCCTTCTTTTTAATGGCATCATAGAATTCCATTGTGTAGATGTACCACAGTTTTCTGATCCACTCATCTGCTGACGGGCACCTAGGCTGTTTCCAAATTGTAGCTATTGTAAATTGTGCTGCTATGAACATAGGGGTGCATAAATCCTTTCTGATTGGTGTTTGTAATTTCTTAGGATAAATTCCTAAGAGTGGGATTACAGGGTCAAATGGGAGATCCATTTTTAGTTTTTTGAGGAAACTCCATACTGTTCTCCACAGTGGCTGCACCAGTCTGCATTCCCACCAATAGTGCACAAGGGTTCCTTTTTCTCCATATCCTCAACAACACTTGTCGCTTGTTGATTTGTTGATGATTGCCATTCTGACAGGTGTAAGATGGTATCGCATTGTCGTTTTGATTTGCATCTCTCAGATGATTAATGACTTTGAACATGTTTTCATGTGTCTCTTGGCCTTCCTTCTGTCGTCTTTTGAAAAGGTTCTATTTAGGTCTGTTGCCCATTTTTTTTATTGGATCCTTCTTCTTCCTTTTATTAAGTTGTATAAGTTGGCTGTAGATTTTGGAGATTAAACCTTTATCAGTGATAACATTTGCAAATATGTTCTCCCATACAGTGATCTTTCTTGTTTTGTTGATGGTTTCTTTTGCTGTGTAAAAGCTTTTTATTTTGATGTAGTCCCATTTGTTTATTTTTTCTTTAGCTTCCATTGCCTTTGGAGCAGTATCAGTGAAGAAGTTCTTTGGCATATATCTGAGATTGTGCTGCCTGTGGATTCCTCTAGTATTTTTATGGTTTCCCTTCTAATGTTTAAGTCTTACATCCATTTTGAGTTTATTTTAGTATTTGGTGTAAGTTGGTAGTCCAGTTTCATTTTTTTGCATGTATCTGTCCAATTTTCCCAACACCATTTATTGAAGAGGCTATTATGGCTCCATTGAATGTTCATGCCTTCTTTGTCAAATATTAGTTGAGCATAGTGGTTTGGGTGGATATCTGGGTTCTCTATTCTATTCCATTGGTCTATATGTCTGTTCTTGTGCCAGTACCAGGCTGTTTTGAGAACAGTTGTTTTGTAGTATAGCTTGAAATCTGGTATTGAGATCCCACCTACTTTATTCTTCTTTCTCAGAATTGCTGTAGCTATTTGTGGTCTTTTTTTTTTTGTTCCAGATGAATCTATGAAGAATTCTTTGTAGGTCTGTGAAATATGTCGTTGGTATTTTAATGGGTAGTGCGTTGAATCTGTAGATTGCTTTGGGTAGTATGGACATTTTAATGATGTTGATTCTCCCAATCCATGAGCATGGTATGCTCTTCCATCTGTTAACATCTTCCTCTATCTCTTTTTTCAGTGTCCTGTAGTTTTCTGCATATAGGTCTTTTACCTCTTTTGTTAGGTTTATTCCTAGGTATCTTAATTTTTTTGGTGCGATGGTAAATGGGATTGCTTTTTTAGTTTCTCTGTCTGTAATTTCACTATTAGTGTATATAGAAATGCCACAGACTTCTTAGCATTAATTTTGTGTCCTGCTACATTGCCGAATTTATTAATTAAGTCAATTAGTTTTGGAACCTTCATATGTTTCTTAGCCAGTTGTATTTCCTCTTTTAAGGTAATTATTCCCATACTTTCCCTTGTCAGTTTCGTGCCTAAACTTATTTGTCTATCTCTAAATAACACATTTTTAAATTTATCTTCTTTGGAACTTTTTGTAATTAAATGACATACTATATGAAATTTTTGGAACATTTTTGGACAATTTGTTTGAGATTTATCATTGTTGCATTTTATTTTATTTCATTAATTTTATATACTTTGTTGTAGTTTATTTTAGGAATATACCATAATTGATTTAATCTTTCTATGGTTGATGAACATTTGGATATTTGTTTTATTACAATGATTATTACTATTATTATTATTATTATTATTTTACTTTATAATAAGACATCTGTAAATATTATTGAACCTGATTTCTGCTCTAAATGGGAAAAATGCTCTCAGATATACACACAATTGTGAAAATAATAGGTCACAAGTTATATATTCAGTTTTACTAAGTGATGCCAAACTGGTTTTCAAAATAGCTTTACTGTTTTATATCTAAGCACTAAATATTGTTTGACTTTTATTTTTATCTATATAAAGGGTAGAAATGGTATCATGGTTGTTTTGATTGGAATATTTCTAATTGTTTATAAAATTTAACATTCTTCCTATGTTTGAGTTCATTGTATTCTCTTTTGTGAAATTTGTTTTTCTTTTGCTTATTGACCTATTAAGTATTTTACTGTTTCCTCACTTATTTGTAAGAGCTTTTTGATATATTCTGGATATAAATGATGTTTTGATTACATGTAGTGAAAATATGTTCTTCCAGTTTGACCTTGCTTTTCCACTTTCTCTTGGTTCTCTTTTTATTCTGCAAAAACATGATTGTTTTCATTTAGTTTAAGGTATAAGAGAGGGCTCCAGAGTGGTTGAAAGGATGCCTAGAGGTTTCAGGGAGAGGTTCAGACAGAAGCCAGACGCAAGGTAGATTCAGAGGACTCCCTCAAAGGCCTCTGGGCTTCAAAAACTGCTGCCCATGCTTAAGTCTTTCAAAGAGATAACTTGCCCAGCCCAGCCTGAGGGCCAACCAGTCTGTGGAGGTGAGGCAGGTCATTGCTTATCCATCTTCTTGATGAGGTTCACCTCCTCTTCCAGGAAGTGGTTCTCCAAGAAGACAGAGATGAAAGCCTATGTGGGTAGAACCTGTCCTAGATTTTTCTCCATGATCATGACAGCTTCCAGGGCATCTTGAGTTTTAGTCCGCTCATCTTGGGAAGGCTTCAGTACATCCTGGAAATGAATGCTGCCATCACACTGATTTTGCATCTTCAAAAGAGGTTCAGTGCCCTCATACTTCTTGGTCAACTCTCAGAAGAAGGCCCATGTCCTCCAAAGCCATGCCATTGGTGGAAATAGAATCCCAGAAAAAGGTTGGTGTAGGAAGCCTGCAGATGAAAGTTGACCGGGTGGTTGACAGAGGCCTCCACCTCTGTGGAATAATTTTGATGAATTTGGAAAATTATGCTTGCTCAGCAATAAGAAGTTAAGCTTTAAAAAGGGTGTTGGTTTGTCTTGGAGGCTGAGGATAGCTGAAATGGTTCTGCAAGTGGCAAAAAGATGTAGGATAGTGGCCAGAGGCTGAAAAAAAGGACATCCCTTGATCTGTTCTGTCCAAAAACTATTGAAGCAAGAGATAGATTTAGGAAACCATCAAGCACTGCTCTCTGGTCCTTAAAATGAACATAATTTCATGTAAATAAATATACCAGCATTTTTCTTTATGTGGTATACTTTTTGTGTCTTATTAAGAAAGCTTTCCCTGACCTATAATTACAAATATTTTCTTTTTCTTTTCTAAAAATTTTATAGTTTTGCCTTATATTTAAATTTTTACACCATCTGGGATGTATGGTGGTTATGATATGAGTTAGAAATGTTATTTAATTTTTCTACATGAATGTTGCAAGAATCACTGGAAAACCTTTACAATTAAAAATCATGAAATTTAATGATTTATGGGTCAAAGGACAAAACATAAGGGAAACTAATATTTTAAACTGAAATACGGTTTTTCTTTGAAATTTCTTCAGACATGTCTTAGGTTCTAAGTAAGGTATTTCAATATCAACCTATCTTGTGCACTGAAAAATATTTTGCAGCAATTAGGTAAAGTTTTACACAAGTTGTTAAATGTATTGTGCAGATATTCCACATTCTTGTGGATCTTTTATCTGCTTGATCCATTGGTTATTGAGTAAAGTATCTAAAATATATTTTACTATGATTGTTGATTTTTCTACTTTACTTATTAGTTTTGAAAATTTCATTGTTATATATATGATATTACTTCTTATATATATTTAATTATATAATTATATATTTTTAACATACAGATATAACTTTTTTAATAAGTACAGGTTTACAATTTTACTATCAATATGAACTGAACACTTTATAATTGTGAAAATGACCTTCTCCATATCTAATAAAGCTTTTTGCCTAAATATCTATTTTTCATAATGAACATAGCTACATTTTTGGTATAAGACTTATTCAACATGTATTTTTCTAGCATTTTATTTCTACCTTTCCATATTTTTATATTATAAACATGTTTTATATAAATAACATACAGATAAAACTTTCCCCACAGCCTGATAGGCTCTTCTTTAAACTTGACCTTTAAATTAATTTCCCTTTATTATAATAACAAGGGTAGTTGGATTTATTCCTAGCAATATTTTGTGTTTCTTTTTGCCCAGCTGTGGGAACCTCTTTCCACGTCCCGCGTGGTTCAGGGTTCCCGGGTCAGGGTTCGGGTTCTGAAGGAGGCCGCACGCAAACGAAATAAGAGACTAGAAAACATTAATTTGGCGATATTGGGGGGCCAGGTGGGAGCCTTCCTCTAGTGGAAAGGACTGCCCCTTTCCTTTGGCCTTGCCATCCTTTTTATTTAGGTTTGGGATACACCCTTTGCCCTGAAACAGGCAATTCCAGTAACAAGTAGATTATCTTATCAGTCAGGATTGACATGATTATTTGATGGGGAAGTTCATTGTCTCAATTAGATAGGGAGTGGCTGGTTTTGACCTTTCAGAGCTTCAAGGTTGACCAGCCTTCTAGCCTCCTGTTTATATCCATTTAGTGAGAACAATGTTTTGGTTTCCGACACCCAGCATTTTCTGTTTCTTTTTTTTTTTTTCTTTTGCCTTGTTTTGAATTAAGTAACTATTTTATTTTTTATTATATTTGTGCTCCACTACTTTGGTTATTTTATAATCCATTTATTTCTATTATTGTAATGTTACCCAATAAATTTATTATTTTAATACTTCATTTTTTATTTACAAGTTAACATTGCAATATTATTTTAAACTGTGTACATAATAGAGATTAGATATTTATACATGGTGGAGAAAAAGTAGGTTTCCAATTGTGAGCACATGAAAACAATTTATTTTTATTTGATTATTCATTAATTATTGTATTATTTTCCATATGAACCCATAAGTCAAGAACCCATCAGATAGCATACATAGTTTTTAGGATATTATTGACTATATATATTACCTATGCTGTACTTTACATTCTGAATCTATTTTTAACTGCCAACTTGTACTTCATAATCCCTTCACCTTTTTTTTACCCAGCCCCCCAAGCACAGTGCCATCTGGCACTCACTGATTTGTTATCTGTATCTACAAGTTTGTTTCTGTTTTGTTTGTTCATTTATTTTGTTCTTTAGATTTCACATAAGTGAAGAATAATATTTTTATTTTTTGTCTGATTTATTTTTCGATAGACATAATAACCCTCTAGATTCATTCATGTTGTTGCAAATGGTTAAGATTTCATCCTTTTTATGGCTGAGTAATATTTCATTGGATATGCATACTACATCTTCTTTATATAATCATATATTGATGGACATATGTTCGCTTCCATATCTTGCCTATTGTACATTATGCTGCAACAAACATAGGGATGCATACATTTTTTAAATTAGCATTTTGGATTTTTAAAAATAAATGCTCAGACATGAAATTGCTAGGTCAAAAGGTAGTTTTATTTATAATTTTTTAGGACTGTTTTCTTTAGTACTTGTACCAATTTGTATTCCCACCAACAATTCACAAAGGATTCCTTTTCTCCAAAAAACTAGTTGTTTGTTGATTTATTGATGATAGCCACTGTAACAGATCTGAGATGATGTTTAGTTAAGGTTTTAATTTGCATTTCTCTGATGATTAGTGACATTGAGCATCTTTTCACTTGTCTATTGGCCATCTATATGTCCTCTTTGAATAAGTGTCTATGTGGGAAGCTATCCATTGTCAAACACTATCATGAAAGTGCAACAAGGAACTTGGAAGGCTGATAAACCTTGAGCTTTAGCAAGGGCTAAAACTATGCATTGATTGTTCTGTTGAGATAGTGATGGCTCGAAGCAATTTACTGACCTAACAGTCTCAAAGTAAATCTTTATTAATATTTACTGACCCTTGAGATAGTCTGTCTGCTACTGGATTGCCATGCCTAACTGAGGGCAAAGATGTCTATTCTAAAATTGAATAAAAGCTAACAGGTCCAGGGCTTTGGGGAGCCTCTCTGCCAGAGGGAAGATTTCTTGTCTAGTGTATTCATTTGTGCATGGCCCCTTCTTCAGATCCTGAACCCTAACTGCAAGTGGATGTGGAATTCACATGTCTATTCAGGTCCTCTAACATTTTTTAATTGGATTGTGTTTGGTGTTGTTTGGTGTTGAGTTGTATGAGTTCTTTATAAAATTTGGATCTTAATTCCTTATCATATGTGTTATTGGCAAATATCTTCTCCCATTTGATAGGTTGTCTTTTTGTACAAAAACTTTTTAGTTTGATGTAGTCCCATTTGTTTATACTTTTTAAAAATATATATATTTTTATTGATTTCAGAGAGGAAGGGAGAGGAAGAGAGGTACAGAAACATCAATGATGAGAGAGATTCATTGATTGACTGCCTCCTGCACATCCCCTCATGTCCCTAGCCAGTTTTGCTCAGTGGATAGAGTGTTGGCCTTTGGACTGAAGGGTCCCAGATTCCATTCTGGTCAAGGGCACATGCCCAAGTTGTGGACTCGGTCCCCAGTAGGGGACACTGGGGGGCATGCAGGAAGCAGCGGATCAATGGGATCAATGATTCTCTCTCATCATTAATATTTCTATTTCTCTCTCCCTCTTCCTTCCTCTCTGAAATCAATAAAAATATATTTTAAAAAAGATATTTTTAAAAACATTCCCTTATGGGGGAGATATATTTAAAAAAAACATCAAACTTTCTACATCAATTATTGTTACTGGAGGAAATAGGCTCTTCTGTGGTATCCTGGGAAAAGAATTTCAGGAATACTCAGAAAGCAGGAGTTTTCAGAGATAGTGGCAATATTTATAGAGTGACTACACTCTCAGAGAGGCGGAGTGGGCAGACTGCCCTGATGAGGGCTTTGTTCAACTTTCCTGGGTTTGAGAAAGAGCAGGCTTTCTTATAAACTTTGCAATCTTTTTTTCTGGATTTTCTCCGCTTGTGCTCCCTATCCCCACCCCTCATCCCTACCCCCATATTGTCACCATTTTGGCTCCTCCTGTGGGTGGCTCATAGTTCTGCCTCCTCCTTTTAGGAAAAAGCACTCCTCCCTGTTTTCTTCCCTCCAATCTCCATAAATCCCACTTCAGACTCCCAGAGTGACCAGAAAGCCATCCTTCCTGCCCAATGGGATGTCTTGCTCGGTTTGGCAAGACAATGTTCGTTGCTTCCTGGGGACCTTGTAAAGATGTGTTTTTTTCCCCCTACTTAATCAGATAACTGGTTTCACTCACTCTCCCCTTTATTATTAATATCTAACTACCTGCCTACTCGAACATTATGTCTGTTAAAATTTAAGAGTAAGCTCAACAGAAACAGAAACAAGTTGTAAAACTGCCAAGGATGAAAAGAGAGAAAAAGAGGGGAGTGGACTAAAACAACCTCAGTCAATACAAAAAAACAGGAAGAGAATGAAACTACTAGTATGTGACAGGGACAAGGTGAGTGTGCCGCACACTTCCAAAGAAAAGCCAATATTCAGTGCACCAGAGCGCAGAGGCAGGCTTTGCGCTGACTTGTGTTTGTTTAGTTGTTAGCCCACCATTTTAGGACAGCAAGATCCCATTTGAATCCTGGCTTTGTCCTGAAGGATCCAGGTCCCAGGGGCCTGTGCTCCCATGCAGGTGGGTGTGCTAAAGTACCCTTGTTTAATGAGACCCTCCTGACTTAACCACCTCTCCCCACACAACACAGGGCTTCTGCAGTCAGTGCCCATTCACATGTTCCCTTTACTTTTGCCTCTAGTTCATGCTACTTGCTTCATCAAGATGTCTACTGCAACCTTAATTTCTAGCTCTTTTGCAGAGGTTTATTTTTCAAGTTTTCTCTTTTATCACAGTGCTGAAGATAGAGGGCTTCCCCTACTATTTTTTTTTTTGGTAAAATTCTACTCACCCTTCAGATCTCAGCACTGAATTACTTTATTGTGCAATTCTGATTAATCTTTGCCCCCATCCCACACACAATTTATTCAGCTCCATTACTAAATGAAATATGTATATTTTGTTTTTTCATGATGGTTATAGGAACCAGCACAGTTCCAAGCACAAAGCTTATATTCAGTAAATATTTGATGACTGAATTAATATAAAAAACCTGGAGAAGAATGATAAAAAATTAACAGATATAATTGAAGTGTTGGACTGTAGGCTCTGTAATATAAAATGAAGAAAATTGGACCTGATTTTAAGAAGAAAAGTGCCAAAAGGAAAGACAAGGTTCCCCTTTAAGCATTGGAGAAATACTGAGAACACTAAATTTGATGGTTAGTTCTAAAGTTTACCAGTTTTTTTAGAAGTGTTGCTCATCTGCTGTTTGTTTTTATTTTAATGACAGATAATAATGCTTACCTGGTAAGGTTGCTATGAGGACCAAGCTAAATAAAGACTACAAAATGGTACCTAGAACATATTCTGGATTTTCTAATAACCATAGCCCCTCTACATCTGCAAAACTTAAAGAATTTACTTTGATGAAAAAAATTAGACTTGTCCCAAGAAATCCTTCCTGAGTATAAAAATGTACAAAAATGGGCCAGTGAGTTTGTGATAATTTGTTGCTTCTGCTGGATACCTGCTTGTGGGGGCACTGAGATTATATGCAGTAGGTTTGAGTCATCTGGTCTTGAGGTGTGTGGGCTGTGGCTTCGGTGGCCATTTAACTCTTTCCTACCTCTGTGTGGTGATTAACTGTACATAGCCAGGGAGAACAGCACAGTTTCTTGGGAGATTTCCTTCCCTCTGAACTGACTGAAAGGCTTGTTCGACATTTAAGTGTTAGTCAATAGCAGGTATTTAAATCACTTGTCACTCTCTCACATTAGCACTAATATGCTTAGTTATAGTATCTTAATTAGGCATCTTGATAATGAAGTGCTTCACCTGTGATCTGAAGAAAAATCAGCCTTCTAGCCATATGAGAACAGCTTAGTTCCCACAAGCTCAGTATTCCCATTGAACATGAACTTCCTTCCAGAGAGAACACGCAGGACTCTTTCCAGGTGAAAGATGAGGACCAAAGGGGAGGAAGAGAGAGAACCTTTAAAAAAAAAAAAACTTTTTAAATTAAGATTTTAATATCTCTTCACATGGTAGGGTTCTATCCCAAAATCCCTGACCTCCATGCAGTTAATGATGTCAGAGAGGTATGATTTTGCAGTGGCATTAAATATCACCTTACATTTCATCTGCTGAGAGAGCCGACTTTATGCAGGCACAGAACAGAAGGCTACCTGTATGATGTGATTTAAAAGACATCAGAAATGATCCTTCATCCTGAAATGTCAGCCTCAATGCCACATTTCACCCTGCAGTTGATTCCTACTTTGAAAATGAATGCAAATATCTTTAATACAGATGCTCCTGGACTTACAGGGGGTTATGTCCCAATGAAACCATCATAAATTGAAAATACCACATGTAAAAAAAGTATTTAATACACCTAACCTACCAAATACCAGGCTACATAGTTTAGTGTAGCCTACTTTAAACGTGCTCAGAATACTTAAATTAGCCTGCAGTTGGGTAAAATCATCACCCTGTCGCTGCCCAGTATCACAAGAGACTATCTTACTACATACTACTAATCTGGGAAAAGATCAAAATTCAAAATATTCAAAGTTCAATTTCCACTGAATGCATCACTTTCACATCATTATAAGCTTCAAAAATCATTAAGTAGAGCCACTGTAAGCCAGGGACCATATGTACATTGAATTGGCTGCACTGGGACACCATGCATGTAAAATAGGTTGCATATCGTAGATGGTCCACAAGGAGATGAAATAACCCTGAAATATTTTGCATCATTATGGAGACCTCCTTGAATCCACTCCAGCCCTTTCCCATTGGATAACAGTCATTAAAAGCAACATAGGTGTTCATTGTTGCCATAGGGTAACAGTATAATTTGCTCCCTCTTTAAACCAGATGTGTTTAAAGGACAGTGCTACTCAGATCTAAGTCATTACTTTAGATTTGTTTCAGGCTTTGCATCCACACAGAACATTATGTAAAGGAAAGAGAGGGGCTTCTCTTCTTCAATGACTAAAGAAAAGTACTGCCAAAGCCATTTTGTGTCCACGAGGGAGGCCAGTGTGGAACCAAGCCAACACACATAGGAGGGAGGAATCACAGGTAAACAGTTTGTGTTTATCACATCTGAAGCACAACTTCTTAGTGTCATAACCTCCTTACCTAAAACAAAACAAAACAACATTGGGTCGAGTATACTCACTAGTATACCCATCTAAAAAGACAGAACTTGCTTTTTAATTATTGGTTATTGATGAATAATGATTCTGTTCTCTTTTAGTTTCTCAAGGCTTAGTCTTACTTCATTAGTACCCCACAGGGCAATTTAGGGTCCTGGGGAGCAGGTAGGGGGAATTGCATAAAGAAAGAGATAAGAGTAGCCATTCTGAGGAATGAATAAACATTCTGTGGGTAAGTTAGAGCAAGGGGGCAGGTATTCTTGAAAAGTACAATGTATAAAAATACAAAAAATACATTGTCAACAATACATTGAAGGGTTTTCTGTTAATCTCCAAATTAAAAACAGTTTTTCAAATTGAATGGATTTGGCTTCATGACAAATTTTCTTTTTTTATGAATAAAGAAAAGTTATTATACAAAGTGCTCTGCTGGGATCAGTGCTCCTAAAGGTTTGTCTAAAGAGGAGATAATTGCAAGTGCAGTATCTACAAGGGCAAGAGCTAAGACACCTTTGGTGCTAGTGAAGTTCCTAAAGCAGACATTTCAGGATTTGGTGATAGCAAACACATGTTATCTGTTCCACTGATGTCACAGATTTATTTGATGTGACCTCAACTCGACAAACTCAGTGACATTTCAAATTTCAATCCTCTCTCTAAAATTTTAGGCAAAATGTCAGATTTATCATCTAGGCCTGTCAGTGGTCGGCAAACTCATTAGTCAACAGAGCCAAGTATCAACAGTACAACGACTGAAATTTCTTTTGAGATCCAGACTTTTTAAACTTAAACTTCTTCTAATGCCACTTCTTCAAAATAGACTTGCCTAGGCCAAAAACTAACTTCTGTATATGGGCCACGAAGTTTCAATCACATTGTACGTGGGTGCCCGCACATGGTATTTTGTGGAAGAGCCACACTCAAGGGGCTAAAGAGCTGCATGTGGCTCACGAGCAGCAGTTTGCCAACCACTGATCTAGGCTGTGAAGCAGCACTCAGTGTGGTCCAGGTCTCACATGGGTCCCAGCAGGGCAGCTCCTTTAGCTTTGGTTTTTTACATTTCTTTCTATAAGATCTCACACTTATTTTCTAGGGCCAGACCAGGGAACAGATACCATATTTTCTCATTTTCCAATTTTCATTGGTCTGTGCCCTTGGAGTCCACCTACATCTCTTCCTTCTCTTTAGCATATGAATACATTTCTTATGTAAATCATCTTGATACTGCTGAAATTAACTAGTTATGAATAATTGGAAAAGAGCAAAGGGAAGGCCATATAGATAGGTATGCCATTTGTGCCAGGGAGCTGCAGTTTAACACTCTCTAGGTCTGTTCCCTACAGATCTTTGGAGGGGCTGGGCAAAGGAAGAATAAACACATGCCCAGTAAAGCCTAGTTGGCATGCCTGTCATTCACACCTAGGTACAGGTCATTGGCCAGAGTAGGTGTGGCCACTGCAAGCATGGGAAGATTGAGATACTTAAACTCTTAAACAAAGCAGTTTCCCCTTCTTGTGTGTTGGGCTCCTGGCTCTCTTGTTGCAGGGAGCACACTCCCTTGCATTTGTCCACATAGCCCACAATTATGTGGAGCCCACACAATGGACTGATGGACTGCAACTAGGCTAACGTGGTACTAGGAGCAACTCCACCATGGAACAGAAGCTCTGGACACTGCCTTTCCTTCTAGCTCTGCTGAAGGATTGCACCTCTTTCAGGATTGCCTTAAGGGAAATGGGACTTTGCAAACCGAGGCATATAATTCCATGTAAATGAAAATCACTCATCTTCCTGTGTGAGTCTTAGAAAATTCTTTCTCTTAAGATTTTATAAGGATCTGAACCCCAGCACTTAGTGGAGAGGGAAATTCCCACACTTCCACCAATAAAGACTTCATGCAAATGGCCCTGACCAGTTTGGCTTAGTGGATAGAGCACTAGCCTGTTGAATGAAGGATTCCAGATTTGTTTCTAGTCAAGGGCATGTACCTTGGTTGCGGGCACATCCCTGGTGGAGGGTGTGCAGGAGGCAGCGATCGATGTCATCAATGTTTCTAACTGTCTCTCCCTCTCCCTTCCTCTCTGTAAAAAAATCAATAAAATATATTTTAAAAAATTTTCATGCAAATGAAAGCTAAGCTCATTCATCCAGTTTCTTCTTAAGCATAGCTAGGACACTCTATAGCATATCTATAATAATAAAAACATAATATGCTAATTAGACCAGACAGCCAAACAATCTTCCAGATGAAGCCTCAATGGCGGGAGCCGAGACAGAGGTGGTTAGGGGCGATTAGGCAGGCAGGCAGAGTGGTTAGGGGTGATCAGGCAGACAGGCAAGCAGGCCAGTGGTTAGGAGCCAGAGGTCCCAGATTGTGAGAGGGATGTCTGACTGCTCCTTTAGAGGGGTCCTGGATTGCGAGAGGCTGGGCTGAGGGAACCTTCCCCCTGCCCCCCATGTATGAATTTTATGCTCCAGACCTCTAGTTTAGTACAAATGAGGAAGTAGATATTTAAATTTCATCCAGCAGAAATGCATTAATATTAGAGTCAAGCACATGGTGATATGGTATGTAGAATAATACAATATGCTTAAATTTTTATCAAGATCCACATACCCATGTGGGAGAGTGGATAGGTGCACAGGCTTAGTTGTATTTTGACCTATGTATTCCCAGTTACTTCCTACTAATCAACACTCATTAACTGCACAGCAGGCACCACATAAATAAGTTTTGAAGATTGTAAGTTAAAGACAGCCAACAATGTAAACTTAGCATTTGAAAGGAGATGTAATTGACATAGTCTTGCATAATCATTTGTTTGTTACAACAACAAACTTCATGAGAAATCCTGAGACTGAGGCTCCTGAAGCACTAATGGTGTTGAAGAGGTTTTCTCAGAATTCACTTAAATTTAGCAGATTCCTTGCAATTCATTTATAATTTGGCTACAGAACATGTGACCTTTAAGTTGGCGCTTCAAGAATTCTGCACTGAGAAAAAAGGCTGATTAGTCACAGACCCATTATCAAATAACATTTAAAAATGTAAAGTCATCACCTTCTTTTAAGTGAGAGCAACAGATAAGTTACATGCTAAAATAAGAAAATTGATAAATTCTAAAAGAGCCTCATTTTGTTTTAAAAAGACACTTAGGCCTGTCTCCCATGTTGGGTTTTAGCAAGAGAGATGAGAGAGTTTTTCTCCAATAGAAATCTATGCTGTGAGAAGCTCAGTTATAAAATGGAGTACGTGTATTTCCTGTTAGCTTGCTAGCTAATAAATCATACTGGGATGAGTCTCAGATTGGCATAATTTCCAATGTCACACCCTTAAACTATCACAACTTCTGCTTACTTCTTTGCACATATGGTTCTGTAATCATAAACTTCAAAGGCATAAATTCAGATCAAAATTTGGTGACATGCTTCTATATAACTTTGAATGTTGAAATCTTATGTATATTGCCTCTTCACAATGGCAAATGTCTTAGACTTAAAGTCCCAAACTGAAAATCCAAAACTGCATAATCTGTTCAGTACTGGGATGATTAAGGGTTTCTTGCTTTTCTTGTTCTGGCCACTGCAATTTTATTTAAATTAATGTAGGAACCTCTATTTTGGCACTTTGTATATGCCAGCTTTTCTAATCAACAAGATGGATAGCCCCTTCTCACATGTGTGGCACATACACGGGATGGGCTTCGGCTCCTGAGGAGTTTCTGTCACCTTCAATTCTGTTTTTGAATCACTAGAGGCCCGATACATGAAGATTCATGCAAGAATGGGCCTTTCTTCCCCTGGTTGCTGGTACCGCCTTCACTCTGGCCCAAGTCACCTTTTTGCCCCAGCCTGGAGCTGCTATTCCACCTTCCCATGCTGCTCAGAGGCCTGGAGCAGCTCAGGTGGTGCAGAATGCCTGCATCTTGTCATGGCGACAACACAAGCATCCCGCCCTGCCCTTGGCCACTGGGCGCCTGCACATGCAAATTAACCTACCATCTGTGTTGGGTTAACTTGCATACTCACTCCTGATTGGCTGGTGGGCATCATGAAGATAAGATCAATTTGCTTCTTACTCTTTTATTAGTGTAGATGGTAGTGATAACACTTTACATAGAGTTCCTTCCTGTTTGATAGAGCTCTCTCAGCAGGAATCTGGGAACTTTGTAGAGATATTTTATTTGGGGGATTTGTTTTCAGATAATAATCATTAATTTCTTTAGAATGCCTCTGTCCATGAAAATTAGAGAAGCAAGACAACCTCATAACTAATATCATGAGCATGGTTTCTAAGAGATTCCAGGTCTGTTTTCTATAGGGAGACACATGCTTAAGCCTGAGCTAGTTTAGAATATTTAATTTAGGCATCTAGAATAAGATAATAAAAAATTTCAAAGTAAAATATAATTATGGCAGAAGTTGTTAGCTCTTCATCAGATCCTTACATTTTCCGGGATACACAATTGGAGAGCATTTCCCATCTTCCCTTGCAGTTAGGTGTAGCTGTGTAACTGAGTTCCCATGCCTTGCCTGTAAAATCCTATTAGGCAAAGCCACCATCAGTCTGGGTTCTTAATAATAACATGAAGTAGATTTACACCAACTTGGAACATTTATGTCCTGATATACAGTGAGAAATATATATTGATGGCATGAGATCTTGTAATTTTTTGTAACTGCAACCTATTCTGTCCTTACCAATGTGCAGAATATAAAACCTTATAGGGGTCTGTGACATTGAAAACAGGAGGGCATATACTAGGTGAGGGAAAAAATGGCAAAACTGTTGACCTTGGATAACTTGGAAGGCAGAGCACCTGCCTTCAGAGTCTGCACCTCTAGAGCAAGTAATTTTGAGAGCCAGAACACTAGTGCATGTTGGCTCCTCTTGCCTTATTGGCAAGGTGTTAAGAGAAAGAACTGAATTTAAGACAAACCTGGATGGTTTACTCACAAAGTTTTGGAGAATGCTAATAATGACTTTTGTACTTCACAAAAGAGACAAGCCTGAAAAAGTAAAAGAATTCTGAAGTAAGCAACTGAGACCCATGAAGATTTCTCAGTGTAACAGACTTGGTCCTATGGCATAGATCAGATTAAGTGTGCTGCCTTCCCTCCCACAGCTGTCAATAAATTGAGAGACACCATGAAGAAAGAGCAATAAAGCAAGAATAAGAACCTTACATAGGAGAGAAACTTCTATGGTTGAGACCAAGTGGTTTTGGGGGAGAGGGCTGAGAAAATAAAGATGGCTTAATTTTGTAAATACTGTATACACTACTGAAATATAGGGATGTTAGATTAAACTGGTCTTCTCCTCATAGGTATGTGCTGCATCCAAACTAACTGTTGGATGGGGCACTTATAAGCACTCAATGGGCATCCAACTCACATTTAATAGTGACAGTAAAATTCCCTAGCCGGTTTTGCTCAGCGGAGACAGCATCAGCCTGGGCACTGATGGGTCCCAGGTTTGATTCCAGTCAAGGGCACATGCCCAGGTTGCAGGCTTGATCCCTAGTAAGCAGCATGCAGGAGGCAGCCAATCAATGATTCTTTCTCATCATTGATGTTTCTATCTCTTTCTTCTTTCTTCTCTGAAATCAATAAAAGTATATTTTAAAAAATAATGACAGGAAAATGAGCCCTTTTTTTCTGTCCTTTCCTGAAAGCAACTGTCTGGCCATAGACAGGCAACTCATGCCTTTTCTGTGTGATATATATTCAGAGTGAATAAAACTACAGAAGGATGACCTGTGCAGTTGGATTTTGTAAGATAATTAAAGAGATACTTCATAGTAGAAAAATAATTAAACATTGGCTTTGCCTAATATTTTGTCAAAAGTATCATCATCAACCATAATAATACATTGAGAATACTCCACTCATTCATTTATTTGTTTCCTATTTTTTTCACTTACCATTCAGTCATATTTTTAGTCATTGTCTTTCATGGTGTGAAAAAATATACTAAAAAGAATCTATAGACTCATTCTTTTTAGAATCATTTATTGATTTAAATATTTGATGTGACAGTTTGGATTTATACAGTAAATAAATGCATGACTTATAATGAATTATGTAAATATAACACACAATTCTTATTTCTACTTTGTTTTATAAGAAACCCAGGTTTTTACCACTCATTTTCATGTATAAATTTACCTTGTTCTGCAGTGTGTAAATACAAAGACATTTTGCATAATGAAACATACTATTTACATTGTGCATGATTTACATTTAGCATAATTATAAATGAACATAATCAAATAAGTAAAAAGTGGTTAACATGAAAAACAAAGAAGTTACAGTAGATGTTCATAATCCTATAAGTGTCTTAAAATTCTAGTGAAATGAGACACATTTTATCATTTCTCTAAACCTGTACTACTGAATAAAGAAAACTACTTTAAAATATAATATAAAATACTAAATGAAACTTTTTAAAAATTAATGGTTCAGGCTTAAGAGATGCATTCATCCTTTTAAAAATGAAAAATAGCTTGACATTTCAAAATATGTTTCATTTAACCATGCCCTACAGATATATTAGTATATTTACCTAGTGTTATTTTGATGATATTGTAATTTAAGTTTGTGATAACTAGATTTTTAAAAGAAATGATTTACAAAGTATAATCTGATAGCAAAATAGCAGATATACAATATTATTTACATTGCAAACCAAACCAAAAATTTAGACCCGTGAAATTACAGCAAATGACTTGGACAAAATATTAAAATAATTCATGTATCTGGTTAAGTAAAACCTACCCTGTGCAGAGGAAGTGAAAGACGGCCCAGCACATTATAACTATGTATTTTTAATAAGTGCGATGGGAATCCTATTTATTATTATACTAGAGGCCTGGTGCACGAAATTCGTACATGGGTGTGTGTGTCCCTCAGCCCAGCCTGCACCCTCTTCAATCGGGGACCCCTCGAGGGATGTCTGATTGCCTGTTTAGGCCTGACCCAGGTAGGATCAGGGCTAAATGGGCAGTCGGACACTCTTCTTACAATCCAGGACTGCTGGCTCCCAACTGCTCGCCTGCCTGCCTTCCTAATTGCCCCTAACCACTTCTGCCTGCCAGCCTTATCACCCCCTAACTACTCCCTTGCCAGCCTGATTGATGCCTAACTGCTCCTCTACCAGCCTGTTTGCCCCTAAGTGCCCTCCCCTGCAGGCTGGGTCACCCCTAACTGCACTCCTTTGCAGGCCTGGTCCCTTCCAACAGCTCTCCCCTAAAGGCTGGGTCCCCCCAGCCCCCCATCTTCCTTTCCCTGGAGGCTTGGTTTCCCCCAACTTTCCTCACCTACCAGCCTGGTCACCCCTAACTAACCTCCCCTGCAGGCTTGATTGCTCCCAACTGCCTTCCCTTTCAGGCATGGTCCCTCCCAACGGCCCTCCCCTGCTGGCCATCTTGTGTCTACATGAGGGCAGCCATCTTGTGTGTTGAAGTGACAATTTGCATATTACTCTTTAATTAGATAGGATGGAGGCCTAGTGCATGGGTGGGGGCCAGCTGGTTTGCCCTGAAGAGTGTCCCAGATCAGGTTGGGGGTTCCCTTGGGGTGTGGGGTCTGTAGTGATTAGCAGGCTAGCCATGTCTCCCTGTGACCTGAGCAGAGGCCCTAGTATCTGGGATTTATTTATCTTATATAATTGAAACTTTGTAGCCTTGAGTGGAGCCAAGCCTCCTGCTTGCTTGCTCCATGGCTATAGCCATTGTTTTGGGATTTACTTATCTTCTATAACTGAAACTTTGTAGCCTTGAGTGGAGGAGGCCAAGTCAGACCAGGGCTGTGGAAAGCTTGGCTTCCTCCATTTCCAGGGAAACCCAAGCCTTCTGCTCACTCTGTGGCTGCAGCCATCTTGGTTGGGTTAATTTGCATACCTCATCCTGATTGGCTGGTGGGCATGGCTTGTGGGTATAGCAGAGTGGTGGTTAATTTGCATATTACTCTTTTATTAGATAGGATGGTGCTGGAATGTTGGATGGAAATGCATTGGCTGTTTATCTTATGCACTGAAATGAGCAGGCAAGGTTATTGTTTTGTTTTTTAATCTAAAATAATGTTTGGGATATTAGACCCTTTGGTTTTGTAAAATGGCTACTCACAGTTGAAGAGTCGGAATTCAGGTAGTTTAACTTTGAAATGAAGAACGATATGCATTATTTCTGGAATGCTCTTAATCGGTACATTTTAAAAGCATAATGAGACAGTTTTGTCACTTGATTACTAATGTTATAAGGTAATTATAGGCAGCTGTTATAAAACTTTAGAGCTTTTCCAAGTCAAAACTCTCAGAAATATTTTTTTAAATAATGGTATAATCTGTCTAGCCAACTCTTAAAAAAATCAGAAGTTATTCTCTCCACTTTTTTCTATTTGAACCTAACCTGACTTCCCTAGTAGGCATAACCCACCATGGTGATATGATTCAATTTCCACACAGAGTAATTTCTGCTTATCTCCAGATTCTTATAGGAGACAATAATTAGTAGCTTGTGAATTTTGCCAATCTGGTCCTTATATATTAATTCAGCAGGCGGCAGCAAAATGAAGAGGGAAAAATGGGACTTTGGGTTAGAACTATTCAAATTGGTCTTAAATTCTTCTGCTTTTCTCAGCCACATTTCTTCTATTTTTACATTCATTATTAAAATGTTTCCCTCAAGCCGAGACCAGTTTGGCTCAGTGGATAGAGAGCCGGCTTGTGGACTGCAAGGTCCCGGGTTCGATTCTGGTTGGGGGCATGTACCTTGCTTGTGCGCACATCTCCATTGTGAGGCGTGCAGGAGGCGGCTGATCGATGTCTCTCTCTCATCAATGTTTCTGACTTTCTATCTCTCTCCCTTCCTCTCTGTAGAAAATCAATAAAATATATTTTTAAAAAAATGTTTCCCTCAAGAAATAAAAATGGTAATGTTATTGAATGTCATATTTCATAATTTGAATAAGTATATAGATTATCTGTCATTTCAAGAAAAAAGCTTTCTTAATGAAAATCACAGGAGGGAAGCAATTGACATTTTCATAACAGTCAATTTATATGGTAGCTGCCTGTTTTTTTTTTCCTCACAATTTAAAATAATCAATGTTAAATACATAAAAACCAATTAACACAGAAATCTTTCCCTTTTGAAGTTTTAAAATTTTCTGAAGTTTTCATATCCCTATCTTTGTCTGACTATCTGATGTGTTAGAGCAGGGGAACCCTAAGGTGTGTAACAAAGAAGTCCAAAGGAAAATAAGAGCCAAATTCAAAGGGATTGGACTTAGTGAAGCATATCCTAGAGAGAAAAATGCTGTATTATTTCTATATGCTTTTCTGTTACTGAACACAAACTTATGTCATGGAGACATGTTAAGTAGTTTGAATGTAATGTTAGTACACTAACATAAAAGCATGAATAAGATCAAGATTTTAGTTTTGGAGATTAAAGATTCTTTAAATCTTGTTTAAGACTTATTCAAATTATTGTAGTGTTTTTAGAGGGTACTTAAAAATGGAAGGACATACTCTTCTGTCTTCCTCATTTTTATTATTTTAAATAAAATATTTTCTCTTTCTTCATGAATCAGACTCTGCTAGAAATGATTTAATTTTCTTTTTGAATTGAGATTTATAAATGATTGACCCCAGAATGCATCATAAAATGATCTACCTCATGTCTTTTTGTATTTAAGAACTTGAGAATTTGTTAATTCTGGTAAGTAAGCCAAAATTATGGTTATAAGTAGCTATATGTTAAAATCTCAAAAGGCCTGGGATTCGAGGAGGGAGGAAGGAAAGACAAAACATAAAATAAAAAAAAGAGAGAGAGAGCCTGAGGATACTGACTGACTTTGAGAACCTAATTAGCTTGCTGCACATAATATCTATACCTATAGCTCACTTATTTCACATTTAGCAATTGTCTTTTTCAGAAATAATATTCAATTCTGTTAATATTCAAGTTATGGCCACACTTGATATTTGGATTCTTGCATGAGTTCTCATTGATATAAAGTCTATACTAATGTCTAATTAGATCATATAGCCATTATGGATTGAAGATAAATTTTCCCAACAGAAAATAAAGTCTACACTTGTGGGCATTTGTAATGCAAGAAATTATTTTTGTATCTTAATACTTTCATTTTGATTAACATATTTCTTAAGTTTCTTATCTGTTTCAAATTTAGCAATTTGAAATGTTGAATTTTATGATGTCCTGTTAACTATGTATACTGTGTTTAAATATCTATAGAGTTGACCCTTGAACAATGTGGGAGGTTAGGGTTACTGGACTGCCATGCAGCTGAACATTCACATTTAACTTTGATTCCCCAAAACTCAATGGTCCCTGGGCATTTGAGGACTGGTCATAGGACCCCAGCAGATTCTCAAGTCCCTTTTACAAAACTAGAGGCCCACTGCATAACATTTGTGCACTGTGGGGTGTCCCTCAGCCCAACTTGCACCCTCTCACAGTCCAGGACTCCTCGTTGGACATCTCCCGAGGGGACCTTAGTGTTGCCATGGAGGCTGGAGTGGCTCCTGCCACTGCCACTCTGCTCCCCAGCCATGAGCCTGACTTTTGGCTGAGTGACCAGGGGGCAGCTTCTGAATTGAGCGTCTTCCCTGTGGTGGTCAGTGCACATCTTAGCGCTGTTCCACTGTTCGGTCTATTTACATATTAGCCTTTTATTACAGAGGATGGCATAGAACATTGCATACAATTGGCTCTCTGATCCTCAGATTCCCAACTGCAGACTGAAAATACTGTTTTCAATCTGCAGTTGGTTGAACCCACAAATGCACAATCTGGAGATTAAATGACTGACTACATATTTATTGAAGAAAATCCATGTATAATTGGATCTGCACAGATCACACTTGTATTGTTCAAGGGTCAACTATAATCAGTTAACTTTGCCATCTATTTTCAGCTTTGTTCTAGGTCAGCAGGTTTGGCTATAAGCAAAGTTTGACTTTTCTCTCTCTTTTTCATCTTCCCTATTGGTGACTCCTTGTTACAGTACAGTTGAATTAAGCTACAGTACTTCACATATGCTCACAAAATGGAATACCTCCTACAGTCAGGTGCTCATTTGCATTTTAGCAGGAGAATTCTTTTAGACAGGAAAAACAAAGTGTTTTTAAGGATCAAAAGAAAAAGCAATGGGTAACTATTATTCCAGGTCATTAAGTTACATAATAAATGAAAAGAACTGATTTTTCAAGTGCCTGGTGACACACTTGAAACAAATGTAAAAGATAGGAATAATAATTTTAGCTGCCATCCACTAATAACTATCTTTGCACAACAAAAGCAAAAATTAAAGAATTAAAAAAAAAAACACACTACCTGAATTACTGTAGATAATTATAGAGTCATCTAGTTTACCTTGACTGTCTTGGTTAAAATGAGATCTACATAAGAATTAATTTCTCCTTCTTGATAATAAATTATAGTCAAATAATACAAAATCAATTTATTTGAGACTTCAAGCCAAGGTTAGGTTTTGATTTCAACAAGGTAATTTATAGGGTTTGGGGTTCGTGTTATTAGAACACTATCTGCTCGCTCCAATATTTTGCTTCTATGATGCTTTGAACTGAAAAAAAAAAAAAAGCTATAAAAAAGAGGGAAGCCTTTTAAGTGACTATACACAAGTATATTGATACAGATCACCCCAGACTCAAAAGAATGCTATACTCTCTTGCTAGCCTTAAAAGCTAGTGATAGTGATCATAAAGGCATGCTTTTGGGGAAGCAATAATGGAATTGAGGTTTCATTGTGTAGGAAATGCATAGTTTCTTGTTAGAGGTGATGTAAAAATACATGTGTTGTTCAAATGACTTAAAAGAGTTTTTATCTAGATTTTATTTTGAGAAGTTTGAGATGCTTTTCTCTATATCCTAATGTGAACAAGTCTAAATATAGTATTTAATGGCTATCCTTAATCCTTATATTATTAAAAGTAGTTTGTACTCAGCCAGTGTTGCTCAGTGAACCAGGAGGTCATAGCTCAATTCCCAGTCAGGGCACCTACCTGCCCAGGCTGCAGGCTCAATCCCCAATGTGGGGCATGGTGGAGGCAACCAATCAATAGTTTTCTCTCATCACTGTTGTTTTGATCTCTCTCTCTATTACTCCTCCTCTCTCTGAAATCAATAAAAAATAAAAATAAAAGTTTATTATTTTAGGTAAAAGAATGTTAATAAATTTGCAAACCATGGCTCAATGCCACAATTTTTAAGTTTGTCTAATTTATGACATCATCTACATCTTTATTTTTTTTCCCTCAAGCAAAGAACATAGAGAAAAAATAATTTAAATGTAATTTATAATTATACATTATCTTCAGGGAATAAAACCTTAAGGGATATATCAACAAAATTATTTTCTTTTCTCAATGTTGAACAATTTGATACAGTTAGACAACTTTCAAATCTAGCATTCCAACTTTTGGATATCTACTCTTCTAAAACAGCAAATCTTTATCCTACATTATTTTTCCACCTGGTAATTGTTCATGTTTATTTCATCCTTTTAATATTTATGTTCTAATCAAACTCTGTTTGAATTTATCAATTACTTGTACATGAAACATCTCTGAATGACAATAAGAGATTACCTAAGCACTTTAATATTGGAAGACAGAGTCACCTTCATCTCTCCCACAGCATGCCATCAAATGCTACAGGTGCCTCTCTCCTTGGCTCCCAACCTCTGGAGCACCCGGAATGTGATGGATAGGCTGTCGGGTCCTAAAGGCTCCCTCCTTCTCTGAAGTTGAGCACTTGTTTTGCTAGCAGCTAAAACCCCATTTGAGTACATTGTGAAGAATGACATGGAATATAGTCTAGCCCAAAGAAGGATTTTATAGATTTTAGGACACACAACAAATATTTCTCATTCTTTCTGGTTACATTTTCAAACCAGTGAAAGCTATTTTTTACAATTTCAGAATTTAAAAAGGATGTATAAAAGCAAATTGTATATTTCTCACTGAATGTTGTTAGCTCAGCCAGGCATGCTATAGTGTGTGTGGGGGGCAGGGAGGGTTTGTTTTCCTATCAGTTGCACACCGATAGTCTGTTCCTTTGTGCTAATTTTAACAGCTTTCCCATGACATACGGCAGAGCTGGTATCTGGCTTTCTCTGTTCCTTCAGCCCAAATGCTCTGACACTTTCATCTACCTTCATCAGTGCAACGTGCTAGTGCTATCTGCCACCTTCAGAGAGTTTCTATTCATAGCTCTTCGAGTCCAGAGTCCCAGTTCCACGGACACGTGCAGCTGCTGAGAGCTGACACTACCCTAAGGACACTGAGGACAGCCTGTGATGTTTTCTCTTTGCTTTTTACAACGAGAATGACCTCCAGTCCAATAAATCATCTGGCTCTTACTAAGCCACACATACCTATTACAGAAACCACCTCTCCTTTGATATTATGTACACCTTCATGCAATTAAAGCTCTTTGCTCAATCTCATCTAGAACCCCTCCCTATCCCAGCCCTTCCATCTGTCCCTGTCCGGAGTCTGATGTGTAACTAACTGCCAGACAATATAAAAGGAGAAATTCTCTTCTAAAATGTAAGGTGGTGTGAGAAGCCATTTTGTACACTTCTGATTTTTACCCCAATTAATACATTATTGCCCAACTTATATTTAATTACATGTAGTAGACTGCAGCAAAAATATATTTTATAGAATCCCTTCTTTATCTCCAAATAATGAAAAGGCCACAGAAGAAGTCTGAATAGGAACTGATTACTTTAAAAAAATGTATCAAAAGAATCAAAAACCAGTTATTACTTAACTTAGGCTTGCCATTTCCTTTTTTTTCTTGTGTCTTCTGCTTCCAGATAATAAGCAACAGCACTTAAGTCTAATATTAAGAATTATCTTAGTTACTGGATGAATTAACTGAGAGGGAAAATTCAATGTAACTTAATAGTTTCAAATGAACAATTTGTCATTATTTATAATAATCAAAAGCATGCTTATTAAGGGTTAAGCATTGAATGATATATAAAAATACAACTGTCAAAACTGTCTCAGTGAATCAATAACCTGGATTGATTTTATGGGGTCATTTTTTAAATTATAGACAAAAGGATGTTAACTTAAATTTTGATATGGGTATTAGGAATTTAAAATACTCGCAAACCTACCCACCATTCCCATTGTGCTCAGATTCATAATTAGAAGAGAGTTTATTCAGCAAGGCAATAATAGGAGCTATAGTCATAGAGGCTTAAGAATGGATTTAAATTTATATGATTTGCTAAATAATAATCCGTTGTTTAGAATATCCCTGGTATAACAAGTTTACCAGTGGCTTTTAGCTATAATCCCCATACATTATTCTAAATAAGGAAAGGTAATTTAACTATTAAAGTACTATCATTAAAATAGCTGAGAGGAGCAGGTTATCTTCAATATAGCCACATAATCATTTTAAGATGTTTAGTAATTATACTACAATAATGACTTTCAAACCATATTCTGAAGCCAACATAACTGTTACACTTACTGAACACCTGCCATCATAGAAAACAATGGTAATAACCTCTTTTTTTATCTTTCATCTTTCATCTTCTAAGACCCTATCAAACTTACAGTTGGATTAATTCACTTGTCCCAAGACCCATCTATATTTTTGCAAACCCTACATTCTCAATCAACTCAACCAACTTCTGTTCTACTTTCACTTATGTATCCTTACTCATCAGCTCTTAACTGCTCCTTATCATTATGTACTACAAAGACTGAAAACTGGGCAACATTACATATGTACATATCTCTTGAGATAAATATTATTATAGGTATTTAAAAATATACAACAGAAATAATCTGATAGGAGTCTATTACTTTATGGCCTGTGTACAACTGAATGTCTTCTGAGATGGACTGAGCATGGCATTTCTCAGATACTTTTTACCTGGGTCCTCACCTGTTGCCCATATTGCTGTAGTAGAATATGGCGAATATCTCTTAAAAGTTTACATCAGCTATGTTATTGCTTATAGAAACATGTCTCTATTTCCCTAAAAGTTCTATGAAGTGCACAAAATTGTACATTTCAGATGGCATCAACACCATGGCTTAAGTTATTGCTGGAAAGGTTGTTACAAGGTATTGCTAGGGAATATTTTTAAATGAATGTACAGTTCAATGTGAAAAGTACAGAGTGAGACTAAGTATTATGTTGACTTAACTAAACATAAACATGAAAGCATTCAGACAAGGCTGTCTCCTTGACATTTGTTTCTCTGTCCAAAAGTTCATGCTATATACACATATATTGGTGGTGAGGATCAGCAAATATTGTGATATACTGCACAGTTCAGGCAGTAATTAAGAAAATGGTGCCATTTTTGGTATACCTAATAGCCCTATAGTGAGCAATATTCATCCCTCATGCTTATCAGTGTTTAATTTCTGTCTCTAATAAGTTTGAAGACTTATGCTTAAGAAGCAGAGAATAAATTTGAAACCACAGCTAAAATTAAGACTTGTGAAACAAACAATGCTATGAAGCTCAGAGTATATAGCTTTCAAAAATAGTATATTGCTATGTCAGTCAATCTGTAGTTATTCCTTGTGATTGGGATTATTTGAGTATTCTTCAATGATCTCCAAATCTGGCTACATATTAACATTCCCTAGAGTGTTTTTCTATCTACAGATTCCTAAAACCTACTGAATCCAAATCTCTGAAGGCAAAGTCCAGTACTTTGTATTCCTAAACACTTCCTAGGTAATTCTTTTGAAGACAGCCAGATACTGCCTAGTTTATGAGTTGAGCCATTAAACAGCATTGTTTTTAATAAGGAAAAGGTGGCAACAAGACACCTGAATGAAACTGTGTGTTCTGGCCATAACATATTAGGAATAAAAACACAAATTTTACTTTCTATCTCCAAAATCCTCCAAAAATGTTACTCCATTTAATTTTGAAATAGCTACACTCAACACACACACACACACATACACACACACACACAGTGGAGCAAAAGTAGATTTACAGTATTAGATACACAAAACATTTAATTTATTTATTATTTATTAATCATTGTATTATTTCCCATATGAACAACAGTAACCTACTTTTGCCCCACCCTGTATACAAATGACTTCTTTTAATGAAAGGAAGAAGGAAGGAGAGACTAGATGAAGGAAACAGAAAAGTTGTAGCACAATAATCCTTAGGTTTCAATTGTTTGGATCAAGTGTGAGGAAGGAATTTTGCACACTATCTCAACATGTTCTGACAAAATTTATGATTATTTGTATATAATATCAGTGTCTGTTCTTCAGCCACCGCCATGAGGATACTGAAATTGAGTCCACAGCTGGGGTTCGTTTACACTTTTAATAATAAAATTCATTCAATCATTTCAATGCAATGTATGTGTGTGCTAAATAAGCTGACTGTGGACTGAGTATGTTCATGTCAGAACTACGAATAAAGAATCATCATTCAGAATGGAATATGTTACACTTTAACAATTCAGTCTCTCATGCATCATGTTTTTCAGGCTGTGTCTAATAAGATATATTTATAAAAGCCTCTGAAATGATTATTTTTGTATTGAAGATCTGCACTCTCATAACAGAAATGCCCAGTTTAACATGGGACTTTATTGTTGGTCTTTGAGCATCAGATATTGCTGGCTGAGAGGCACCTGGTGTCACCCAAAGCTGTGCATATATCATTCAATTCGAAGAGACATTCAGTGGTTTCAGTGAGTGCTCAGCAGGTTGTATTTAGAAGAATAAGTAGGGAGAGAAGCTCAGATGTCAACAGCGCCCCAGACCCCTATGGGGTGGTTAATTCCCTTCAGAAATGCATTGTTGCCTGGGCCTGATGTGTGAATATTCCTCTTGGCCTGAAACAGGCCTCAGAAACTATTTCTGTGGCTGCGTTAGGCTCAGAGGTATAGACAAGTGTTTGATGGGGCCAAGCGTGAAGGTTTGGGATAGCTTTCAGTGTTGCGTGGAGTAAAAGAGGGTCTGGACATTGACTAGGCATGAGAAGAGAGAAACCTATGTCAGAGTTTTACTCTCTGCCCAGTGCCCTCAGCACATCAGGAACCCAAGGAGCCTTCATGAGATATATTTAATGATGATAATAATCTTGTGCCTTCTCTTGATATCTCACAACCTCAAATATCCTATTTCAATTTGTAGCAATATGATTCTGTACAAAACACAGAGCCTGGTGGTTTTCCAAATTCTTTGTGGCTTTGCCTTTTGTATGGATCAGATTAATTTTGCTTTATTGCTAGAACTCTTGGGAGGAATTTGCAAAATGAAATGCCTTCTGCACTTGTACATGAGTGCTACTATTTAGGCTATTGTTTTGTTTTGCTCTGTTTTTCTTGGAGAGGCAAACACTTTTGCATTTTCATAATAAAACACTATGTTCTTGACACCATTGTCACAGGAACAAGTGTGAGACCACGAGAGTCACATTTGAAGTGCTGACTCCATGAACCTGCTCTCCAGTCTCAGCCATGGGCAGGTCACTTCTCACGAGACAGCAGGTAGTCAGGTGCTAAAAAGAAACTTCATATAATTTAACAGATAAGAGAACTGATGAATATCAAGGCAGATTTTAACAGTTGGGTCCTTCTTCACACCACACTACACTGCATTTCTCTAGGCACTAAGTATTATTCTTTAATTATGGCTGATATTACCTACTGAGGGTCACAAAGCACACATACTGCAGTGTGTTTGGGGTACCTATGGAGGTTTCCACTTTGTTAGATAACAAATTTATTTGCAAACAATGACATCCTCTCCATCAAAGTGATACTCTTGCTGATGAAGCTTTGGCACTGATTCCTAGTCATAAGTGACTTCTTCCAATTTATTGCTTGAAAGAACACTAAAACAGTGCCACATTATATTAAAGTATCCCTTTTAAAGTGGGTTAAAGCCATTTACCCAACTTAATACCACTTGATTTCTGTGGGACATTCATGTAAATTACTTTTAGTCTGCTTCACTAAAATGCATGATGTGTGTGGTAACTTGTAAGTGAGAAGACTGTATAGACAGGAGGCAGATGAAATACCAACTACCACCCATTGTTACAGCCACAATTCCTAACAGAATGCAAGTGAAGTGTATGATGCTTTTTCACAGCTTCTAAATTCTATGATTACAGCTGGAATAAACAGCCATTTTAAAAGCCCTTGCCAAACACGTAGCAATAGTGTACAGTAACTATAATAATCAATTAAACTAAATTTGCAAAATGGTAACAGATTAGACCATTGCTTGGGACTATAGCTTGAAAGATATATCTGTAGATTATATTAAATGAAACTATAGCTTACATTGTGTCTGTGATATTTCATAGATTTTTGGCATATTCTTCATTGTGACATTTGTGACAATGTAAACAGCAACTTCTCTAAGTAAAATCAAATAAACTAAGACAGAGTTTATTATTCTTTTGACAAACTGAATGCATCTACAATTTTGGTTTGGGGTTCTAGTTCCATTACCAGATAAAGGAGTGGATTTCCAACGATGCTTTAAAATATGCTTCCCATAGGTGATCATAGTTTAGAGAGAATAGCCATGTGTTTAGAAGAATTTCTTAGACAAACTTTTCCAAGAAGCAGGGAAATAGAAGGGGTTCTTCATGGAAGTCCCTTTCAGGCTAATGGTTATAGCATGCTTTGTTTACTGCCAAAACATACATTGATTTACCATATCATGATAAACTCTAAGTTACTGTGCAGAATAAGCATACATGAGTCAGTAAGCTGAGTTCCCTCCGCATGCCCCTGTGCTGTGAGCAGCCCACCAACATATGGTAGATAGTTAAGGGGTCTTATTCTCGGCACGAAGACAAAGTGCTCCTATTCCCCAGCAAGAACTGAGGTGCCCCTGCCTATTCTGTGCACTGACTGGCAGCTGGCCCTGTCCCCTGAAAAGGAAGTGCGTTCATGTCCCAGTGCCCTGAAGAATACTTTTATGATTGATTAATCCCAGGAGAGCACCCTGTCCTCAGCCTACACAGCCTTCCATAAACACCTGGGCCTTCTCTCCCCACGTGGTTGAGAACAGAGGCCTAGATTCAGGGAAGAGAAGGCCAGGCCAGGATTCAGAGACCACTGGTTCAGGTCCAGTCCCATAGGAAATAATGATATGCGTGTCCTCATAAGCCTCAGGGCGAGGACAGAGCTTAACAAGTATGCAAGTGATTGCCTTATAACAAATACTTTGCATACTTATAAATGCTTTCTAGCCATCCACTGAGAGAACTTAAAAACACTAAAGCAGCCTCACAGACTACATTGGACACTAGTTAATAAGCTCCTTTGCTGAGTTATGCCATAAACAAATCATAATGCAGCCCAAGTCATCAACCAGAAGAAGAAACATATTGTATTCAGTAGACACAAGCTACTAATGAGTGTATGTACTGTAGTTAGAAAATGGACACTCTAAGGTTTTAAAGGAAAAAATACTTATAGCTTACTAACATCAATAGAAACTTAGGTTTTATATCTGATCCAAAATAGAAAATCTCTGGATGCACTGTGCTCTTAATTTCAGGTGAGTCTGTAATAATATTTTCATGCAGTGCTAATTATTTGGAACTTGACTTCAGTTTAGCAGGTCATGTGATGGAAGCCTATTGGTAACTATGGTGATTACTAAATGAAGAAGGTGATTCACTGAATTTAGAAGACAACTCAATCCAACTGAAGATGAACATCTTTTTAAATCTTAAATAAATTAAATACAGGTATTTTTCCTTGATTTTATTATACATGAAGAAACAAAGTTGTTGGCAAAAGTGTTCTCACTAATGGCAGTATTTAGGAATTCACTCCTCAGAGTGGCTTTAGGAATCAGCATCATGAAGGGGATGGGGGAATATGAGCATGTCACTTAGTAGGCTGCTGTTTTCATAGCACAGTTCAGTACCTTACCATAACTACCTGCACCTGTGAATGCTAAGTTGAAAAACGTTCAATGAAGAGAGCATTTTATTTGGACTGATACTTGTTAGAAGAATACAAAGAGGATCTTTCTTTAATCTTAGCTACTATTAGGAAATTCCATTTGCTCTGGGTTCCATGTTACATTAATTAAATCTACAGGATATATTTACTAAGCAGATATACAATTCTTTCTCAGCATCTGAAATCCTTAGTTATATGTATTCTCAGTCTAAGCACTAACGACTCTAGGTAAGTAAAACTATATTCAGTGAATAGGTTAGCGTTACATTATATATCCACTATATAGTAACAGATTCAGAACATCTAATAATGTTGTGTGAAAGATAATTATCTAGACGAGATATATATAAAAATAGGTAATATCCCTAAAATATTTTGCTGAGTTACAATTCTTCCTGCTAGGAAGCTTACCACGCTGCCATGATGTATGTATGAAATGTCTATTCAGAAAAAACAAAATTAGAAAATATCCTTCACATACCACCTCACTAAATGTAGGAATATATACTAAAACTGGCTGTCAAAAGTGATACAAATATATAGGGAAAGATATCTGTATGTGTGACAAACAAGCAAACATGAACTCTATCGATTAGTTTGGAAAGGGGGCCCATACTTGTAATTAAAATATACGTGTGACCAAAAACACTCCTATGGATGGACACGCATTGTTTTCCCCCACTCTCATTTTCTTAAATGGACAGTCATCACCCGCCTGTTTATAGGATTATTGCCTGACATCACAGAAATTCCACTGTGTGTTCCCAACGAAGCAGTGAAAGAGAACCCTTCTCCACCCGCCCGTCGTGCCCCATGTTCCGGACTTGTGCTTTTGGAGGAGTCTTTGATCTGTTGCACATCTCAGAGGCTTGTCTCCCGGAGGAACATGGTGCCAATGTTGTAGGAAACCTTTTTGATTCTTGATGAGGAGAGAGAAGGCTTTGGCTGCTTGGGACCAGTCCTTACCTCCAAGAAATAGCAGATCCCGGGAATTTCCTTTGGAAAGTTGTCGGGAAGATCTTCACGGGACCGAGGAATGAATGTGAAACTTTCTTCCCGTTTTAATAATCTAAGAAGAAAATGTAGATAATGTGAATCTGTTAAGCAGGGGAAATGTACATGCATGTGAAAGACTCAGGAACCCAATCAATAACTGTGCTCCTCCTAATGCCCCGATTCCTTGTATAGATGTGGCCTTCATGGGATTCCTAACACTAGGAAATGTTATGTCTCAGGATCCCTTCAAGTTATCGTAATAATAATTAACACAAAGCTGGTCCTGGTACTACTTGAAAAATATCTGTTCAAATCTGGGGTAACTGCATAATACATGTTTTTATTCAAACATAATGGATTTACACTCTATGTTTTTAAAATCTGCCCAGATTCTACAGCACTCCTTTTATGTTTTAAATGTGTGTCCTGACATGTAAACTAAACATTTAACTTTGTAGAATAATATTCATGATTCCAAGTATCTCTGATACATGCTGATTCCTGGCAATACACATTTCTAACCTCACTAGCATATTTGTCCCACAGCTGACTTCTTCCCTTCCAGTCACACTTAAAGACTCTTTGCTAGTACACTGACACTAGTTTTACTCCTTGCAGTTCCATGAAAGGTTCAGTTTGATACTCACGCCTAAAGATGTGGCCTAGCAATTCAATTTAATTCACCAGTTCTTATGGGCTGCTTCTTATTGCCCAAGAAAAATCGTCTAGACACTTCAGAATATAATGATAAGTAGAATACAGCCAAGGAAAATCAAAGTTTTATCAACAGAGATAGAAACAGGGAATAAAAGAAGCAGAAAATAATTACTGAATAAACACACAAAACCACAGTAATATAAAAGTCATATAAAAGAGAATGGGCTAGATGCCCTAAGAAAAGTAGATATTGAAGTTATTAGAAGAGAAAAAACATTTGTAGGAGAAGTCCACAAAGTCTTCTTAGGAGAGACGGCACTTAAAGATGCAAAGACTTCCAACAAGTGAATGTGGAGTGCAATAGATCAGTGGTTTAGAAGCAAGAAAATTATGATCAGGATCAACACATTTCCAACCATTTGATACCATCACAGAATAAGGTCAGAATGGGAGGTAAAGCCACAGCAGTAAGTTAAGACAAAGCTTTGAAATCCTAAACTAAAAGTTTAGGCTTTATTTGGAAGTTATAGTGGAGCCAAGATCATTACCTTTTTCCTAAAAACAATGCATGCTCCTATGGCAGGTTAATGTTAATAAGTTATACAATAGAAGAGGGGGGTTGAGAAAAGGAACCACTGTGACAGAGAGAAGACAAAAGAAGCAGTAAGAGGAAGGAGAACAAAGGCTGTGTGAAAATGTAAGATCATTGCACAAAAAATGACAATCATTTATTCACTAAAAAAAAGAACAAATGATAAATCCTTCTCAAACTCTCTTAATGGGAAAAACATAGTCTCTGAAGATAACAGTTGGTGGTACTGAGAATTCTTATAACATGAACAATCTAATTCACTTTTATGAACCACAGTTACAGTAGTTAGCTTTGTAAATAATTTTAAAAAACAGTTCTATTTCACCATTTCTTTAAAAATAGGATATGATGATAATATTAACTTGGGATATAGGAAAATGAGGCTTAGTCTAACATCTCAAAATTCTTTCAAATGCCTTATCTCATCAAATCCACATAATATAACTCTATGCCAAAGCCAGACATGCTCTTCTCTGATAAATATATGGAGAGTGAAGGTGAGTTCAGAATAAATCACAGTGATTTGCTCATGGAAGTAACAAGACAGTGGTGACACTGAAACTGAAACTGTAACCTGGAGCTGTTAATTTCTAGTCAAGCCTAGCCCTACAGAAAATAATAAGACTACACTAAGATAGCTTTCCACCACAAAACTAACCTGACGTATAGCTGGGGCCCAATGGCAATCAGTATGGAAGTCCTCAGTACTGAGTGCTTTATTTTTTTTTTAACAGATGTTGATTTTCTTTACATATTCTGTATCATCAACCATTTCAGAGATATGTTCAGATTCCCTCAACAATAGTTTAATTTATCAATGAATTCCACAATAATTTTGTTTCGCTCAAATAGAACATCTATCAATGTGCAACATGTGTGTGTCAATCAGTGATATCCATCAATCAACAGACAACTGCTGAGTGCCTGTTGCATGCTAAAATTGTACTCTGAAAGGAGAAGAGTAAGTAGGGATACCCAGAATGAGTTCATGTAAAATTTAAAAGCCAAGAAATACTGATAGAAACAAATTAGCAATACAAGACAGCATATGGTACCCCGCATGATACAATTCAAAGGAGGAAATTCTGTAGAAAAAAGAGGAAGCATGATGGCTGTGGATCTTAGTACAAAAGACAAGAAACAGAGTAATAAAGTTCACTTCTACCGAGTATAAAATAGACCATAAGCTCAATCTTTCCAACAAGTCTCCTTAAGGACCCATAACCAACAAATAGGAGAGAGCTACATACCTCTCTCCCAATATATATTTTTAATTTATATTTATTGGTGAAAGTACTACAGATGTCCCCTTTGTTTGTGTGTTTTATCCCTTTGACCCCCTTCACCCCATATCCTCCTCCCAGGCCTTCATCACTCTATTGTCTGTGCCATGAGTTATGCATATCTATAATAATAAAAGCATAATATGCTCATTAGACTGGACATCCTTCTGGATGACCTTCCAGACGAAGCCAGGGCTGCGAGGGTGTCAGAGGGAAGCTGGTGCCAGCATCTGAAGGAAAGAGGCTTATTCTTGCATGGATTTCATGCATCACGCTTCTAGTATAAATTCCCAGATAATCATCCCCTCCCAACCCTCATGCTGGAGATGGCTACATTTCTTTTAAGCCCCCTAGTTTCTCTTTGCCATGAGTGGTTTGTTTTACCAAGGTCTTGATATTTTGCTTCAATTGGAATATTCTGACACTGAAAAATAAATTGGGTTACAGCTATGAAAATATTTGTCAATGACTAAAGAAGGTTGCAGGCACTGCTTTGGATGCCAGGAGTTGTAAATAATTCACTGCACGTTGACTGGGAGGAAACTCTTCATAATGAATCAATCTTCTCACAATTTAAATTCATCTCACATATGCTATATCCCAAATCAAAGAGACAACAAGCTTTTATCAGGTTTTATTCTTTTCCAAGTAAACATTTTGATATCAATAAATTAAATACGTTACCTTTCAATAATTAAAAAGGATAGCATGCAAGGATGAATTGGTCCAAGCTCTTGTGATATCCAGGGTTTAGCGGCCTTTATAGCTGTGAACACTGAAGGGCGATATCCAGACTATTTCCAATAGGATGATCTGAATGAGCTACCGGTGAGCTGTGCAGGAGGTCAGGGAAGGCGTTTCACATAGCTTGTCTGGTGATGATATGAGTTACAGTGCTGAATAAATGATCAAATGTGTATATGGGGATCAGGGATTTAGACCCAGGTCACCACATAGCTTGTGATCCCCTCTGAAATGTTAGAGTAAGTCCAAGTCCCTGGGCTGGCTTTCAAGCTCGGCCTCACAATACATTTCTTCAGAAACTCAGGATTGATATGGAAGCTTATATTCTCCTCATACATCTAAATTAATTCCCAGCCAGAATCCCCAGCTGACTGACAGACAACCAGGGAGTTTCAGCCACATGTTTAGTCTTTGGAAGTCACACAAATCCTAGTTTACCTGCCTGTCACCCTTCTTCCTCACAACAGTTTTTCTACAAATTGATTTTTGAGATGAAAATTCACTGCTGCTTTGAATCAAGGAATGTCTCCCCAAGTATGAGAAGGGAGTGAGATACCATGGAGGTTGGTAGGTCTGCTCCCTCACCACTGCAGAGAGGAGGCTGCTCTGACTCTCTGGGCTCTTGAGTGCCCATTTTTCCCCTTTTCTCCAACATCCAATTTTTTGTTGTTGTCTTTTGGTGGGATGGGGTGTTGTCTGCTTGTTTATTTTGATCTTCCTCTTTCACAACTGACTAATATACTTGAAAGTCTCTATTTAGGTGCCAGGCATTAAAATTTGTTTGGAAGTTTTATGTGTGGCAAGATTTTGTGGCATTGTGGGTTTCCCCGGACCATTGTAACTACATGCTGGAGGAGGGCTACATTTCTTTTCAATCTTCACTATCAGTTTACCGTTGTTTCAGAAGAGATTAATGAAAAATTCAGGTAATCAATCTGCTGTGGTAAATTAGAAATCTTTGTTGCCAATTATTCATCTGAATGCATTTTTTGCTAAGGAATGCATTTGGACTCTATAATGGCATTAGATACTATGTCTTTGAGTGTTGGAGAATGATGACATCTCTGAAAAAATGTAAAAGATTAAGATTCCTTGTGTTTTCTAAGTGTTCTGTAATCCCTCATTTTTTTTCCTATGTACCTTCTTCTTCCTACCTAGTGGAGAGAAGAACTAATCTGCTCTGTATTTCTGCTCTGTGTGCTTCACTGCTCTAACACCTGATGTGGTTTGCAGATAAGCCCCATGAAATGATAGTTATGAGCCAGGGAGGCAGCATAAAATCTCATGAAATTCAGTGACTCATTCCCTGGAAATAAAACTCCCATCCAAATAAGAAAAGGAAGAATCGAGCTCACTATGAAGTAAAAGAGAAGAAGGATTTCACCAAATGTTTATGCATTTTAAGGTTACAAAACTTATGCAAATTTTAAGTTGCAGATTTGGTGGCAATTTTATAAGATTGTCACTTGGTCAAGTTAACACATAAATTTGCAAAAAGAGATACTTTCCCTATATGCATCCTGAAAAGTTTAAGGTAAAATGCCTCCTAGGCACTACAGTGACACCCTAGCTTATTTCTTTCTGCAACTGCCCTGAGTTAATATTAATGACAAAGTATGCTTATTACGGAGTCCATAGTCTGAATGCCTGGGGGGCTTGCTGTAGTGCACATTCTGGCATGCGTTTCCCATTTCAGTGTCAAAACTAATGCCTCTTAAATTCTTGAATTTTGGAATGCTGGATAGCTAAAAATGATTTCACGCCATTGGTTTCTGTGGCTGCTATCAATTTTGACCTTTAACAGCCTCAAAACTCCACTGAACAGACTACATATCAAACAGATTTGAAATTTAAAACACTCACTCAAAATTTTTACATGTCAACAGTCAGAACTTAAAAAAGAGATGACAAATGAGAGATTACAAAAGATACCTATAATCAGTTCTTGTAAATTAAATATTGCCTCACATATTTTCACTACTTGAATCAAAATTCTTAAAAACAAGTTCATTATTGTGCTGATCTTTGTGCATAAAAGACAAAGGGCAGAGTAAAAAAGATGGAAAAAAGCCCATTTATTTTTGGAAATGGATGATCCTTCATTGATTTCAATATAAATAAATAAAATTAGGACCACAGTCAATTTTAGGAAATTCTGCATCCTATATTTTAGGTATTCCTGAACCAACAGCAGCAGAATTAGCTGAGAACACAGGGAGTTGTAATGACTCCAGTGCAAAGAAGGCAAATCAGCCTGAGAAAATATTTAGGGGCTAGAAAACAAAAGGCAAACTCTTTTCCCTTAAATAAATAAATTCTTACCTCTTCCTGAACAATGTTTATACCTCACACTCCTTATAAATTATCGTGCTGGGATATTTCTCAGAAATACTAATTTTTGTGCAGAACAACTGTGGTAAGTTAGTAAATTGGGATAGGACAGGTGAAGAAGTTAGAGGGTAAACTCTGTAAATTTAGTCTCTTACATTTTAGGGTCACCCTTCCAGACTAAACAGGTGGCATAATAGCAAATCAGCTAATGGCACTGATAAAGTCTCCTAACATTTTGATCTCATTTATTATAAAGATTATTTACAGATCTAAAATTTATTGGGATTTAGAATTTATTTTAGTTTTAGACTTGCAAATCTGAAAACATCTCAAGTAAGATCTTCAGAGAAAACACTGCTCTGTTGGCCAATATCATAAAAACTGGTTATAGAGCAATTTTGATTCAGTAGTGAGTGACTAATGCATGAGAATCTTTAATCAGAGATGAAAATGATTCTAGAACATAGCATTTAGAGCAGAAATTTCTCCAAGTGCACAGAGCATCACACACAAAAGAACAGTGAGAGGAACTGAGTGATAAAATATTCAGTCTCTGTTAAGGGTATTACTTAGTAAGTCATATAAATGTCTAACCACTGTGCGGTACACCTGAAACCAATACTAAATGTCAACTATAATTTACTATTTTTAAAATTAAAATTATATTAAGTTCCAATTGAGACCATGTTCAATGTTCTAGGTGAAAAATGACTTCTCCAAAATTAGTTTATTTTATTAAATAGTGAAATGTACTCCATGCTGGCTGGGTGGCTCAGTTAGTTGGATCATCATCCTGTACACCACAAGGTTGTATGTAGGTTTGATTCCTGGTCAGGGCACAAGCCTAGGTTGGAGTTTCAATCCCTGGTAGAGGTGCATAAGGGAGGCAACCAATCAATGTTTCTCCCACTTCAGTGTTTCTCTCTCTCTCTGCCTTTCTCTCTCCCTAAAATAAATAAAAACATCTCCTTGGGTGAGGATTTTTATATAAAGCATTCTCATAATGTAATTCGTGACCTTTTTCTCTGGATGGTACATTGCTTTGTTTTGAGGAAAATTGAAACATACCTATTTACTTAATGTAACAATACAGTATCAAATCCAATATAATATATATGTTGTCATTATATATAATTATATAAATGATGTAATTTATATAAATTATAATGATATAAACTTTTTCTAATTCCTTTAAAAACAATACACATAACTGAGAAAAAGGGAGAAATAGAAATTTGTTTAGAAATATGATTATGTGTTAACCCCAAAGCAAAAGTTCATAAGGAGTTATTTTTTTAAAAAATGAGTAACAATAGAAAAATGGCTTTCCAATTTCAAGGCTCAGCACTAACCACACAATAAGTAGAATGTATACATGTTTTTGCCCATTCAGCCCTGTAATTATATCCTTTTTGAAAATGTATTTTATTGATTTCAGAGAGGAAGGAAAAAGGAAAGAGAGATAGAAACATCAATGATAAGAGAGAATCATTTATTGACCAGCTGCCTCCTGCATGCTCCACAGTGGGGATGGAGCCCACAACCTGCCCTATTCGGGAATCAAACTGACCTCCTGGTTGATGCTCAATCACTGAGCCCATTGAATGGGCTGTAATTATGATTTTCCTTCTATTTCCCCTGCCAGTTATAGTTCATGACCATACCTCAGGCCTGGAATAATTCTTCCTAAAAGTCCTATTTCCTTTAATTTTCCTTATTCTGATCCTTGTGGAACATCACCTCTGATTATGTTTTCCTTTCACCATGTTGTTTCCAGACTCAAAAACATTCAGTGGGTCTCCAATACCATGTAAAGCCCACTGTTGTCTAAGCTGAAAATAAATTCTCAATCTCACTCCATGTTAGAACTGCAATAACCTTTTTGTGTTGTTAGTCCTCACCCAAGAATATTTTTCCATTGATTTTTAGACGGAGTGGATGGGAAGGAAAGAAAAAGGAAGGGAAGGAAAGGGAAGGGAAGGGAAGGGAAGGGAAGGGATGGAGAGAGAGAGAGAAACATCCATGTGAGAGAGACACATCAATTGGTTGCTTTCCGCACATACCCTGACCAGGGCCAGGGATAGAGCCTGCAACCTAGGTAAGTGCCCTTCGCTGGAATAGAACCTAGGAACCTTTGATCAGCAGGTTGATACTCTATCCACTGAGCCAAACTGTCTAGAGCTGTAATAATCTTTTAAATAAACTTTTTATTTTGAAACAATTTCATACTTACAGAAGCATTGCAAGGATACTATATACTGCTGAGTTCCCCTAAATTTTTAATTTGGTTTTCTCTCATATAAACCTTCTACATAACCTGGTATACTTGTCAAAACTAAAGAAATTAATACAATTATATTATTATTATGTAAATTACAGGCTCTATTTAGATTTCATTGCTTTTCCATTGATTTCCTTTTTTTTCTACTCCAGGATTTAGGGCAAACTTTTTATAAGTAATCTAGACCCAATTGTTTTCTAACTCCTGGGAAAGAGATAATGAGATTATTCATGTGACTTAGAGTCATAAACTAATTAGTGGCAGAGCAGTAGTGTGAGATATAGTCTCTTGAGGTCTTTTATTGGTCATTCATTTATTTAATTAGCCAGTAGCAGTTTGTAATGTTTTCTGAATTATAGGTCACTTTGGAAATCTACTGAAAGCATCAGAGGAAACTTCTTTTTTTTTTAAGCACTGTATTTCACTTTATTTTTGAAACCAGAGTTGTGACATAAATAACATATCAACGTGATTCCTGACAACCTCATTTCTCTATCTTTTTCTTTTTTTATTTTAATATATCTTTATTGTTCAGATTATTACAATTGTTTCTCTTTTTACTCTCATATCTCCCCTCCACCTGGCTCCCACCCCACCCTCTGCCCTTACCTCCCCCCATTGTCCTCATCCATAGATGTATGATTTTTGTCCAGTCTCTCCCTGCTCCCCCTTCACCTCTTTCCCCCTGAGAATCATCAGTCCACTCCCTTTCTATGCCTCTAATTCTATTATATTCACCAATTTATTCTGTTCATCAGATTTTCAAGTCACTTGATTTTTAGATTCACTTGTTGATAGATATGTATTTGTTGTTCATAATTTTTACCTTTACCATTTTCTTCTTCCTCTTCTTAAAGAATACCTTTCAGCATTTCATATAATACTGGCTTGGTGGTGATGAAGTCCTTTAGTTTTTTATTATCTGTGAAGCTCTTTATCTGCCCTTCAATTCTGAATGATAGCTTTGCTGAGTAAGTAATCTTGGTTGTAGGTTCTTGCTATTCATCACGCTGAATATTTCTTGCCACTCCTTTCTAGCCTGCATAGTTTCTGCTGAGAAATCAGCTGATAGTTGTACAGGTGCTCCACTCTAGGTAATTAACTGTTTTTCTCTTGCTGTTTTTAATATTCTCTCTTTGTCTTTTGCTCTTGGTTTTTTAATTATGATGTGTCTTGGTGTGGTCCTCTTTGGATTCCTTTTATTTGGGGTTCTGTGTGCTTCCTGAACTTGTAAGTCTATTTCTTTTACTAGGTGGGAAAAGTTTTCAGTCATTATTTCTTCAAATAGGTTTTCAGTATCTTGCTCTCTCTCTTCTTCTGGCACCCCCATATTCTGAAGTTGTCCCAGAGGCTCCTTACACTATCTTCACATTTTTTTATTCTTTTTTCTTTTCCAGGGGAGTGTTTTCTGCTTCTTTGTATTTCAAATCTTTGACTTGATTCTTGCGATCATCTAGTCTGCTGTTAGGTTTCTGTATATTTTTTAATTCATTCAGTGTATGTTTAATTTCTAATTGATCCTTTTTCATCTCTAGTTGGTCCTTTTTCATCTCCTCTTGGGTCTTGCTAAATTTATCCATCTTGTCTAGGAAATTCTTGAAAAGCCTTATAACCATGGTTTTGAACTCTATATCCAGTTGTTCGTTTGTGATCTGTTCTTTTGTCTCCACATATTTCGCTGCTTCTCTAAGTTGGTAGAGTGGCTTTGTGTGCTAGGTGTCCTATGTGGCCCAGTAGCTCTGCCTCCCAGGTACCTGAGGTACACTCTCTTGATGCACCCCTTTGTGGACTGTGTGTATAGTCTTGTAGTTAATTCTTGATTATTGTGGTATCACTGGGGGGAATTGACCTCCAAGCCAATTGATTGTGAGGATCAGCTGTGTCTGCACATGCGCACTTGCCTTCAGACCTCTGCCTTTCGCTCACGGGCTTTCGGAACTCTGCCTTTCCAGTTCTCCTGAGTTTACGTGCATTCTAGGCACCTGTATGTGTCTGGGTCCCCAGAGTCTCACCCGAAACTGGGGTTCAGTACAGTTGGACCTAGATTTCAGTGCTGTTGGGGAGGTTCTGTTTTCCTCCCACTAGAGAACGCCAGCGGTGCAATCAGCAGTCAGCGCTGTCTGCGCACTTCTGTGCACACTTTCGCACACCTCCAGAGCTCTGTCTTTCACGGCTCCCCTAAGTTTCGTGAACTCCTTCCTTTTAGTAACAGTCCAGGCTCCCCACTATGAATCTCACCTGGAGGTGGGGTTCAGTGGAGTTGGGATTTTCTGACTCCCTCCTACTACAGGAAGCCAGCCACACCCTTCTCCGCCCGTCCTCTCCACAAGTGTGTCTCTGTACCTCAGCTTTTTACAGCTCCTCTGAATCTTCATGAGTCCTTCTCTTTGTTTCTAGTTGTAGAATTTCCACTCAGCCAGCTTTCCTGTGGTTCTGGATGGTGTCCGTTCTTTTAGTTGTAGTTTAAAAATTGTTGTGCGAGGCAGCAGCTTAGGTGTTCACCTATGCCGCCATCTTGGTTTCTCCCCCCAGAGGAAACTTCTTTCCATAGAGTTCATATATGAGTAAGCATACGGCATGTGTCAGGAAACTCATGAACATGCTAACCCTAAGACTTCCTTAAATGTTACACAGTATCCCAACACTTCAACAATACTGGTTTATCTCCCTTCTATTCTAGATTTGTAAATCAAATTTTACTTTAATTGGTTCCATACCCAAGAAATGTCTAAAAGTTATTTTTCTACTTTGCCTTTTGTAGTGAATATTTGCACATCTAAAAAAATTCAGAAAGTGTATTTTATCATTTGTTATTTGCAAAATAAACACTGACCTCCAGATCACCTGAAATGGTGCCATTTTTAAAAGAGAAAGAGAAAGGAAAATGTGGGTTGGTTTTCCCTCTTGCTTTAGATTATCTTCAATTTTCTTAGTAAATTTTCACTTTGCAGTAATTTAGATAATGTGGGGAATTTAGTTGAACTTGGCATTATTTACAAACATGTTTATGGCCAAGAAAAGAGCTATTTATACTTCATAAAAATTATTTTTTGTGTGTACAATCAAGAGATGTTTCCCATATAAGAACTATTGATATAAATCAGATCAGTGCCTTTAAATTTTGAAAACTAAACTAGGTAATTAACTTTCTAGCATTACTGTCATGGGAAAAAAGAAACAGCCTTCATTCATAGGAAGAAATGTGCACTAATACAGAGCCAGAAATACTCTACATTCAACCTCTGGCCTAATCATATGAACCAAAAACCTATGCCAGATAATCAAAAAACCATGAAGAAGAAAAAGTCAACATTGTCAGACACTCTGTTTCATTTCCAATCTCTGAAATAATAAAATGCTATTAAATAAGTGCTAGTATGACTTTATTTAATTTTTTCATTGATTCTGAAAACTACTTTAAGTCCTACAGAAGTGAGCAAATGGGTATGTATGTACAATTTTTACTATAAAAATAACCACAACATTGTATTTTGATCCTCAAATACTTCACCATTATGACCTTAAAGTTTCTAGTAAATACATGGGATGACTGAGGGAGGATATTCTAAAGGTCAAAAAACTAGGCCAGATTTATGTTTTCAAATTAGAAAGGCTTATGATTTCCAATATTTGAAATTATATATTTTTCTGGGGGAAAATGATATTTGATACAGTAGGGAGACAAAGAAAGGAAAGAACAAAATAAAAATATCTAAATGAGTTAAATATCTCATTCAATTTTTCTAGATGGGACTTTTATTGGCACAGTTAGAAAGATAATATTAATGTTGCCATCTGTAATTGGAAAAATGAAAATATAACTTGAGGCACAGCTCAAGTTTTCCTTTTCAGAAAATTATTAAGTCATTTGTCTTTACTGATTATTTTACTTTTGTAAAATATCATGTTTACTGTTTTGGTGCTTCTACAAACCATAAGAAGATCAATAAAATCATATAAAAGACCAACAGGACTGCCTTTTAATCAGCCCAAATACTTTTTTTTTTAATCTTAAGCAACTAGTGCAGATAAGCATTTTGATTTTTTAAAAGACTGAAGGCTAGAGGTGAACTACTAGACAGAAATTTCCTGGTTTATTGGATGTCTTTTCCCATATTAAGTATTTATAGAAAGAGGAGTATTTACAATATAGTATCTCCGTCACTTACATATATAAAAGCCTAATATGCTAAATATCTGACCCATTGGTTGACCATTTGGTCGACTGCTCAACCAGTCGCTATGATGCACACTGACCACCTGGGGCAGATGTTCCAACCAGTAAGTTAGCTTGCTACTGGGATCCGGTCTATTGGGACTGGGTGAGGTGGGCCAGGCATGTCCTGGAGCTCTCCTGAGGTCCCTCCCCAGCCAGCTGGCTGCCATTGGTCCAGGACTGGGCAAGATGGTCCTGATTGGCCCTGATCACCAGCTAGGCCGAGGAACCCCACCAGTACACTAATTTGTGTTCTGGGCCTCTAGTGTATAATAATTATATTGACAAAGGGATAGAAGCAGATTTTCCAGCTATTGCTTTTAACTAGTATTAATAACTAACTTTTATGTGCAAAGAATATACCCATGTTACTTCACTTTTCTTCAGTTATTCCATGCATATCTCAATATACTAGAAATGGTACCATTTTTAAATGCATTCTTCCATATTGCTTATAAAGTAAAATCCTGAATAGCAAGACAGTTTTCTGTTTAACTTGGAAGCCTCTGTTTTTTGAAACTATGTCATTGATACCCATGTTTGGATTCAGAGTTATGGATACTGCTGTGGTTAGAAATATGGAGACACCAGGCAAATATTTTAGGAAGAATATACCTCCTCTTTATTACCATGAGTATGAAAAGTAAAACCTGACATTTTTATATATTCAGAGTCGGGGAAGAAAATTAATGGAAATTTGGTCCCATCAAAAACTCCCAGGCTTAGAAAACGTCCCTGGGTTCAAATAGCCCATAATCTCTATTGATACTTTTCTTTTATAGGATTAATATACTAAAAATACGATCATATTTTATTAGTCCAATAATTGTGTCATGGCTGGTTTGCCAATGATAACCTTTCTGGCAATTATAAATGGAGTAGGTAGATGACGTAGTTGGACCAAATGTCTCCTTAGAGGTTTTAAAAGGATCAAATGTCCTGCAAGCAGATGAACAGACTCTCCCTTGCTCTGATCCTGCTTGCTCCTTACTGCTCTCTCTTAAAAAAAAATATATTGGCTTTAGAGAGGAAGGGAGAGGAAGAGAGAGATAGAAATATCAATGATATAAGAGAATCACTGATTATCTGCTTCCTGCAAATCCCCTATTGGGGATTGAGCCCACAACTTGGGCATGTGCCCTAGACTGAAATTGAACCCAAGACCCTTCAGTTCACAGGTTGATGCTCTATTCCACTGAGCCAAATCAGCTAAGGCCGTACTGCTCTCTTCACTGTTCTCTCACAGAGGAAACCCTCACAACCTGGCTAGTTATATTCAGAATTATTGTTCCTTTCCATTATTTATGGATCCCAAAGTCAGTTTGGCAATGAATAAGAACTCAATCTCTAGTAGAGCCCACAACCCGGGCATGTGCCCTGAACAGGAATCTATGAATTTAGGCAGCTATGAATTTAAATTCTGACTCATATCCTTATTTAACTGTGTGTTATTGGTTACTTATTTAATACTCCTAAGTCTCAGTTTCTTCTCTGAAAAATAAAGATAACAACAATCTTTAACATGCAGATTGGCTGTGAAGATTACTATATTTTTGCATGTATAAGATGCCCCCCACTTTTCCAACCCAAAATTAAGAAATCAACACATTAAACATTTTGGTGGTTTTCTTCTTTAAGGCTTTTTTCTTTTTTTGGCATCTTAAGGAGTTTTCCTTCAGTTTTCTCCACTTTCTGATCATACACTCAGTGGGAGGAGGTCCAAATTGTCTCTCTTCAGCTCTATTTCCTTGCTCTTTTGCATAGGTGATTACATTCAGTTTGAAATTTGCAGAGTAAGTCAATCACTTACTGGTATTTATATTTTTGTTTTTTGAATTTTTATGGGCTCAGAACACTCTGGTCCTTATTGCCTTTACACACTCCCACCTTCACCTCCAATTACGACATCAGCTGAGGTCAGTAACAATAAAGCTTGTGATTGAAGGAAGCCTGTTGGACAATGTATGTGCAATTATGCCCAGTGCAGCTGACTCCTGTGTATAAGATGCCCCTCGATTTTCAGTAAGGATTTTATAGAAAAAAATAACATCTTATATATGAAAAATATATGGTAAATATAATAAGGAGAAATTGCTTAGAGAAAATAAGTAATTCACTAAATGATTGCTATTGCTATTATGACATTTTAGAGGTCAAAAATATGTTAGAGATCATGTTGGTTTTCCTCATTGTAGATATGAGGAGACCAAACTCAGAAACATTAACTAGTTTGCCAAAAATTTCACAGCAAGTTAATATTTGAATCAAGATGAGATTCAGTTCTCCTGATTCCTAGGCTAGGAATTTATATACCAAACTAAAGCATAAACAATGTTGTTTTGGAATTTTAAGCTTGGTTCTTGTTGTCTAAAGATAACTATAAGCTAACTATTACAACTTCTTGTATGCCCAGCTTTCTTAGAGATTATATGGGAGTAGCTACATCTGAGGGCAGATTGCAAAGTGAGGAGACTGCAGTCAGCTTTGTAAAAATTACCTGTTTTTCAGAACTGCTCCTAAATCTCTTCCTCAAGCCAAGGACTTCACAGCTTTTAAAAAATATACTTTTTTATTGATTTCAGAGAGAAGGAAGAGGAAGAAATAGAAACATTAATGATGAGAGAGAATCATAGATTGGCTGCCTTCTGCACGCCCCACTCTGGGGATCGAGCCCACAACCCGGGCATGTGCCCTGAACAGGAATCTAACTGTGACCTCCTGGTTCACAGGTCGACCCTCACCATTGAGCTACACTGGCAGGCAGTACTGCTTCTTAAATATAAAGATATAATTTAGTCATTGTTATGGACTTAATGTTTGTATCCTTTCAAAACTCATCCATTGGAAACCCTACCCCCCAATGTGATGGTATTAGAAAGTGGGGGCTTTGAGTGCAAGTTACAATTAGAGAAAGCCATGAGGGTGGGGCACTCATAAATAGAATTAATGCTCTCTTATGAGTCATCAGAGAGCTTGCTTCTTCTCTCTCTCTATGAGTAAGGATACAAAGAGAAGTCAACCCTCTGCAAACTATAGAGGGCTTCCCGCAGGACTTGACCCTGCTGGCACCATGATCTCCAATTTTCAGCCTCCACAACTGTAAGAAAAGATTTCTGTGGCCCATAAGCACCCCCTGTACTTTGCACCTGCCAGTACTTTGTCATGGCAGCATGAAATGACCAGGACAGTCTTAAAGCAGGTGTCCCTTTTCAGGAATCTGTATCTTTAGCCCCCCATAAAATCCTCTAGAAGCCAAAGAAAGCATTTAACTTACAAAAGTTCATTTCTTTCTCAGGTATCTTCTTTGTTTCATAATTAATACATTAAAAAGTACGTTAAACACACAAGCTTGCTTTGCTTTTCTCATTTTATAGTTGATCTATTTCTGGAGTCTTCAGAATGCCTATTTTTCATTCACTGTGGAAAACCCATCATCTGTTGAAACCAAGTTGCTTCTGACCACTGCAATATAAACAGCTTGCCCTATCAGAGGACATGCAGTGGAACAGGAGAGGGGAATGGCTAAGTGCAAAGTATAAACAGGATTGTACCACAGCTCCTGGCAGATTTTAGCCCTCAGATTTCCTCTTGTTGTAAACAGAATAGAATCTCTAAAACCTGTTAGCAAAGTTGAATTAGGTTGCTAAGCAGCTGACTTTAAAAGAGGGAAATTATCCTGGATTATCCAATGGTCCCAATATAATCACAGGGAATTTAAAAGCAGATAAGAAGGAAAAAGAATCAGAGAAAGAGATGTGAGCAGTGTCAGAGAAATGCTTTACTATTGGCTTTATTATTTTTCTTTCTTTTTAAATTTAATTTATTGGCGTGACATTGGTTAGTAAAATTATATAGGTTTCAGGTGCACAGAAAGGAAACTTTGAAAAAGGAATGCAGGTGGTCTCTAAAAGCTGGAAGAGGCAAGAAAACAGGTTAAAGAATTCACCCCTGCTGGGTACAGGGGCACCTGTATCAGACTGCTACTCAAAAAAAAAAAAAACACCAGAAAGATAATAAATTTGTGTCATTTAAGTCACAATGTTTATGTTAACCTAATTAACATATGTGCAATAATGTACTGCTACTTAAATTTGAGTATTTACCAAGAAAACAGTTTTTATCACATAATTATGACTTAGTCATCAGTAAGAAGCCTTAGCAGCTTAGCTATAAAAAACTTGTAGGAATAAGGCTATTACTAGCTGGGTACTGAGTCATAGCTTAAAATGCCTTTGCCCAAATTACCAAACCCACACTTTTGGGATTGTCAGATGAGGTCTGTAATGCATTGTTACACATAATTCAATGTGGCTAAGCTCATTAAATATGAGACTCAAGTTCAGGAATAAGATAGTCTATTCCTTCATAGAAAAGAATAGGATGATGCAATAAGTGGATGTCTACTGTGTTCTAAGTTCTAGGAGATTTATAAACATCATATTTACTACTAAATTAAGTTGTTAAGTTTCACAGGCACTCCGCTTCTGGAGCTTGTGTACTTATCCACTACCTCATCCTTCTCCATTGTACAACCTCTGATGTGAACTGTTTATAATGCAGTGGGCAGAAGGCAACTTGATTTTAACAGAAGGGGCTTTCCACAGTGAATGAAAAATGTGCATTCTGAAGAGTCCAGATATAGATTAACTATCAAACGAGAAAAACAAAAACCTTTAAGTGTAAGGAAAATTTCATATCATAGTAATTAAAGATAATATAGTAATTAAAGATAATAAGGAAATACAAGTAATGATTTGCTCAGGCAAATCATTTGACTATCCATGCCATTTCCAAATTTGCCGAAACTGTCCTTAACATAAGCAATTATTTCAGTTTCACATCTCAATAGCTTGATGCTAAAGGACAATTGTTTGTAATGTGTGCATTATTTTAAAATTTGGATAAGTGGAAACATCACATTTATTGAACAGAAATGAAAACATCAAACATGGAAAATTCAAAAGTCATCAAATATTTCTTTTTGTCCAGCAATGAAGTGCTCTAAATGAAGAGGAAATGGTCCTTGTTCATTGCTGGAAAAATGAAGGCCATTCATATAAAAATTATGGTTCTGATTTTAAAATCTTCACTCCTTATATCCAAATTAATTTTTAAATAAACAACAGCTCATCATTTCAATTCTAATGACCTATAGGAAACTCAATTATTGATATCACCTGAAAATAAAGTAGCAAACATATAATAACAGGTAAATAATGTTCATGGAAAGATACCTTTTAATAATTAAAAATATTTTTAAAAATCTTGTGCTCATTAATAGAGGAATAGATTAGTAAAATTAAAATATGGTGTAGTCATACACTAGAATAGTATAGTAATTAAAATGTTGAGCTACAGGTACATGTCTCCATATGGATAAATCTTAAAGTATGAAATTTAAAAAAAGTTAGAGAAAGGTTCATACAGTGACATATCACACAAATTAAAACAGGTAAAATAAAATTCTATTGTCTATGTATATATATGACAAAATTCATGTATAAAACACTAGACTCTAAAACTCACTAAATTTACTAGGGTATTATCACAATAAAAGGGAGGAAAATCCAAAGGAAAATTTTTATATTTTATTAAATAATAACTAGAGCAAATATAATAAAGTATTAAACCAACTACTTAAACATTTTGGGCAAAATGCATTTGAAATAAATTATACAGAAAATTATTTCTATTTGTCATAACCAAATAATTCACTCTCTCAAAATTTATAATCATATAGTCTTACTAAAAATGAATTCAGTATAAATCTCTGAAGATTTCAAGATGATAAGATTATATTGGGTATTCTACAAATTTAATTCTGGAATAAAACTAAGCTTTAAGCTCATGAGAGCTTAAAATTTCCAACTTTATTTCACAAATTCTTATCTGCACTAAGAAAGTGCAATTTTGTCTCCTGACAGAGACTGTCTCTCAGGAGCCAATTGTAGCACTTCACTGTGAGCATCCTGGATAGGTTCATAAATCACCTGTGCCATGTGGAATATAACAATTTTACAGCTGAACTGTATAGACTTGGGTAGATAGAAGAAACAGAAAATATTTAAGCACAAAAAGATCCAGAATATGAAAACCCAATTATTAAAGTCACATACTGGTAGCCATATTTAATTTGCTAGAAATTTAACTAGGAGCCAGCATGTTTTTAATGGTATTCCAGATAAAAGTAGATGTTCAAAGTCATTGAATCCAACCACTCTTCTGAAACACAGCGAGACAAATTTAAAAGCAAATGTTGGGACTCTAAGATCTCAGTAATCAAGTAAATGTTGATATGGTTATTCCTCTCAATCATTAGATTACTACTCCTTCCCACCTCTAATCTGTTCTTCTTTCTGTAACTTTAGTGATCTTTTTAAAGTACAAATCTGGTTAAGTCACTCCTTTGTTTAGAACTCTTCATTATACTAAGTGAAATAAGCCAACCAGAGAAAGACAAGTACCATATGATTTCACTCATATGTGGAATCTAATGAGCAAACTATCAAGCAAAATAGAGACAGACTCATAGATAGAGAGCAGGCAGACAACTCTGGTGTGTCTGTGGGGGAAAAGGGATAGTGGAAGAAGGATTGGGAGGATGTGGAAGAATTGAGCAAAAAGGAAAAAAAGAGAAGTCATGGGCCTGGTCAACAGTCTGGTGAATGCAGGGTGGAAGTGGAGGCGGGCATTGTGCAGATAAATAGTGATGGAAAAAAAGAAATAAGTAAGTAAATAAAAAGTCACTTTGGAGCAAAAAACTAAAAAAAAAAACAAAAAACCCACAAAAATCTCTCCAATGTTCGCTGTTGCTCTTAGGGTTAGGTTGAAACCCCTTAAGTTGACTTATCAGCTTTATCTCTTCCTCCTCATTTTAGTCCACTCCTTCTTTTACTTTAGTATTCTAATGAGAGTTTCTTGACCTCCACCCCATTCTATTTAATTGTTTACTTGGGCATACCCAACTTAGTCCATGGTCTCCTTCTCAAGGGCAGAGATCAAATTTATGAGGTTCATTATTATCCCATTAGTACCTATCTTAGTGCTTGGAATATAGTATTTGTTGAAAAAAGAAATAGAGGGAGAAACACAGGGAAGAGCAAGGAAAAGGGGTGAGGTCAGACTAAATGTAAAAATTGGTTTATAAAGCATTAGGGAGAATTACATGATTTGATGCCAGTCAGAGAAACTATCTTTGTTTTCATTGTTGTTTTTAAATTATAATCAAATTTTGTTATCTGTATATTCAGATTTTCTGCTTGAGGGGTTTTTTGTTTGGTTTTGTTTCATTTTTTTTTTTTTAGTAGTCATGTTAATAACACGTATCAATGATCACCCTGGCTGTGTGGTTCAGTTGGTTGGGCTTCATCCCAAAGTTGCAGGTTTGATTCCTGGTCAGGGCACATGCCTGGGTTGTGGGCTTGATCCCAGTAGGTGGGATGGGAAGTGGAGTTGCAGGAGGCAACTAGTCTGTGTTTCTCTCTCTCTCTCTCTCTCTCCCTTCCTCTCTCTAAAAAAAAATCAATAAAAATATATTTTTTAAAAAAGGCCATGATCACTATTTCTACTTTACAGTTTCGCAATAATTTCTAAGTTACCCAAATCATGGCACTATTTAAACAGCTTGCATACAATGCCTAGCAGAAGGTGAAAGTCTAATAGGGATGAGATCATCATACTGTTATGTTATTTTAGAGAAGTCCATCTTATTAATGCATTCATTAATTAGTTCAATAAATATTTATAGAGTGCTTCTGACCTGCTGAACATTGGTAAATTCTGGGTGTATAATGATGAGCCAAACAGATGCAGCCACTGCTTATATGGAACTTACTATCTAGTGGCTGAGATGATATCTACCAGGCAAAAAATAAGGATGAATTCAGCTGTCAAAAAGTATAGAATTGTGAAATAAGACCTGTATGAGAAATGGAGTCTGAAGTTTTACTCTGTACCCAGTATATATTGCACTAAAGAGAGTTCTTGTGTATATTCATATTCAAAAGAAAAACAGACAAGCCACCTTCTCTATCAGATTCCTTTAATTTTCACAAACATTGAGGAACATTTTGAAAATATTAGAGTTTCTAGTGTAACTTTAATCTTAACCCTTAAACTTTGCTGTCGTATCTTTTAAGCATGTATACCTCAGAAGAAAAGAGATTGTGGGAAATGACAAATGTATTTACCTCTCAGTCAAGTGAGGTTTCCTATGAACTCTCTCAGGGTGCGAAGAAAAGTTTGTGTCACAATTGCTATCTTTCAGACGGGGCAGATATACTGATATTATCTTAGATAATGACAAACCAAGAAAAAGAACAGGGTCTTACAAATGATAGGATGTGAGCCCAAAGCAAGGTCAAAGACCAGGGGAGGAAACCAGAACACTTACTGGTAAGTGGTGGGGCTGACATTGATGCGCCGAGGGTGACTTCCTGATTCGAATTTGCTTGCCAGAGTGACATTATTTCCAAACAGGCAATATCGTGGCATCCTTACCCCAACAACTCCAGCCAGCACAGAGCCTGAATGAATGCCTATCCTCATCTAAAAAAAAAAGAAAAAGGATATGTTATGTTTTCATTTGTTATGCAATTATTTTTTTAAAATATATTTTATTGATTTTTCACAGAGAGGAAGGGAGAGGGATAGAAAGTCAGAAACATCGATGAGAGAGAGAGACATCGATCAGCTGCCTCCTGCACACCCCACACTGGAGATGTGCCCACAAGCAAGGTACATGCCCCCCGACCGGAATCGAACCTGGGACCTTTCAGTCCGCAGGCCGACGCTCTATCCACTGAGCCAAACCGGTCTTGGCGGTATGCAATTATTTTAATAAGAAGTACTGCTGATTTTGCACACAGTTAAACAATGAACTCCTCAAAGGCCTTTGTCATTATTGTGAGCCCAATATATGAATAAACATGGATGCTGTGAAATAAATGAATAAGTGGGCTTATTAAAACTTATTTAATTTGCTACATAAATCTAGTTATGTTACAAGCTAAATCAGGTTTCATTTGTATATTAAATGCTCTATACATGAAAAACATATTCTTTTTCTTCCAGTTATTTGTTCTCACATAAAACCCTCTTTCCCCTCCATAGCCTTAAACACAATTATAAATTAAATATTTATATTTCTGTTTATTATAGTTCAATGTTGAATTTCTCCTGTGAGAGAAGAATCCATATGTATTTCCTATGGCTGAATATTCAACACTTAGTTCTGTACCAAGAGCAAAGTAGACACCAATGGTAAGTGATGAAAGTTGAATAAATTTCCTAAATTTCCCAACATGATATTAACATGGAGTTATACAGCATTCAACCCTGGTTTCTGTCAATTAGAGTCTACTGAAACCCTGAAGAGCAAAATAAGTGTTGTATATTTTATTCTCTGAGAATCTGATAAATATTAGTCTGGTCCATGCCTTAATATACACTTAAATAAGGTTTCAGTAATGAAGTTGTATGCCCACTATCTACCCCAAATAACCAAAGCTAATGGTGACCAAGTAGGGGAGTGTGAGTAATTCTGGGAAATGAGGAGAGATATGATCCCTAGATGTCCAGTAGGTAGGCAGTGTTAGCTTTTCCATACCTTGTATGCTACTATTGCTATAGTTGTGAGGATAAAATGCTACTGTTAGACTAACCCTGCTCATCAGACTGGAGACATCTGCATGTATCAATCCATAATAAGACAGGTTAAAACCAAAGTGATCTAGCTGAGGTCCTAATAACCTCATCATCTACTCTTGAAAAAATGATTCTAAAATTTATTTGGAAATTCAATATATTAGGAGGAATCAAGATATTCTTAAGAAGAAAAAGTTGAAGTATTTGTCCTATGAGATATCAAGTTTTTGTATAAACATCTAATTAGTATACAGATATTATAATATTGATGCATAGAAACATAGACTAATAAACAAATAGCCCCCCCCCCAAACTTCAATCCATATATAAGTGATTGATATGTGACATATTTGGCATTTCAAAATAGTGAGAAAAATACGGCATTTCCATTAGGATATTCTGTATCAACTGTATCTTCGTGTGGAAAAATAACCTGAGTACAAGAAAGATCTTAATGTAAAAGGTACAAAATAACAGCTTTAAAAACAACTATTCAATTATAAATAAGTGTTGTCTATTTTATTCTCTGAGAATCTGATAAATATTAGTCTGGTCCATGCCTTGAAGGAGTCTTCAAGGTGCAATTAAGATACACTTAAATACGGTTTCAGTAATGAAGTTGTATACCCTTGATATATAACCAAATAACCAAATCTGCAGTATCAGTTAAAACCTAAAATATAGACACCTAAAACTATATACTTTTATTAGTCTCTTAGTAACTTCATTACTGAAAACTTATTTAAGGTGAGTGCCAGGCAGCTAGCTCTGTTCCTCTTGGTCAGTCAGGTAGCAAGTTCTTATCAGTGTGTTCCTCTTCATATCTTGTCATATATAGAGTGTCCCCTCAAAATATATATGCAATTTAATATCTGATAACTCAATTTTTATTCCTTTTCAGGTTTAAGTGAATTGAAATAATGGGTGATGCCAGACTACAATTTATCCTAAAGTACCACTAGATTTTGTTTTTTATGGGGACACATAAAAGATAAAGTTTATGGTACAAAACTGGCAATAGTTGACAAATTAGGAGCACAGTAATACCAATGAGAATGATTCTTGATGTTTGTGATACTATAGCTTTGTATTACCAGAGGTGCCTGACCAGAATGGTCATCAGTTTGAAACAGGCATGGACAAAAAAAATTATTCATTTTTGTAGATTCTTTCAAATTTTGAAAATGAACAATGTTAATAAACACTGACTTTATAATCATCCATGTGTATACATTTTGGGGAGACACCCTGTATATATTTTTTAGAAAACTTGAAGCTGGGTCCGAGTATACTCATGTTCCAACTCATGATGTGGTAAGATAGACAACAGAAGTCCAGTGTGTGAGTATTGAAGTTACTCTTTAAGGTAATCTTCATTCTTTTGTTTAGATCCATATTTACATCTAGTATAATTTTCCTTCTGCCTAAAAGACTTCCTCAAACTTTTTTTAGCTGTAACTCTACTGGCAATAAATTATTTCAGTTTTTATATATTTGAAAAAAATTTTATTTTGCTTGCATATCTGAGAGATATTTTTACTGGGTATAGAATTCTAGGTTAATATTTTTTTCCAGTACTTTAGTGATGGTGCTCTACCATTTCCTTTGCATTACAAAAAATATATATATATGCTGGCATGGTTATCTTAATTCCTCCACATATAATATACATATGGTTCCCAACTTATGATGGCTCAACTTAAAATTTTTGGATTTTTAGAAGGCACAAAAGTAATACACATACAGTAGAAACTGTACTTCAAATTTTGAATTTTTATCTTTTCCTAGGCCAATAATATGTGGTATGATATTCTTGCATGATGCAGAGCAGTGGCAGCAAGCTGCAGCTCCTAGTCAGGCACATGGTCACATGGCAAACAACAGATACTCTACAGTATACTTCCCAGCATCTTTTGTATATTGTGATCTAGGCATGTTTTAATAGGCTAGGCCCATGGTCAGCACACTGCAGCTCTTGAGCCACATGTGGCTCTTTGGCCCCTTGAATGTGGTTCTTCCACACTCAAGGGGCCAAATACCATGGCCTTGGTGAGTCTATTTTGAAGAAGTGGCATTAGAAGAAGTTTAAGTTTAAAAAATCTGGCTCTCAAAACAAATTTCAATCGTTTTACTGTTGATATTTGGCTCTGTTGACTAAGGAGTTTGCCGAACACTGGGCTAGGCTAAGGATTATCTTCGGTAGGTTAAATGTATGAAATGGATTTTCAACTTATAATATTTTAACTTATGAAGTACTTACTGGTATATAATTCCATCATGAGTCAAGGAGCATTTTTATATCTTTTTCTTCTGGCTGCTTTAAATTTTTGTTTTTTTCTAGTTTTGAAAAACTTTAGTTATGATTTCTTTGATGCTGTTTTCTTAATGTTTCTTGTGTTTGAGATTTATTCAGTCTCTTGGATCTATATGTTTTATAGTTTTCACCAAATTTGAAAAAAGAAATTCTATCATTATTTCTTCAATATTATTTATCCACTCTGCCTTCTCAGAGAAACTAATTACATATTTATTAGGATGCCTGAAATATTTCCACAATTTACTGATAATCTGTTCATTCAAATTTTTTCACCTCTCTGTTTATTTTGGATAATTTGTGCTGCAATGTCTTCAAATTTACTAATATTTTCTATTGTAATGTGTAATCTTTGTTAATCACATCCAGTTACTTTTTCATCTCAATCACTGTGATTTTCTTCTCTAGAAGTTCAATTTGGGATTTCTTTTTATCTTTAAGGTGTCAAATGAACAGTTCAACATATTGAATAGAGTTTAAATAACTTTTTAAAATTTTCTTATTTGCTAATTCAAATATCTTTTTATTTATTTACCAATTTTGATTGATAGATTTTTCTGATCATTATGGAACATATTTTTTCCAGCTTTTTTCCATGTCTTATAATTTTTGTATGGGTGTTAGAAATCATGATTTTGACTTTGCTGGGTGTCAAATATTTTTATAGTCTTATAAATATTCTTGAGTTTTGTCCTAAGACACAGTCAAGTTACTTGGAAATAGTTTGTTCCTTTCAAGTCTTGCTTTTTAAGAATTGTTAGATCAGTCTTGAGCAGTATTCCATGAATAGCTAGTTATTCCCCACTACTGACACAAGAACTGTCTATTCCATGCCATTATATATGTAGGTTACCAGTCTTCCAGATGGGAACAGACATTTTTTCCTCAGTTCTGTGTGAATGCCAGAAACTTTTTTCTTTAGTCCTTTGAGGCTTTTCCTTTACTGAACTCAGTGATTTTCTCACGTACAAACAGTATTTAGTACTATGCCTCTGAGAAGATATCTGGTAACCTTTGTGCAACAAATTCCTCGCTGATAATTGTGTGTGACCTCTAGCCTCCTTGGTCTCACCACACTCTTTGCTCCATTTTTTTCAACTTAGGGAGACTGTTGGGTATTTTTTGATTTGCTCCACCCCATTCCACAGCATAGCTATCTCCCAAGGCAATAAACCAGGGAAATCACATCTCATCATGTTTGTTTCCTATCACTGTCTTTCATTGCCTAGTGTTCAGTATTATGAACACTGTTGTTTCAGAGGAAACCAAGATGGCGGCATAGGTAATCACCTAAGCTGCTGCCTTGCACAACAATTTCAAGACTGCAACTAAAAGACAGAACAGACATTATCCAGAACCACAGGAAAGTTGGCTGAGTGAAAATTCTAGAGCTGGAAGGAGAGAGAGGGGCTCACAGAGACTCAGAAAGGATGCAGAAGGCTGAGGTATGGAGATATGAACGTGGAGAGAGCGGGCGGCAGTGTGCATGGCTGGCTTCCTCTGACGGGAGGGAGATGAAAACTTCCAACTGCACGGAACCCCTTATCCTACAGCATTGAATCCCAGCTCCGGGCAAGACTTATACAGGGCAAGTCTGGACTGTGAAAAGGGAAAAGTGCACGGAAATTTAGGGGAGCTGCGAAAGGGCAGAAGTCTGGGGTGTGCAAACCAATGTGCACAAAGAGGACAGACTACTGATTGTGCCGCTGGCTCTCACTGGTGGGCGGGAGACAGAGCCTCCCAACTGTGCCACTCCTAACTGCATTGAACCCCAGTTTCAGGCGAGACCCTGGGTACCCAGACAGATATGGGTCCCGGAGCGCAAGGGAACCAGAAAAGCAGAGGTCTGGAGGCACCCGCACATGCGCACAAAAAGGACTGCAGCGATTTCCGAGAGACACTTGAGACCCAGGGGCCACATGGGCAGGGCTGACTGGAAGCAAAAGCTGTCTCTGCTCAGCCTTGAGACTCCACCTCACCCAAGCTGAACAGAGAGGCTTTTATAGTTTTGCAAGTCTTGCATCATAAGGCTGTTTCCAGCACAGAAGTTCTCCCAGCATAGTGAAAATGCAGAAACAAAGGAACAGACCACAAACGAAAGAAATGGAGGAAAACAAACAACTGGATATAGAGTTCAAAACCATGCTTATAAGGTTTTTAAAGAATTTCCTAGACAATATGGATACATTTAGCAACACCCAAGAGAAGATGAAAAAGGACCAACTAGAAATTAAAAATACACTGACTGTAATTAAAAAAAAAATTATACAGAGACCTAACAGCAGACTAGAGGAAGGCAAGAATCAAGTCAAAAATTTGAAATATAAAGAACCAGGAAACACTCAACTGGAAAAGCAAAAATAAAAAGAATAAAAAAATGTGAAGATAGTGTAAGGAGTCTCTGGGACAACTTCAAGTGTACCAACATCAGAATTGTGGGGGTGCCAGAAGAAGAGAGAGAGCAAGATACTGAAAACCTATTTGAAGAAATAATGACTGAAAACTTCCCACATCTGGTGAAAGAAATAGACTTACAAGTCCAGGAAGCACACATACCCCTAAATAAAAGGAATCCAAAGAGGACCACACCAAGACACATCATAATTAAAATATTAAGAGCAAAAGACAAAGAGAGAATATTAAAAGCAGCAAGAGAAAAACAGTTCATTACCTACGGTGGAGCACCCGTACAATTGTCAGCTGATTTCTCAACAGAAACTACGCAGGCCAGACAGGAGTGGCAAGAAATATTCAACATGATGAATAGCAAGAGCCTATAACCAAGAATTCTCTACCCAGCAAAGCTATCATTCAGAATTGAAGGGCAGATAAAGAGCTTCACAGATAAGGAAAAACTAACAGAGTTCCTCAACACCAAACCAGTATTTTATGAAATGCTGAAAGGTACTCTTTAGAAAGAGGAAGAAGTAAAAGGTAAAGATAAAAATCAGGAACAACAAATATGTATCTATCAACAAGTGAATCTAAAAAGTGAATTAAAGTTCTGATGAACAGAATAAACTGGTGAATATAATAGATTCAGGAAAGGGGTGAGTGGGGTACAGGGAAAGACAGGACAATAATCATGCACCTATGGATGAGGACAATGTGGGGGGAGGTAAGGTAGAGGGTGGGGTGGGAGCAGGTGAAGGGGAGCTATGGGAGGAAAAAAAAGAAACAAATGTAATAATCGGAACAATAAAGATTTATTAAATTAAAAAACAAACCAAAACTGTTGTTTCTTTGTATATTTTGCCCAGATTTTTAATTGTTTAAGTTGGAAGTGTAAATCTAGTCCCTATTACTCTATATTGATTGGAAGCAGAAATGAGACAAACATTTATTTTCTTAAAGAAAGTAAGCTATCTGAAAAATTCAGGCCTATTTCTGATGAGAGATTATCATTTTGGATTTAAAGATAAACACAATGCTGAGTGGTATTATTAATTTTAAATAAGATACGTGTAAAACACTTTTTTTCCCCTAAAATTAGTAAAGCATTTTGCAATATTACTAGATTTCTTTGCATTTGTTTGCTTTCAGAAGGCCCAACTGTATTAAACTGGAGGCCTGTTGCATGAAATGGATGCATGGATAGATTGTCTAGGCCTGGCTGGCGATCAGGACCAATTTGTGGGACAACTGGCAGGGCAATCAGGGGGCCCTGCTGGCACCCACCTTGGCTAGTCTTGGGCTTGCATTGAGCATCTGCCCCCTGGTGGTCAGTGTGCATCATAGCAACTGGTTGACTGGTCATTCCGGTTGTTTGGTTGTAACCGTCACTTAGGCTTTAATATATATAGAATAGAGGCTCGGTGCGTGAAATTCGTGCACGGGGAGGTGGGGTTAGCTTTCAGCTAAGCCTGCTCCCTCTCCAATTTAGGACCCCCTTGAGGGATGTCCGACTGCCCATTTAGGTCAAGTCCTACCTGGACAATACAGGACTGATGGCTCCCAACTGCTCATCTGCCTTCCTTCCTGATTGCCCCTAACCTCTTCTGCCTGCCAGCCTGATCACCCCCTAACCATTTCCCTGCCAACCTGATTGATGCCTAACTGCTCCCCTTCCAGTCTGTTTGCCCCTAATTGCCCTCCCCTTTGGGCCTGGTCACCCTAATTGCCCTCCCCTGCAGGCCTGGGTCCCCCTCCCCCCACCAGATGCCCTTCCCTGCAGGCCCGGTCACACCCAATTTCCTTCCTCTGCTGACCTGGTCACCGCTAACTGCCCTCCCCTGCAGGCTTGATCATCCCCAACTGCCCTCCCTTGCAGGCATGGTCCCTCCCAACTGCCCTACCCTGCTGGCCATCTTGTGGCCGCCATTTTGTGTCCACATGGGGGCATGATCTTTTGACTACATGAGGCAGTCATCTTGCGTGTTTGAGTGACAGTCAATTTGCATATTACTCTTTTATTAGATAGGATAGAGGCATGGTGCATGGGTGGGAGCCAGCTGATTTGCCCTGAAGTGTGTCCTGGACCAGGATGGGGGTTCCCTTAAGGCATGGGTGGCCTGGGTGAGTGGCCTGTGGTGGTTTTCAGGCTGGCTATGTCCCCTGGTGACCCAAGCAGAAGCCCGGGTATCTGGGATTTATTTATCTTCTACAATTGAAACTTTGTAGCCTGGAGCTGAGCCAAGCCTTCTGTTTTCACAGCCATTGAAACTTTATTGCCTTAAGCAGACACCTGGGCGACCAAGGTTTGCAGAAAGCTTGGCTTCCTCCATTTCCAGGGCAACCCAAGCCTCCCTCCTGCTCTCTCTGTGGCTGTAGCCATCTTGGGTTAATTTGCATATTCACTCTGATTGACTAGTGGGTGTAGCAGAGGTACAGTCAATTTGCATATTACTATTTTATTAGATAGGATTACATTGTGCAATAGAGGCTTTCCTAAAAAGCTCCTGGACCTTGTGTACTAAGATTGTCAGTCTGAGCCTGTGATCATTGTAGTGATTTTTAAAGCAGGAGGGGAGCAGCAGGAAATGTCACATTATATATTTTATAGCTTCTTTATTCTATGCCTTTTGTTTGGCACTGTGGATGGTACAAAGGAGTTAAATACTTTACTCTCTTCTTTCAAGGAACTTGAAATCTTACCAACTAAGATAGAAATCTTATTTTGTAAGAAAAGAATATACATATGGTCAACAAATATCACTTTCAAAATTTTAGATATTGAAATCATTATTTTGCAATTTTACAAAACCTAAAAATACAACTTATAAATGTATGATTTTCCACTTGGAGACTACTTAATAAAAACAAAAGTTCCTCTATGAGAAAATGGTATATATTATAATGATGTGCATGCTTAATGTTGATAACTGAATTTCTTCAGGGAAAATTTAGTTTATTTAATGTCTTAAAAACTCTATATCTCTGACTGAAATCAATGTATTTGATAAGTGTTTAGACTAAAAAAAAATTTAAAAATTAGTTTAATTTTTAAACATGAATCATTATTTTCCTTTTTGGTAAGCCATAACTATTTTATCTATTATTAAAATAGTTTCCCTTTAAATAAGTTTACCTTTGAGAGTAAAAGTAACAACAACAAAACAACATTATACTCCTGAGTTATAATGTAAAACTCTCGGCTATCCATGAGAATCAACTTAGGGAATTTTAAAATTGTTCTCTTGGACCTCACTTCCTGAGATTTTTATTTAATGCATATGGAATGAGGCTTGGAGGCATTTTTATTACTAATAAAAGCAGTAATTTATTTTTAAATCAATAGATTTATAAGGCTTATGGCATATTAGCTGAAATCTCAAAATATATTTTCATCTATTTCTCACAGATTTCCAAGCTGGGCTCCAATCTTTAAAAAACTGGCTACTATCATTAGTTTTGCTTCCTGAAGACTTTTAAAAGCAATAGAAATACATGTTTCACTAAAACATTAACAAATGGGGTGGAACTGTGAATGCACCTCAGACCATGCATTTCAGTTGGCAGGAGACAGAAGTTTCTTTTGGACTGCAGCACATCTGTTTTGGGGTGGGTAGAAACCCAGGCTCATATAGCATTTTATATCATCCCAAGTTTTTCATCTTGGAGTGTGGTCATGAGAGGAGTCCTAGCAATAACATGGCAGTTTCTGGATGCTAAAAGGAAACTGTCTTTTTGGAAGTTGCCATAGGCTTCAAAATCTGACCCATCACTTAACTGCTATGTGATCCCAGGGAAATTACTTTCCTAAAACTCACCATCTATAATTGGAGATAATAATGTGTACCAGCTTAGAATGGTATATAATAAGCATTCATTCATATTTTATATGAAACACTATGATTGTTAACTTCTACTAGGAAAATGGTGATCATTTTTATTTATCTTCTCATAGTGTAAGGTATGGGAAATTTTCTGGTTCCCACACCTCATTCCACAGATGTGGAAACTGATACATAAAGGGTAAAGGTCTGGTAAAGTGCCAACCAGTGAGGGCTAGAGCCCTAAAGGAAATGTAAATCTTATGGCTTCCACTGAATTAGTCTTCATTCGTCTTAGAAGTTCTCTTTCTTAATCCTTCCTTTTTTTCATTTATATAGATGAAAAATGCATGATGGTAATATATCTATATAAAAGCCTAAGCAACTGAATGACCAAAAGACCAGTCATCCAGTCACTATGATATGCACTGACTACCGGGAGGCAGATAATCAATGCATGAGCTGCCCCCTGGTGGTCAGTGAGCTTCCACAGCAGGAGTGCTACTCAGCTGACCGATGGGCACCAGATGCTGCTGGGCTCACACCTGACAAGCATAGCTGTGGCAGCACAAGCCTCTCCCATCTCTGCAGCAATGCTACCAGGTGGCAGGTAAAGCGGGGCTAGGATAAGCGGGAATGGCATGGTGCCCGGCCCAGGCTTGGGCTCCTCCCTGGCTGCCTTCTGCTTAGCACACTACTATATACCTCGGGGGATGTCGGACTGCCAGTTTCACCTGATCCCCGCAGACTGGCGAGAGGGCACAGGTCAGGCTGAGGGACCCCACCAGTGCACGAATCTGTGCACTGGGCCTCTAGTTTGTTTATAAAAATCCACTGAAAAAAAGTATTTTCTGAGAAAAAATTTTAAATTATTTTGAAAAGCTAAAAGAAACTTAAAATATATACCAAATCAAATGTATATCAAACTGTCATAACCAAGCATAAGGAGACAATTACTAAAGGTAATGTGGATTCCTAGATGGAATCTTGGAACCTAAAAGAGGAACATTAGGAAAAACTTTGAGAACACCTGAAGAAAATATGAACTTTAGTTCATAATAATATATCCATAATAGTTCATTAATTATAAAAATAGTACCACTTTTTAGGGAAACTGGTTATGGAGTATTTGGGGACATTCTGTATTATTTTCACAATTATTATGAAAACACAAAACTGTTAGAAAATATAAAATTATTTTAAAATGTAAATCATATGTTCTTCCATCAACAACAACAAAAATTTACAAATGATTTTTATCTCTAAAAATGTTTCTTAGTTTTAATTTGAGACAGTAAAAACTAAATCGAGGAGTTGTTATTTGGAATAAAAGAACTGAATGTGATAATATAAAAAATAATAATTCATGAATATTGGAAAGAAATGAACCAATCAACCAACGAAAGGGCAATAATCCTAAACTCTTTGGTATATACCCTAAATCCTGTTGTATATTACCAACATTTATTCCATTTGGACATTAGATGGCGCTCATGCTCATTTTACTGAGCAGGTTGGCTCCTTAATATCAGCAAAATATTTCTCAACTCAAGATGTGTATGGAAGATCTGGCTCAAAATTAATTTGGAAGAGGGTACATTGTGCAAACAAAGTTAACTCTCATAACAAGGTTTAAATAAACATAGAGTTTGGTGACAAAGTTTTAAAAATGAATAAAACTGGATATTAATAAATTAAACAGGATTCACAAATGGTAGACCACAAAGCATTCACAGATCCCCTGAACTTGTGTGTATCCACAGTGTTCATCAGCTTTGCAAATGGTCCAATATTTTAGAACCATTACTTTACTATCCCTTTCAGTTTCTGTATCTTCAACATCTACCACTGAATTTTGTATTACACATTCTTAAAAATTTATTAAATATATAAATGTGACTTGATCAGAAGAATGAAAGGAAATTCTATGATTAGCAAAAATGTCAACCTTTCTTTTCTCTAAATACTTGCAACACTATGTTTTTACAGTTAAGTCATCGGCTACTCATTCATGTTTGTGTCCCTCATCAATGTTTGCAAAATAAGAATGTAAAGCATCTTGGGAAAAATATGCCTTGGATCAGTGTTTCATACCCAATTCTATTCTGTTTGTCATATTAGTCTAATAATTCATAAATTAACAACAAAAAATTGTATCTTTAGATCCTCCCAAATCTGACTAAAACTTAGGTGCAATTAGTTAATAGCTGCAAAAAATAAATATAAAAAGTTTAGTCACTGGGGCTAAAACCACTCTTCAAAACTTAAAATTGCTCTTTTTGCTTAAGTTCAGCCATGACATTTTTATTTTGATGGTGTCCTATATTTCAAAATAAAATAATAATATATTCTCACAAATTGGCGAATCAATGGACTATAATAAGTCATCTGATTTAACTAAGGCACTGTTTTAACCAACCTTTGAGAAGAACTTGAAGTTTGAAATTGAAGGTTTTGTAGTATTTCTTTGTAATTATCATGCCATTGATCCCATCCAAGCAAACAAAAATAAAAAAGTAGGGAAATTTCTTCTTCAAAAAGAGAATTTGATAAATGAAGAATCTACACAAAGTAATCATCAAAGACCAATTTTCTGTGTGTTTCACACAATGTCAATTTTAAAGAATTTCTTAGCACAAAGAACTCCTGCAACCATGAGTGTGTACTGATTTATTGTGTTTTGACCCTATTTCCCTGACATATGAATTTCAGAATAAAAAATGTGTAGTTTTAACCAAACCAATCTCTTTATTTAAAATAAATTTCTGAAAAAAAATAAAAATAAATTCCTGATTACTTTGTCTATAAATGTATGACTTCATAAAACTATTAAAATATATACCATTATTTTGATATACTTTATTATGTTATCAAGTCACCTGCAGACCTCTAAACACACCAATCTACTTTATTCCTCAGGACTCTTTGTTGCTATGTACTTGTTTAAACTGCCTCTACCACTTCTCTAGAGTAATAACCATCATTTCCATAGACCCACCATCTTTGCTCCATGCCTGTGCAAAGTTGTTCCCCCTGCTTTCCTCAATTCTTGATCTGTCTTGATGGCTTCTCACCTTTTAGACTATAACTCAAAAGTCCCTTTCTCCAGGAAGTGTCCCTGGTGTGAATTGTATTCACTGTAATTCCCTTCTCTTAACTATTACTACACTTTAATTATTACTATTATTTTTTCATTATCTGCCTCCTCTGCTTACTGCTCAACTCTGGAAGAACGTGAATAGCATCTATGTTACTATTATAGCCCCAGCACCTACCAGAACTTTCCTGAACACAGTAGTGAGCTAATAAATACTGTAGTAAAATATGAATGTGAACCACCTCTTAAAAAAAATATCTCAGAATATAAACTACTATGCCTTCTGAATTAGATTTTTAATATTTTGTTTTCTTCAACTGTTCTTCATAAAAATAATATTCTAAAAAATAATTTTAACTAAAGAATAATTTATCAGAAACTTGCCTAAGTTATGTCTCCATTGTCTTTCATTCTAGCAAGTTGAAAATAAACACATGAGCCCTGGCCAATTTTTCAGTGGTTAGAGCATCGTCTCTCAGGCAGAAGGGTCATGGGTTCAATTCCTGGTCAAGGGAATGTGCCTCAGTTGCTGTTTCAATCCCTGGGCCCATTAAGGGCCCATAGGGGAGGCAACTAATCATGTGTCTCTCTCACATCCATGTTTTTCTCTCACTTTCTCCCACTTCTCCCTCCCTTCTACTCGCTCTAAAAATATTAATGGAAAAAAAAGTATCCTCAGATAAGGATTTAAAAAGCATACACAAGAACAAAACAAACAAGCTGGGTCACATTAAGGGAGTGTATCTAAGCAATAACACCTGACAAGGGAACTACCTATGAGCAGCCAGTGAGAGCTGTACACCAGGAGCCAGGGACACAGCACAGTGTGGCCAATATCAACTTGTGTGTCTAACTATAATATCAGTTTGAGTGGTGTATGTAGGAGGACATATATATCTTACTATTACCAAAATTATACCAAATACTTCCAACTTAAAAATGTATTTTTAAAATATTTCAAGTAGGTAAGGGTATTATCAAAACAAAAATCCAATCATGGTAGAATGTTATTTTTTAGTATAAAGTAACACATTTCAATTTGTAACTACTTTCTGTCACAATATTAATAAAGAGTATGTTCTCCATGAAAGGATTCAGAAGTGTTTCTGAGCACTTTGAATCAAATACTGGAAATGGTAAGATCTCAATTATTTTAGACATACATCTCCACCTTTAAATCAGTGCCTGACTCTCCCATGATTATCACAATGGCAGACTGGGCCCTTAGCTTCTTACATCAGATCATTTCTATCTGCCTTTTATATAGCCACACATGCACTGTGGAGTCCTTTCAGGGGCAAAAGCCAAAGGAAAATAAGGTTCACCCAGTATAATTCCCAATCTTTTTCAGTAGTTTGACAAGAGGCAACCAGGGATTTCCATTATATGGGCTTTAGATGTGATTTTGAAAGCCATTAAGAGTTTGAGACTTGGTCATATCTACCTTATTTACTGTGATAATCCTGTGTCTTTTCACATGCACATAGGTTACTGGTAAGTATACTCTATGTACTAGGTAAACAAGCTAAACTTAAATATACCATAAGTACTAAGTAAACAAGATAAACAATTATAACTGGCAAATTATATTTGATTCATAATATTACATGGAGAATGATTTTAGATTTATGGCTAAGCAAGAAACATCATAAGCTAAAAAAAAACCTTCTTAGTGAAATTGGAGTGGCACTGCTGATGGAAAGGAGAAGGCTATTAGAAAGATATGTAGGTGGCAATTTGACAGGGCTCTGTGACTTCCCGGATGTCAAGAATAAAAGAAAGGAGTTATAAAGGAGGATTCCCAAAGCTCTGCATTAGTGTGCTGCATGTCATGGATTGAAATAAGGGCAAAGGAAGAAAAAATTAGTTCCTTTAAGGTGGGATGAATATGTGGGAGACTGTGAGCTAATTTTGAGTGGGAAATTTAAATGTAAGTTAAATTTGAATTGGGAGCTATCTATCAGCTTCTAAGTGATTCTAAAAGCCATGGCTGTGGCATAGGGGGCATAAAAAGAGTTGAGTAATTTTGTAAATATAAAGACTGATAATCATTCTAACAGGTATGAATTGGTATCTCATTGTAGTTTTATTTGCATTCCTCTAATAGTGAAGATGAGCATCTTTTCATAAAACTGTTGGCTATTTGTATGTCTTCTTGGGAGAAGTATCTGTTGAGGTCCTATGCCCATTTTAAAAAACTTGATTGTTTATTTGGTGTTGAGAAGTATGAATTCTTTATATAATTTGGATATTAACCCTTTGTAAGAGCTGTTGTTTGCAAGTATCATCTCCCATTTTGTTGGTTGCCTGTTTTGTCATCGTTTTCTTTTGCTGTCCAGAAGCTTTTTAGCTTGCTATAGTCACATTCATTTATTTTTGCCTTTACTTCCTTTGCCTTTAGGGTCCAACAAGATTATTAACAACATGTATTGGACAGCTTGTGGAGAAAAAGGAACTCTCATTCATTGCTGGTTAGAATATAAACAGGTACAACCACTATGGAAAACAGTATAGAAGCTCTTCAAAAAAATTAAGAATAGAGTTACCATATGACCCAACAATCCCTTTTTTGGGTATCTACTAAAAAACTTGAAAACATTTATTCACAAGAGATATATGCACCCCTATGTTCATTGCAGCATTATTCACAGTGTCCTTTGAGAGAGGATTTAATAAAGATGTGGTACATGTACACAATGTAATACTGCTCAGCCATAGGGAAAAATGAAATACTGTCATTTGAGACAACATGGATGGACCTTGAGAATATTATACTAAGCAAAATAAGTCAGTCAAAAAAATCTACAAACCATATGACTTCACTCATGTGGGATATAAAACTGAAACTCAGAGACACAGACAACAATATGGTGGTTACCAGAGAGAAGGGGTTAGGAGTAGTACAAGGGAAAGAGGGCCACATATATGGTGACAGAAGATGATTTGACTTTTGGTGGTGGAAGCGCAATGCAGTGCACATATCCTGTACACTTGAAGCCTATATGATCTTGTTGACCAATGTCAGCCCAATAAATTTGACAAAAAAGAAAGTAAATAAAAGATTGACAATCAAAGTAAAACCAAGGATCTGAAGCCAGGTCAAAGGTCTGAAATATTAGAGCAGATAGATAAAGGTTGAAGAGCAGATCAAAATGGAGAGACAAAACCAGAAAGTAGGAGCTACTTGAGAAGTCAAGTGATTAAGTTTAAAGCAATGAAAATAATGAGATCTTAACAACAAAGCAAACCTTTTTCGGACAAGGGTGAGTCCCTTAGCAGAGCCTGCAAATCTGGAGAAAGAAAAAAGCAGGCAAGAAGGACATGCATGTTATGGTGAGCAAAGTGTGCGAGGCCCATCCTGAAATGGGAAACTAAATCCAAGAGATGTCCTGAAAGACACAGCCCATCTTGTGAGTTTCCCTTTTCAGAGTCCCCTGAACCAGACTCATTGAGTCTAGCAAATGGAACCCAGCTGCTGGCATTTTTCCACATCTGCAAGATGAGATGTGGATTGGATGACATGAGTGTCTCAGTTAGATGACTTAGTCTCTTGATCTTGGAAGGAAACCACAGACATTCTTAATTTCTTAGGCCTTTGAAGCATTTTTAGTCTATTAAAACACAGCACAAAGGTCACATTTTTGAGTTGTGCCTTTGCCCCAGTCATTTAAGAAGAATTCAACAAGAAGAAAACTATAAAACACTTATGGAAAAATATCTCAGATTTATTAAAAAGAAAAACAACTTTTGTTCAGAAACTAGGTTTTGAACACTGAAATCACTGAGGAAGTGTCCTGTTTATTGTACCTCCTAAGTCTCTTTAAATGGCTCTCTTCTCTATCCCCACTGTCTGTACTTCAGCATGGGCTCTCAATCTCTCACCTGGACTATCACACTAATCTAAATTGTCTACCTGCCTCTAGTTATTCCATAGCTGCCAGATTGTACTTTCGAAAACAGTCTAAAACATTCATCTGAATTGATTTCTCTCCCCACTTAAAATCTTTCAATGGCTCCTAACTTTCTATTGAACATCCAGACTCCTTTGCAAGGAATTCATAATTCTTAATGGCCTGGATCCTTGCCAATGTCTCATCTCCTCTAATACTCCTTTTTCCTATGAATTTCTGCTCTTAAAACACCACATGCCTTGTTGTTTCTAAATTCAATGGACATTTTCACACTTCTGAGATTTTGTACATGCTATTTCTTCTGTGTGTACTGTCCCTCCCTACCATAATTTTCTACTAAGCCTATTAACCTTCAGTACATACTTTATATTTCCCCTTAATATAGTCTTCCCTCATCTGACCCTTCACCTCCCACAATTCATCATCCTATCATCTCTGCTACATTGGTTTCTTGCACATTCCTCTATTATAGTGTGTGCAAATAACAGTAGACTCTTCAGAAATTCTACTGAAGAAATAAAGAGAGCCCCTTTTTGGAAATAAAAAAACAAAAAACAAACAAACAAACAAATAAAACCCTTTGGAACCTTAATTTCACAATGCCACAACATCAAGTAATTTCTCCTAAAAAGTGTTTATCTAAGAATGAGACATACACAAACCGCGTGGATGTTCAAATAGTGAAGAGCTATATAAATTCACTGACTAGTCTCATGGCATGGGTGACTTAAATGCCTAGGCAAAAATATTATTTATTATATTTTTAAAATATATTTTTATTGATTTTTTTTTTTTACAGAGAGCAAGGGAGAGGGATAGACAGTTAGAAACATCGATCAGCTGCCTCCTGCACATCCTCTTCTGGGTATGTATCCGCAACCAAGGTACACGCCCTTGATCACAATCAAACCTGGGATCTTTCAGTCCACAGGCTGACACTCTATGAACTGAGCCAAACTAGTTAGGACTATTTATTATATTCTCATAACTACTCTGAATTCACTTGAGAATAGTTGAAACTGAGATTGTAAATTTTATGAATATCAAGGATCAATATTATGACACTTACTTGTTTATACATTTACTACCACATCTAAATCTACATTCCACGAGAGGAGGCTCTGTCTCTATTTATCTTTCTTTGAGAACTTGTAGATGTTCAATAAATGTTTCATGAATGAACAAAACAGATACCTGAAATTCAATTGCAATCATAAATGTTACTCCCTTTCTCACTGCTCTTGAGAATGAGATGTGACAACATCTCCCTATTTATAAAACATATAATTGATAGAGGAAAAGACTTCATTCAATATTGATGTATTTCACTTAATTATTTACACAACAAATACTTGTTGAGTTCTTAATATATGCTACATACTTTTCTATGTGTTGAGAATACAGGAATAAATACAATATATGAAGTCTCTGCTTTTATGGTGTTTACATTCTAATGAAGACCATAATAAGCAAATAAACAATAATCAAATACCACTACAAAGTTATACTTTGAAAAATGCCTCTGTTCTTTTTAAAATCTGAGGAGTTAGATGTGGTGCCCGACGTGAGGAAGATGAAGCAGTGCTGACCACACAGTGCTGACCTGAGCTTTGCAATTTCAGATTTGTGCCATATTTCAACTCTGGCATTGTTCCTAACTGGTTTGTATAAAAAGCATTACCAACTGAATAATTTTTCATTTATGTGGGCTAAGTGTGTGACTTTGCAAATGAGAATTCTGCCAACAAACTGAGATATATTTTAGAAAGGTCTTACTTTTATCATAGGGACCAGCTCTTAGCTGAGAAAAACAAAAGGAAAAAAATTTCAGCCATTTAGTGGAACCTGCTCTTTAGAAGTTCAGTAAAATTTAATTAAAGACAATTTTCTGCAATGACACGAGCCCACATATTATTGTAAAATCACCATGGGAAATGACAAAATAACACTTTTTGTAAATTTAAAAGGTGTCATATCATGCCGAGGTCACCACAATTAATTGTGACAGGCCAGGAAGACTGAAAATATCGTGGGACTTGTTCACAACTATTCTTTGAAAATATGTCCCTATACATATCCTTCAAGATCCATGTGCTCTTTTTTTTTTTTTTAACCCTTCTCTTAAGGCATTTTTTTCTCAGTTACCACTGTACTCCACATATACTTCAACCAGTTCATTGATCACACTATAACAAACCTGCTTTCCATTCTAGATTATAAACTTCTGGCGTCCAAGTATACCTTTAATTCCAGAGTTATCTTTTTTTATTGGATGGAGTGAATGAAGAATGTTATTCCTTTTTTCTACATTGGTATAACCAAGCATACTGTTCTAAACTAATAAAGAAAAGGACTCCTTAAGTGGCTAAACAACTTTCTTTAACTAAGATGGTAAATTTTTACATTCACATTCATCAATTGTATGTATATAAAGTTAGTTTTGAAACACATCATCCATTTTATTGAACTTGTTCACTATGAAAAAATAGAATATTTAATGAATATTTATAAGATATTTAAATATCATATATTATAGTTGCCTTTTATACTGCCGTATATTATGTGATGAAGAAGAAGGAAAAGAAAGAGGGGGAAAGGAGGAAGACAGGAGAGAAAGAGAAGCAGCAGCATCATTATTTTTACTTGGAGGAAAATAAAAAAATGTTATTCCTAACAATGAAATGTTTAATGAGCTTAGACTTAGTGAAAAAAATATTGGGAGCAGGACATCCTTCAAACTCTGTCTTTAGGATGGACAATTTGCCTCACTCCAAAAAGTAAGAAATGGGAAGCAACTGACTCATTTGTGAACAATGCAAAGAATACAGAAATCATTTCTTAATCAAATGATAAGGAAGCTTAACACAGGACAAAAGATAGTAGAAACAAGACAGGAAGAAAATATAGTCTAGATTTTATAAAAACAAAGTCATTACTTTCCTTTCTCATTTATCTGCTACAAAAACATGTGTCAAAATTTAGTCCCTTGAAAGAAAATAACATATGAATGTAAAACCAAATTTGGAATAATCACGGACAATTATAGTCTAAATTATCCATTAAACTTCCTTTTAATGTTTTCTGACTTATTTCCCAGAAAATTAACTTAAAGGCTACCAAACATATTTCTGATCAAGTTTGCGAAAAGTACTTGTTTTCTAAATCAGTGTTTTTAAACTGCTGGTTGCAATCTTTCAGCGATGTTAAGTGCTTAAATCTTCTGTTTTAATTAGCTGTACCTTATACACACATATAAACTTTTATGTGTGCTCTGGGCTAAGGCATAAATGTATTTTATATGAGTTTATAAAAAAATGAAAGCCATCACTTTAAGGAACACGAATAAGCTAACTATATTTAACAGAAATGTTTCAAGATCTTTAAGCAAGATTAATTCAAGGTATAAATAGACGAATTGAATGTGTATGGTATGTCGACAGAGGGCTATAAGTAATTGTTCCTCAGCAAGTTAATACCCCAATCACCGGACGAGGCACCATTCTTTTTCTACTGTATTTTAAGTTTCACAATTTCTATGTTTCACTGAGTTTTATTGAGATATAATTGACACATAACATTGTATAAATTTAAGACGTACAATCATTGTAAAATGATTGTCACCATAGTATGCTCCCATCTGCATCTCATCACAGTTACCAATTCTTTTTTTGTCATGAGGCCATTTAGGATCTAATCTCTTAGCAATTTTTAAGTATATGACAGAGTATCATTAACTATAATCATAATGCCATATATTAGATCCCCAAACTAGTTCATCTTAGAACTGAAAGTTTTATCCTTTGAGCAATATTTCCCCATTCCCAGTAGTACTTCTTAAGACTAAAAATGTGAGATGAGTTTTGAAGTTTAGTTTATGCTATTAGCTACTTAGTGGATTGAAGCTACAGAAGTATGGGCTCTGTGGAGACAGGAGATATAGAACATTCACAATGAGGGAGGCAATGGAGTGGGGGAGGAGACCAGCATGGGAAATAGTTGGGGCAGAAGGAGGAGCTTGGACAGGGACCCTGGTCCTCAACAACCAGAAGACAAGAGTGAGGATGCTGGGTCAGGGGAAGAAGGACACTTGGCAATGGGATGCCCATACGTGGTTACCGGGCGGGGGAGGAATAAGGTATATATCTCAGACATATTATCACCCTTCTCCTGAGAATGCCTTCACCAACTCCTCCTAGAAGAGTATTTCTCTAACTCTTGGTGAATGAAATATCTGGCCATATGTAGACTGTAGACCGTAACTGTCAGTCATAACACATGACTGTGGGTTCACCTTATTTCCTCTAGACAAATAAACCCAAGTTCTTTTTAATCAGTAGAATAAAAAAAAGGCACATTTAAGATTGCTTATAACTTTTCAAATGTGCTTTTTAACTAACCACCTTCTGAATAACATAAAGAAGGTATTTATTATGCCACAAGAGGTGACAGGGCCCACACCATTTCACAAACGAGTAATTATTGGAGCAAGAACTAAAACCTGAGTCTTCGCACTCCAAATCTTTTGTCCTTTTATTACACTGACCTGCTTTTCCATTTAAGAGAGGACAAAAAAATCCAAAATTAAAGATACACTTCAATTACCTCATGGCTTTGCTCTTGGCCTGCCATGGTCTTAAAATATACTAAAAATATCCTGTAAAAGTGAGGACATTGTTCTGGAATTTATTTATTTATTCTCTTCCTCAATAAGTGAAAAAAATACTGTATTTCATAGAGAGAGCCTAAGGGTCTATAAATTACAAGATGCATGAAAGGAAAGGGAAAAAAAAGCAATTAAACCATAACATAATCTTTCAAATCTCTTAGAATTTCCTTTAATTAATATTTAATCACTAAAGTACTCCTTTATACTTCTTTAGATATAGATTTGTATCATATTTACTCTGTCTATCCAGAAAAAGAAAAATATGAGCTTGTCACTATTTTGCTTGTTAGTTCCTTTTGTTCACTAGGTAAATAATAGGCTGACTGCTCCCAGGGGTTGGAAGAGGAAAGCTATATGGGATAGTAAAAGAATTAAAAAAAGAGAGAGGAAAAAAAAAATTCATGGACATACAAAAAAAAGTCTGAATTTTTCTCTTAAAAGAAAGAGGAAAAATATGAGCAAAATAATTACGTGAAGTTATTCCCAAAAGTTCCTCATTTTCAGATGCATCTAAATCATTTTTGAAATTAGAGTTATTGTTTTTCCTTCTATGCCATAGTCTGTGACATCTTAAGAAATTTCACCCTTCAGCAAGTTTTAATGCTGAAACTTCTGCATTTTAACAGAAGACATGTAAAATAATGTTTGCAAACAATCACTAGGACTCGTGGTCTTCAAAGAATCCTTAACCAGTTTTTAGAATGAAATACCTAGAGTTGCATCTGTGTACTCATGCCACCAAAAATAATAACAACTTCACGTGTGCACAGGCAAAGGAGCTACCTCAGCCTGGCTGATTGTTTTGTATGACACCATCAACTATAAGACATATCCCAGGTTCACTGATACTAAATAGGAGGAGAAAAAAAGTATATTTTGTAATTGATTAGATAAAATATTCTCTTTGCATTTTTTTGTTTACTTTCCCTTTAAAAGTGATTATGAGAGATATGGATTAAGATACTAAACCACTTCAGTTCCTTCCAGGAAATCAACCAAAAGAAGACAAATATTCAAAATTAGTTAACCAAGAGTGGTCAAACGTAATTGTTAATAGAGACTTCCTGTATGCTTAAAATGAATGTGTGTTTTTTTCAATTATCAGAGCTTTGCTTTCTTGAAGAATGTAACTTTCTTCTTGAAGTCATTTAAATCCCTGAATCTAAATTCTCTTCTTGAAGAATATGTCTTGTACACACTTTCCTCACCCTTACATTTTTGAAAGACAAATTTATGGAAGGTAATGAGCAGGAAGGTTTTCTTGTCATGTCATATAATGAGCTTGTTTTAGGAGATGCTTGAAGAGCAATTGCGAGCCTGTATCACTGCATGAAAACAGAGCCTTCTAGGGTATCCCTAACATTTAAACATGGTAATTTGCCATCCAGGAATGGTCAGGTGGAGGGTAGGGGCAGAACTCATTCTATGGTACGTGGAAAGCAGCAAATTATATATTCATCAAAACGCATATTTCAGTGGGTATTTACATTGTCCTTAAACTGTTGTGTTTTAAATTATGCTTCCTCTTTGACATTTCCAAAAAGGTTGTCTAATCAAATACTTTGTTGTTGCTTTTAAGCTCCTGAGTACAAACTGTTTTGTATAAATTACTTAAAATACATTTAATCATAAAGAAAAATAATCAACTGTATTAGATTTAAGGAGTGAGAAAAACAAGTTAAATTCACCATGAGTTAACAGAGTATATAACAAAGGCAAAAAAATGTTGACTATTTGGAAAAGATTTTCTTCAGGAGCCACACCCATAGGCTAGTCCTATAAGTTCCCTTGTAGCATCTATAGTCTGTCATTAAGTAGCACTTCCTCTCCATCCTTCCTCATTGAGAGGGGCCTTCCTTGCTGAAAGTAGGCATGGGTGCTAGGAGGGGTTTGCAATATTTTCCTAAGAGATTTTTAGTATCTATGGTTGGCCATAGGGCAGTGATGTTATTAAACAGTATTTGAGGAGACTATTTCAACAGACTTTCTTGTCAACGGGCCTTTACCTGAAATATTAACACTCCTGTCATCATCCTCTAATGATGATCCAATATATTTTCTTCCATGAATCCTCCCTAGGATGCTCTGTCAGATATGATTACTCACTCTTCTTTTTACACCCCTCTGTGGATCTTATCACATTATATTATAGTTACCTTCATGTCGAGCTGCATGGCCTCAGAACCCAATGACAAGAAATAGAAAATACTCATAAGAATTGAGCTTCGAATACTCAATTATGGTCCAGGAGTAGACTAATTGGAAATAGGTGGTTTCAAAAGACCAAAGTAAAAGTTGATATGTTTTGTAGCATTGTCAAATTACCCTGACATTTGTAGCATTGTCACATTTCTGAAGGAAAGAAATGTAATGCCTTTGCTGAAAGTGTGGTACTTCTAGCACCACCTACATATAGGTATTAGAAAAAAATATATGATAGTGATAATGATGAGACAACAAATACATATAACCTCTCCATTTTGCAGACATCAGCAATTACCCTTACTATGATAGATTTTACTGTTAAATAAAATGTTATAATAAAGGGCATTGATTTCTTTTACTAGTAATTCTTAATCTATATAATTGCTTCATGAATTTGATTAATATTCATTTCCACACAGTGCATACAGTTGAAGAGACAAGGCTGAATAAAGTTATGACATTTGAATATGTAACAAGGCTGATCATTTTCTTCTCTCAGAGTAATTTATCCTTTAATAAAAAGAAATGACCCAACTACAGCTTAGCATTTCTTACTTAGCAATTACTGTCCTTCAACTGAGTGCCATTTGGTTATTTTATCACAATTCATGATGTTATCAAAATACATTTAACAAAATCAGCCAAGACCGGTTTGGCTCAGTGGATAGAGCGTTGGCCTGCGGACTGAAAGGTCCCAGGTTCGATTCCAGTCGGGGGCATGTACCTTGCTTGCAGGCACATCTCCACTGTGGGGCGTGCAGGAGGCGGCTGATCGATGTCTCTCTCTCATCGATGTTTCTGACTTTCTATCTCTCTCCCTTCCTCTCTGTAAAAAATCAATAAAAAAATATTTTAAAAAATACATTTAACAAAATCAAATAAGTAGGAAAAAAACAACAACAGGCACATGACATTTCAAAAATGGACTTCTCAGTAGGTAAAGACATATTTAAGATGTTCTGAACTTCACAAATACCCTTTTTATGAAGATCTAATTGTGGTTTTGTTTGGTATTTATTAGCCTGAGAGTTTTCTTTAGATTTACCCCTCCTAAAATAGCAGTTACTATAATACAGTATTCAGACTGAAAATTAGTTAACTCTTATATTTTTATTTAATAGCATCTGCACTTAAAAGAGTATTACTAAACCCCTTAACTATACACACAAAAAATAATTGAGAAATCTTTTGTTTAATAGATTCTTGCCTTCTTCAAATAATAAGATATTGATTAGACATTTTATCTTATCACTAGAGGCTTGGTCCACGAAATTTGTACAAGTGTGAGTGACGGGGGAAAGGTGGGAGGAGTGGTAGTGTGTGTCCCTCAGCACTCCAATCTGGGACCACTTGAGGACTGCTGGCTCCCAACCGCTCACTTCCCTGCCTGCCTGATAGCCCCTAACTGCTTCTGCCTTCCAGCCTAATCACCCCCTAACCACTTCCCTGCCAGCCTGATTGCCCCTAACTGCCCTTCCCTGATGGTCTGATCACCCCTTACTACCCTCCTCTGCCAGCCTGATCGCCCCCAAATGCCCTCCCCTGCTGGTCTGGTCTCCCCTAACTGCCCTCCTCTGCCAGCCCAGTCACTCCTAACTGCACTCCCCTGCTAGCCTGATCACCCACAACTGCCTTCCCCTACTGGCCATCTTGTGTCCACATGGGGGCAGCTATCTTTGACCACATGAGAGTGGCCATCTTGTGTTGGAGTGATGGTCAATCTGCATATTACTTTTTTATTAGATAGGATAGAGGTCTGGTGCATGAAATTTATGCATGGGAGGGGGTGTCCTTCAAGCCAAGCCTGCTCCCTTTCCAATCTGGGACTCCTCGAGGGATGTCCGACTGCCCGTTTAGGCCCGATCCTATTTGGATCGGGCCTAAACGGGCAGTCGGACATCCCTCTCACAATCCAGGACTGCTGGCTCCCAACTGCTCACCTGCCTGCCTTTCTGATTGCCCCTAATCACTTCTGCCTGCCAGCCTGATAACCCCCTAACCACTCCCCTGCCAGCCTGATTGATGCCTAACTGCTCCCCTGCCAGCCTGTTTGCTTCTACCCTGTTTCCCTGAAAATAAGACAGTGTCTTATATTAATTTTTGCTCCAAAAGATGCGCTAGGTCTTATTTTCAGGGGATGACTTATTTTTCCATGAAGAAGAATACGGTACACATCTATTGTTGAACAAAAAAAAAAGGAAATTTATTACCTGTATATAGTACGGTAGTAGTTGTCATCACAAACCAGCTCACTGATTGGCTCTGCAGCGCAGCTGGAGCTATTCAGGCAGTGCGAGGTCTCTTTAAATCAGGAGTCAGACTCCTTATGGTAGCTTCAGGGGCCTTATATTCTGGGAAGGCCTTATGTTCAGGGGAGGCCTTATTATTGGGGAGGTCTTATTTTTGGATGCCTTATATTACAGGGAGAGGCAAAACTGGAAGGAGGTCTTATTTTCGTGTGATGTCTTACTTTTGGGAAAACAAGGTAACTGCCCTCCCCTGTGGGCCTGGTCACTCCTAACTGTCTTCCCCTGCAGACCTGAGTACTGCCCCAACTGTCCTCCCCTGCAGGCTTGATCACCCCTAACTGCCCTCCCTTTCAGTCCTGGTCCCTGCCAACTGCTCTCCCCTGCTGGCCATTTTGTGGTGGCCATCTTGTGTCCACATGAAGGCAGGATCTTTTGACCACATAGGGGCAGTCATCTTGTATGTTAGAGTGATGGTCAATCTGCATATTACTCTTTTATTAGACAGGATTATGTGTTATACCTCTCATTAAATTTCACCCCATTTTAAACAATGAAATCTTATCAAATCTTTATTGTAATTAACATTTGTTGAACATAACAATATTTCAGTGGTTTGATTTTTTTTTTTAAATATATGTTGAGAAATCCAAGATGGCGGCATAGGTAAACACCTATACTGCTGCCTCGCACAATAATTTCAAAACTACAACTAAAAGACAGAACGGACATCATCCAGAACCACAGGAAAGCTGGCTGAGTGGAAGTTCTACAACTAGAGGGAAAGAGAGGGGCTCACAGAGACCCAGAGGAGCTGCAAAAAGCAGAGGTACGGAGACGCGCGCAAGGAGAGAGCGGGTGCCGGAGTACCTGGCTGGTTTTCTCTGGCGGGAGGGAGACGGAGACTCTCAAAGGCATTGAACCCCTTGTCCGGCGACACTAAACCCCAGATCCAGCTGAAACTCATACGGGGGGAGTTTGGACTGTGAAAAGGGAGAAGTGCACGGAAATTTAGTGGAGTTGCAAAGGATCGGAGGTCTGGTCGCTCACAGCACCACGCGGAGGACAGATTGCTGATTGTGCCGCTGGCTTTCGCAAGTGGGCGGGAGACAGACCCTCCGAACTGTGCCACTTCTGACTCCACTAAGCCCCTGTTTTGGGCGAAACCCTGGAGTCCTAGACTCGTGTGGTCCTGGTTCGCAGGGGAGCCGGAAAGGCAGCGGTTAGAGGCACTGCGGGTGCGCGCGCGCACAAGGACCACTCCAGCCATTACCGTGGAGGGCGGGGCCGACTGGAAGGCAAGGCGGTCCTTTAAGCCCTGAAACTCCACCCCTCCCAAGCTCAACAGAGGCTTCTGCGGCTGAATCCAGCACAGAAGTTTCCCCGGCACAGTGAAAATGCCGAGACAAGGGAAGGGATTACAAGCAAAAGAAATGGAGGAAAAAAAAAAGACTGGATATAGAGTTCAAAACCACGCTTATAAGGTTTTTCAAGAATATGCTAGAAAAGGTGGATAAATTTAGTGAGACCCAAGAGGAGATGATAAATACACTGACTGAAATAAAAACTATTATACAGAGTCCTAACAGCAGACTAGAGAAAGGCAAAGACCAAGTCAAAAATTTGAAATATAAAGAAGCAGAAAACATTCAACTGGAAAAGCAAGAAGAGAAAAGAATCCAAAAATGTGAAGATAATGTAAGGAGCCTCTGGGACAGCTTCAAGCGTACCAACATCAGAATTGTGGGGGTGCCAGAAGAAGAGAGAGAGCAAGATATTGAAAACCTGTTTAAAGAAATAATGACTGAAAACTTCCCACATCTGGTAAAAGAAATAGACTTACAAGTCGAGGAAGCACACAGAACCCCAAAGAAAAGGAACCCAAAGAGGACTACACCAAGACACATCATAATTAAAATGCCAAGAGCAAAAGAGAAAGAGAGAATATTAAAAGCAGCAAGAGAAAAACAGTTTATTACCTACAAGGGAGCACCCATACGACTGTCAGCTGATTTCTCAACAGAAACGATGCAGGCCAGACGGGAGTGGCAAGAAATATTCAACTTGATGAACAACAAGAACCTACAACCAAGAATAATCTATCCAGCAAAGCTATCATTCAGAATTGAAGGGCAGATAAAGACCTTCACAGAGAAGAAAAAGCTAAAGGAGTTCATCAACTCCAAACCAGTATTATATGAAATGCTGAAAGGTACCCTTTTAGAAGAGGAAGAAGAAAAAGGTAAAAGACAAAAAATTATGAACAACAAATACACATCTGTCAACAAGTGAATCTAAAAATTAAGTGAATTAAAAATCTGATCAACAGAATAAACTGGTGAATATAATAGAATCAGGAGCACAGAAAGGGAGTAGACTGATAATTCTCAGGAGGACAAAAATCATAAAGCATCAAACAGACTGTGAAATTATAGCAGAAAGATTAAAGTTAGGTGAGGTAAAGAAGTGATCAATCAAAGGACTTGTATGCATGCTTATAAACATAACCAATGATCACAGACACTGGGGGGTCGGGGTACGCCTGGGAGGGAGGGGGGGCAATGGGGAGATATGTATAAAAAATTAATAAAAATTAATTTAAAGAAAAAAAAGAAATGTAAAACAATTTATATATATGTTATTGATTTTTTACAGGGAAGAATGGAAACGGATAGAAAGTTAGAAACATGGATGAAAGAGAGACATCGATCAGCTGCCTCTTGCACGCCCCTTACTGGGAATGTGCCCACAACCAAGGTACATGCCTCCAACCGGAATCGAACCTGGGACCTTTCAGTCCGCAGACCGACGCTCTACTCAGTGGTTTGATATTTTAACATTCAAATGTTTTTTATGACATGGCATAAACATTAAGCATGTCTATTCCATAGCATAAGCACTAATGAATACTTCCTCTTTAACTACTTACCCATCTGTACACAATAGATATCCAATAAAGAATGATTTACCATAAGTAATGACTCCTCTAACATGCAACACAGCTACTCTCAGAATAAACTATATTTGCAATGTTAACCTTTCACAATCACTGTGATGTATTGCCACTGAAATCTGGGAGCACAACAGTGCCTGACACATAAGAGATGCTTAATATTGGGGAACAGTAGGTTATGGGAAGAAGCTTTGTACTAAACCTGAAACAAACATGAAATGCAAAAGGATCCTGAGATTATACTAGCCAGGACCAACTGTAGCACATGCCACTGGCTGTGGATATATGCATGTACCTATGCAGAATGTCTCTGTATGTATGTACATGGAATGAGACAACAGGAGACAAAGCAGTTTGATTTCCGGCTCTGCCATACATTATCATGTGACTGGGGCAACTCACTTCATTCATCTGAGACTATTTTATTTGTAAAATGAGGAAAGCATGGCATACTTTATAGGATTGTTGTGAAGACTTAGTTAACATTACATAATCTCTAACATAATGCTTGTTCTGAATTAGACACTCAATAAACTACAAGTATTTCTACTACTAAAACAATGATGATGTTTGAATGAGTGAATGGAGGTTATAATCAGGGAAGGTAATAACCAAAAGGCTTATCTATATTTACGTAAATTCTCTGCCTTCTCCCTAGAAGTGAAGCACTTCTTCCTTTCAGTACGCAACTCCATTCAGCTTTAACACTGAGCCAAAAACTGCTGAATGAGGGTGGGAAAGGAGAGAAGGAGTTTACCCCTCTGGAGCCCCAAACTTCACATTAAAATGCAAGAGAGTCAAAGGACAAGGATTATGAATCAATATTGTGACAGTTTTAATTTGCATATACAAATAGCCATGATTGTGTGGTTTATAGCTAATGCTGCTAAAGTTGACGACTTTGATACAATAAAGAAATTATTCAGGAGAGGAAGGTTTGTTGTTTGAAAGGATCAGAAAGTTTTTCAAGGGAATGTAGAAAGATGAAAAAGCATCATAGGAAAAGAAATGCGGAGGGCACCAGAAGAAACTAATGACAATGGTTAGAACAAGTATGAATAACCATTAGCTTTCAAGATACCAAAAATGTTTTATGAAATAATATATTTGAGAAGTATTGGGTTAATAAGAGATAAAAAATGGCCTAACTTTGAGGCTTTACAGAATCTCCAAAATTTTAATGTGCTTTGTGAATCCTCATCTTGAAAGCAGCATTTCCCAGTTATTTCATCACGAACCTTTCATTTAATATGATACCCATGAACATCACCTGAGAGGTTTACAGGCGTGTCAAGTGAGGTGAGGGCTTCCAGGAGGGCTGTATACACCAGCCAAGCTGCTGTCCCTGTGTATGAAGGACTTTGTGGAAAGGTTATAGCTGCTGTGAGGGTTCCCATCACCTTACCTGTTCACTACCCTGTAGTTCTAACAACGCCCTTCCCTTAGACTGTGTCCTAGCAGCACTGCCTGTGCGTCCATCCCTGTGCAGTGATATCCTTGAACCTCACAGCTGACAGGAAGAGGTAGCCAAAGTTTGGAGATAGATGCTGGGATTTCCTAAATTCTTAAGCTCTCATTTCCTCCAAAGAAAATGAAGAAGTAAAAGGAACAAAGTATTCCTTAAAAACACACACATTTGATTTTGAGGGCAAGGTGGGTGGTTTAATTATTTTAATACACCTTCAGAGCATAAAAAGTACAGGTAATTTTCTCTTTTCTAAAAGGTGATTAGAATAATAGAGCTCTGCTCTTGGAAGACTAAAAGCTTTTTCTCTGTGAAAGGAGAAAAGAAGCTTAAAAATGACAACTGTCCCCTTAACTGGTTTGGCTCAGTGGTAGAGCATCAGCCTGTGGACTGAAGGATCCCAAGTTCGATTCCACTCAGGGGCGTGTGCCTTGGTTGCAGACACATCCCCTGTTGGGGGGTGTGCAGGAGGCAGCTGATGGGTATTTCTTTCCCATCGATGTTTCTAACTCTCTATCCCTTTCCCTTTCTCTCTGTAAGAAATCAATAAAATATATATTTTTTAAAAATGACAACTGTCAAAACAATAAACCTGAAACAAACATGAAATGCAAAAGGATCCTGAGATTATACTAGCCAGCGCTAACTGCAGCAACATGCCACTGGCTGTGGATACATGCATGTACCTATGCAGAATGTACACACCAAGTCTCTGCATGTATGTACATGGAATGAGACAACAGGAGACAAACCAGCAGAGGGGAAAACAGGCCCCATCACCTCCTGATCCAGCCCTTCTGTGTCCCATCCTGTTTGTACGCCTAGGGATCTCAATGCTTTTACCTATTTACAGACTCTCAAATACTGACAGATGAAATTCAGAACCATGGAACATGGTTCCTTAAGAATTTAGCCAACTCTTTTTCAACTGACCTTGAGAGTACGCAATTATATAATACTAGGGGCCCAACGCACAAAATTTGTGCAAGGGCCTTGCGGGATGGGGGGATAGAAGGAGCCCCCAGCCCCGTGCTGCAGTGGCCGCTTCTGGCCTCTGCCTTGGTCCTGGTTGCCACAGCTTTGTCCAGTCTAATTAGCATATTACGCTTTTATTATTATAGATTATAATTATAGATGTTCTCTTTCAATCTCTTGGTTCCTTAATTTAATTACCTTTTAGCCAGTGATTTTCCTAACTTCAAGTTTTAAAAATAATTTAGAAAATTATGAATAGCATTTTTTAGATTAAGAAGAACCGAACAGAAAACATAGCATAGTATAGAATAGAAAATATCAGGTTGCTTTGTACACATTAAGGGTAAATATTAGTTCATTAATTTTTGCCTCTGTATGCCCAGTAGAATCATGATATAATTTTTCTTACTTTTGTTCATAAGAAAAAGTGAAATTCGTTCTTTTAGGTAATATTTGGGTGTCAGGTTTTCATTTATACTGTGGGATAAATCACATTACCTGCACCATGCTTATCATGGTGTCCCATTCTGCAGCTTCTAGGCCCACCTCTGAGTTCGGCCACAGCTGTTTTGGATAGTTCTAAAAGGCCTTAGACTAACTCAGTATTGATAATCTCTTGCCTCAAACACATTAGAGGTTCTCTAATGCTGCAGAGTCCTCTGGGATTAATGCAGCCTGAAAGGAGAGAGTTAATTTCCTTGGACATTAACCTTAAACCCATATAGACTAGAGTGTCTGAAAGGAACATGTACTGCATGCATCAAGTATTTATTCATGGCTTAATTTTATGGTAATACTCTAGGAAACTCTACCTATAGTTGTCATGGATGAGTAGAAATAAGAAATATAAAAACTCAAGCTTGGGACAATGGAATTATATAACCAATTGCCTTTATATATAGGACAGGCTGGGAAAGTCCAATTTCAAGGTAATGAAATATACTTCTTGTTTCACCTGTAACTCTTAATAGAATCATCAAAGTATTAATCTTAAAATATGTAAAATATGCTTTTTTTTCAAAATTTTTATTCTTGGTGACAGAAGGAGATAAGGTGGTAAGCTCACAATAGATTATATTACAAAGATGTACACCTAAAATTTATAAAATGTTATTAATAAACATCTCAATAAATTTAATATTTTTAATTACATCATTTTACACTAACATTATACTATGAAAGGATTAAAAAATACTCACAAAATAAGAGAAATGTATATGATATATACATAAAACTCCTCAAAATCCATATGTACAAATATCAAGTAGGTTATGATGAATTCTTAAAAATATGGACAATAATAACTCCTGTTGATAAGGACGTATAACTATTGCAACCCTCAAACATTGCCAGTCAGAATATAAATTGTGCATCTGCTTTGGGAAACAATTTGGCAGTTCCTCAAAAAGTTAAACAGACTTACCATTTAAGCCAGCAATTGTATTCCTAGAGATATACCCGAGAGAATTGAAATGTGTTCACCTAAAAGCTTGTACATGGATTTTTATAGCAGTAGTATTTATCGTAGCAAAAAAACAAAAAACAAAAAAAACATCCCCACAAAAAAAGAAAGGTCAATCAATTGGTGAATGGGCAAACAAATGTAGTCTATCCATGTACAATGGAACATTATTCAGCCATAAAAATGAATGGAATACATGCTACAACATGAATGAACCTTGAAAAATTATGCTAAGTGAAAAAAAGGTCACATGAGGTCACATAGTGTGTGATGAAATATCCAGAATAAGTAAATCCATAAAGACAGAAACATTAGCAGTTGTCAAAAGCTAGGGAGAGGGGAGGGAAATGGTAAGTGACTGCTAATGCGTACAGTGTTTCTTTCTGAGGTAATGAAAATGTTCTGGAATTAGATAATAGTGATGGTTGAGCAAATTTAATGTGATAATCAATTAAATATACTGAAAACCACTTAATTGTACACTTTGAAAAAGTGAATTTTATAATATGTTAATTAGATATCACTTTAAAAAATATGGTATTGAAGTCCCCCTCTGTCTTACACCATAACAGAAGGCCATGGGAGTAAAATGTCACCTGGAACATAGACCCCAAAGCTGCAGTTCTTCGGAAACGCATATTGGCCTTGAAATTGGGTGATGAAACCTCATTATTCACGTGACTTAGATGATATCCAACATAGCACAGCACATGTAAACATCCAGTATTAACTGTACCAGTAATAAAATATAATTCAATATTAAATGTTTCAATAAACTATCATAAAAATAAAATTCTAAATCCTTATACAGGAAGGATTGGTCCCTGCTGCAATTAGAAAATATAGTACCAATTCAAATTGCATAAAAATACAGTCTGACCCTACCAGGAATAAAATGAATTAAGCAGCATTTAAATAGTTGCCAAATAAGAATGAAATATTTTACTTACACCAATCACTTCCAAATCCTTCACAACAGGCATTTTTTAATGTAGTAGCTTTAGCAACATAGTGGAAGTAGAAGAATTTCTATATTTTATCTTAAATATGTTCTCAACCAGAAAGGCAATTTCCTTTTTTATTTTTTCTCCATATATTTCTTTCTTTTCCTTTGGGAAATATTTTTCAAGGTGTCCCTGGATTATAAGAATAGAAACATACCTGATAGGTCCTACTTGTCAATCAAGTTGACAATTATAAAATAAAGTTAGCTATTCTGCTAAAGTTTAACTTTTTAAGTATGAATTTTTAGCTCTGGAATTAATCGTGTGAGTTCCTCTGAAATGAAAAGATGCCTAGTTAATTATCTCTATGTGCCACAGCATATTAATGCACATGTCTCCTCTTTAAGGACGCTACCCTAATAGAAGAGTGCTGATATGTAAAAATATTTGAATAGCCCAATCATTAGTGCATTTTGTACTTTTCACAGCAAAGGCTTGATAATGACAATTCTAATAATAGTTAATGAGAGGAAGGGCTCATTATTCAATCTTTGGTAACCCTGGTGAATTTTGGAAGTTGTCTCTAGAATCACTACATTAAAATATACATGTCAAAGGAATGAATATGTTCAACTTCTGAAGTCTCATCAGCGTAGGCAGTAAAGTATGAACAGTAGAATTGGGTGTGATCAGTTTAATTAAGCCCAGTTTGTGAAGACTTTCTTCTGAAGTTTTATTCTTCTTTGGTCAGTGGCACTCATCTAGTCATTAGCTACATCACTTCTCTATTCCTTTAGAGATTCTCTTCCTGGGAATGGACATGAGTGGTTTCCAATATGTCTGATTACTGACAGGAATGATACTATTTTACAAGCCAGGTTCCTGAGCTATGGTTATTAATAGACCATATGCAACACCCACAAGAATTTTCTGATTCATTTTAAAGAGTAAACTTTTTTCTTTTGAATTTAAAATATAAAGGTAATATTATGTTCCCTAAATACTATTATAATGGGCTTACTTATAGAATAAAATTATATACTAAATTGCAGTTTTATACACCTATAAAGTTCCTGATCAAGCACACAGTAGTTCCTTGATAAATATTTCAGATATAAAAGCAATGTGTAGTAAACTAAATAAAGAATAAATGAATATATATTAGGACATCACTTTCCCTACTTGCCAGAATGAGTATTCTGCGTTAGGGCATCTATTTTAATTTAATTGAACAAGTACTAATTAATTGCTTGCACTATAATATATAAAGACCAACAAGACATAATCCTGGAGATGAAAATTCTAGTACACATGATATACATAAGCAATTTATTTGCAACAGCCAAGTGTAACAAAAGTTATAAATTCCCTAAAGAAAAACCAAATAATTATCATTAAAAAGAATGTGAGTATTGGGGATAACGTAATAGGAACTGAGCTAGCCAAGGAAGGATGAATAGAATAGGAGGACAAACGAACAAAAACACAGGACAAATAAAAAATAATAATATGGCTAAAGTAAAGAGATAGCATTATACAGAAAAAAAGTTAGTGTGGTATGTTTAATGCCATATTATTATGGTGGGATGTTATTTAATTGGATGTCAGCTTGAAAATGTAGCTTGGGAACAGATTTTTTTTT
>JAAGEH010000005.1:31504623-31694031 GCA_011751065.1 Lasiurus cinereus | reverse complement strand
CCCTGAGTCTCATGTGCCTGGGTAATGGCTGGAGCCGTCCTTGTGCCGGGAACAGATTAAAGGTACTGTTCAGTCCTTATTTTACAGGCAATAGAGAGCCAATAGAGTGGCTATTTGGTCATAAACAGAGAAGAAGAATTTAGCATACGAAGAGAGGGAAGCTTTATAAGATGACCATTTTTTGTTAATAGTAGAGGAAATTTTGTGGACACATGGGGCCAGTTAAGAGGAGAGATGAAAGAGGGAAAGAAAAAAAATAAAAAGCAAAAACACTTGCCCTAGCTGGTTTGGTTTAGTGAATAGAGTGTTGGACTGTGGACTGTGGACTGAACTGTCCCAGGTTTGATTCTGGTCAAGGGTACATGCCAGGGTTGCAGGATCAATTTCCAGTTGGGGATGTGCAGGAGGTAGCCAATCAATGATTCTCTCTCATCATTGATGTTTCTATCTCTTTTATCTCTCTCTCCCTCTCCCTTCCTCTCTGAAATCAATATAAATATTAAAAAAAAAAACACCTGAGGAAAGGGCTATGTTAAGGTCTATATACCTATGAATTAATATTGAACTCAGAATCTATTTTGTTTCATTGCCTTTACCTGTCTGCTAATGATACTAGTTATCACAATAATTATATCTGTCCTTTGGGGTTTTCTATATAGTCCAACTATTTATGATTAGTGAACATGAATAAAGAACTGTTAAGACTCTCTTAGTGGCTTATGTATGCTATACAAAATGACAAGTACAGAAAAATGAGCCTGATGGCAAAACTCGGATCATGATAGGTCAAAGGAAAAAAAGAAAAAGAAAAATGAGCTATGTTGGACAAGGGTGTGGAAGAAAAGTTGGGATTGTTCACACTGATGTTTTCTATCATTTCACTTAATTAGGAAAGAAAGGGTCTATTGAGATTAAAGTAGTAAGATTAAGAGACAATTTAAGGCCAATGAAAATTATTTGCAAACTAACAGAGCTAAAGCAGCTATGTTATAGTAAAATGATATCCCTGAAAATTTAGGGACCAATTGAGTTAAAAAGATATGCAGTTATAATGGGTATTTAATTACCATGTTTATGTCCTTTTCCATACAAAAAATTTTTTATTTAAGTAGTCTGGTATGATGAAATATAAAGATAAGTAAAACTAGAGGGCTGTTAGGAACAATGTTGAGTGAGAGGAGACAATGGAATCCTGGCTAGATAAGGTATTACTGTATACACATTGGTTGGAGTCCTCCCTCAGCCCAAATTCATATGCTCAAATCCTAACCTCCAGGACCTCAGAATGTAATCCTGTTTGGATATAGTTTCTTTGCAGATGAAATTGGTTAAGATGAGGACATACTGCAGTAAGGTGAACCCCTAGTTCACCATGACTACTATACATATAAGAAGGAGAAATTCGGACAGAGACAGACTTGCGTGCAGGGAGAATTCCATCTGAAGACTACCAAGTAATGCCAGAAGCTAGGAGAGGGATCCTTACTTCATGCCTTCAGAGGACTTCGAGGCCCTGCCAATGCCTAGATCTTAGGCTTCTAGCTCCAGAACTGTGGATAATCAATTTCTATTGGCATAAGTCACCAGTTTGCAATACTTTGTTATGGAGGCCATAACAAATGGATACAGAATACACACAGCCAAAAGATAAATAATAGACTGAAAACCTAAATATGGATAAGGCCTGGAGGTCAGTGATTGTGAAAAAGGTGGGACAGAAAATGGCAGAAGAATAGAGGATGTGATTAGGGAAGAACATTAAGAGTTGCGATTCTAGGGTTGAGACAGTTCTAAGCTGTTAAATTCTGGAGCATGGCTGTGCATGAATTTCTGAATTGGGATGTAACAACAATGCTAATATAGAACTACCATTTATAAAAATCTATGAGCATATAGTTTTATAATATGCATATTTATTCCTTAGAATAGCTGCTTATAAGTTAATAGCATCTATAACTTCAAATCTGGACAAAGTGTAAAAATAATTACTCTAATTTCTTTGACATGTTTGAAAATGGCAACAATAGAAATAATAAAAAATGTTCATCCCTGAAAACATATCAAAACACTCCATTATTTTCAAAAAGAAATACTTTCTTAGAGATGAGATGCAAAAGACTTGGGATTCAAAAGGGTACTCATTTACATATTGATGTTTCCTCTTCTCAAACTAACAACTTATCCAGCTTAACAGTGGGAAATGCTGAAGGTTAGAAGCAATTTACTTGTGAACTTTGACCAAATTCTAGTGAATAGTTGTCTCAAAATCATCGAGGGGTTCTAGCAGAAGGATGACTCAGGAACAGGGAAAATACAATTAATAGTCTTTGAAATACTTCAAAGAAAACAGTAAAAACAGTAATACTTGTTAATAGAGAAATGACACACAAGAAGTCAAAATAATTGGACTTTTGCCACAGGTTTGTGCAGTGTTTCCTACTTCTTTCATGTAATTACCTCAGAAACACCCTTCCCAAATGATATTTCTTCTAGCACAATGAACAGTTGCTGGAAAAATAGAAATGATTTAAAAATTATTTCTCCTTCTGGTTGGCCTTATCTTCTTCACTAGCTTCCTGGGTTAAATTTCAAATGTAGATATTTCTGATATTTCATTGCTAAATAGTAACATATATTTTTAAACTTGTTTTATTTTTTTAATATATATTTTCTTGATTTCTTACAGACAGGAAGGAAGAGGGATAGAGAGTTAGAAACATTGATGAGAGAGAGACATCGATCAGCTGCCTCTTGCACGCCCCCTACTGGGAATGTGCCCACAACCAAGGTACATGCCCTTGACCAGAATCGAACCTGGGACCTTTCAGTCTGCAGGCCGATGCTCTATCCACTGAGCCAATCCAGTTTCGGCATGTTTTATTGTATGTGGAATGAGAGAATTGTCCTCTAAATTTTTTTAATATTAAAATTATCAATTGTTAGTTACTCATAACTGTATTTCCTAAGGTCCTATATAGTTACCCTTTGGTAATTTATCTCTGGTTAGTGGTGGCTAAATTAGAATATAAGAAAAAAAAAGAGAGAATCCAAGATGGCGGCATAGGTAAACACCTACACTGTTGCCTCACACAACAATTTCAAAACTACAACTAAAAGAACAGACATCATCCAGAACCACAGGAAAGCTGGCTGAGTGGAAATTCTACAACTTGAAGGAGAGGGGCTCACAGAGACCCAGAGGAGCTGCAAAAAGCTGATGTATGGAGACGCGCGCGTGGAGAAAGCAGGTGCCGGAGTAGCTGGCTGGCTTTCTCTGGCAGGAGGGAAACAGAGACTCTCAAAGGCATTGAACCCCTTATCCTACGACACTAAACCCCAGATCCAGCTGAAACTTATACGGGGGGAGTTTGGACTGTGAAAAGGGAGAGGTGCACGGAAATTTAGGGGAAAAGATCAGAGTTCTGCTGGCACACACAGCACTACGCAGAGGACAGACGGCTCATTGTGTCGCTGGCTTTCACGAGAGGGTGGGAGACAGACCCTCCCAACTGTGCCACTTCTGACTCCACTAAGCTCCTGTTTCGGGTGAAACCCTGGGAATCTAGACTCGTGTGGTCCTGGAGTGCAGGGGAGCGGGAAAGGCAGCGGTCTAGAGGCACTGTGGCATGCACAAGGACAGCTCCTACTATTACCCAGTCACATGAGACTCAGGGGCCATGGCGGGCGGGGCTGACTGGAAGGCAAGGCAGTCCCTTAAGCCCTGATACTCCACCCTTCCCAAGCTCAACAGAGAGGCTTCTGCGGTTCTGCAAGTCTGGTATCATAAGGCTGAATCCATCCCAGAAATTCTCCAGGCATAGTGAAAATGCCGAGACAAGGGAAGGGATCACAAACAAAAGAAAGGGAGGAAAACAAACAACTGGATATAGAGTTCAAAACCATGCTTATAAAGTTTTTCAAGAATATCCTAGAAAAGTTGGATAAAGTTAGCAAGAGCCAAGAGGAGATGAAACAGGACCAACTAGAGATGCAAAAGATCCAACTAGAGATGGAAAAGGACCAACTAGAGATGGAAAATGTCCAACTAGAGATGAAAAGAAACCAACTAGAAATTAGACATACACTGACTGAAATAAAAATATTATACAGAGTCCTAACAGCAGACTAGAGAAAGGCAAGAATCAAGTCAAAGATTTGAAATATAAAGAAGCAGAAAACATTCAACTGGAAAAGCAAGAAGAGAAAAGAATCCAAAAATGTGAAGATAATGTAGGGGCCTCTGGGACAGCTTCAAGTGTACCAACATCAGAATTGTGGGGGTGCCAGAAGAAGAGAGAGAGCAAGATACTGAAAACCTATTTAAAGAAATAATGACTGAAAACTTTCCACATCTGGTAAAAGAAATAGACTTACAAGTCTAGGGAGCGCACAGAACCCCATATAAAAGGAATCCAAAGAGGACTACACCAAGACACATCAGAATTAAAATACCAAGAGCAAAAGACAAAGAAAGAATATTAAAAGCAGCAAGAGAAAAACAGTTCATTACCTACAAGGGAGCACCCATACGACTGTCAGCTGATTTCTCAACAGAAATGATGCAGGCCATATGGGAGTGGCAAGAAATATTCAATGTGATGAATAGCAAGAACCTACAACCAAGAATAATCTATCCAGCAAAGCTATCATTCAGAATTGAAGGGCAGATAAAGAGCTTCACAGATAAGAAAAAACTAAAGGAGTTCATCAACTCCAAACCAGTATTATATGAAATGCTGAAAGGTACTCTTTTAGAAGAGGAAGAAGAAAAAGGTAAAAGCTAAAAAATTATGAATGACAAATACATATCTATCAACAAGTGAATCTAAAAATTAAGTGAATTAAAAATTCGATCAACAGAATAAACTGGTGAATATAATAGAATCAGGAGCACAGAAAGGGAGTGGACTGATAATTCTCAGGGGGAAAGGGGTGAGGGGTGTACAGGGAGAGACTGGACAAAAATCATACACCTATGGATGAGGTCAATGGGAGGGAGGTAAGGGTAGAAGGAAGGGTGGGAGTTGGGTGGAGGGGTGCTATGGAGGGGAAAAAAGGGAAACAAATGTAATAATCTGAATAATAAAGATTTAATTTAAAAAGCATTTTAGCTTCAGTTCAGTAAAGCTGAAAGCTTAATTTAAAATCATAATTGTGTTACCAGACAACACAGCAAATCATAAGACATCAGAATCTTCAGACAAATACATTTGACTCTAGAATCTGGCATTAACTGGCCATAACAATGCCATAAAGCTGAATAGAAATATGTCCTCCAAAGACATTTTTTTGAATTAAAATACTAATCTACTTGAACACACCAATAACTTTTCCTTCTTGAATAAGGATTAATCATTTTAAAGGACATAAACAGTCCTTAAGACACCAAAATAAAAGGTAATCTATGCCATAATATTTATGGCTGATATATTTTGCCGAGACTCCTGAAAAAGTCTATATTTTTAACCAGTCCTGGAAAATGTGCAGCTGGGGACTCAGTAGAGTTGCACTGCTAAGGATCAGAGAGGAAAAGCAATATAATGCAAAGATATAATAACTATCAATGCCATGAGAACTAAATGAAATTCTCTATTTATCAATGCTGAGGAGTTATCATAAAGAAATTAATTTCTGGACTAAAGGTCATTAAGTAAATTCAATTCCTTCATCTATTTTCTATATAATGCAGTTAAACTAATTCTAATATTTTGTATCCAGTTGTTCCCCTGAAAGTGTTTTAATTGGCATTGGTTCCTCCCCATTTAAAATTTACAGTGATGACTTGTGAGTCATTAATCAGAAATTTGCTCATATTAATACCTGCCAGTACAGTTTTCTTTTGTGACAATTATTTCTAATATTCCTGTCCAAAAGCTTGTCAGCACAATTGTGACCAAAAGTGTTGATGCTTCCATCAATTTTTAGCTGAGATATTTTTTTCCTTGTTCAGTTTTAGTCACTGCCTGCTGATCATGCCTCATAAATAGAATACATAAGAGAGAGCTTGTGCTTACTTTATTTTTAAACTATATGTATGAGTTTTTAAAGGACAGATTCAGATAAAGAAGGAAAAAAATAGTCCTCCATGATGGTGCTGTCTGTATAATACCTCCTCATAGTAAAAATGAATACATACAGTAATTTGTGCACATATGGAAAATGTAAATAAATCTAAAACTTCCGGGTTAAAAGTAAAAATAAAAGCCCTTCTCCTAAATTAACGAGTGCATTATTCATTGTATTTTGGAGTAAGTAATTCTTAGGTAGCCCATAGAAAAATGGCAAGCACTTTTCTGAAACTGAGAGAAAGGGAACCTGAGAGTGGAAGGGAACCTGAGAGAACAGGCAGAGAACAACGCTCCAGTCTGTAGCTGAAGTCTGGTGAGAAATGTGCCCTGTGTTTTCTCTCTTTCATGTCTGTGCCTTTTCTTAGGTAAGCTGCCAAGCATGCTGAAATAATCGAACATAGGCTATTGACTATTTGACAAAGCTTTCAGATAAACTAATAATCAAGACAAACAGGTTGAATGGAATCCTGGAGTCTGAAAATCTGTGCGGCTAATTGAATTTCTAACTGAATGGATTTAAGTGACCAGATGTGTTGGGATTGTGTAGAGAGAATTTTGACTTAATGAAAACCAAGAAAAAGCAGATGAGTATTTGGCACTCCTGTGATTAGTCTGCAACTCAATTCTGTAGTTTTGCACATGAGAGAAATTCAGTAAATGCTTGCTGGCTGAGTGATCAAACCATTTTACTATATTTTTTACTTCCAATCAGTGCTTTGGTTATTACTAATATAAAAGTGATTTTGGATAGCCTAATATGCAAAAGGATCAACTGATACCATCTGGAAAAATAATATGTCCTATAGAGCAGTGTTTCTTTTAAATTCTCAGTGATGGTTTTAAATCTCTGTTTTCCTGGAGAAGACAGAGATTCTTACTTTTATAGGAAGCTGATATTATAGAAAGTTATATTTTAATAGTATTCCCAACTACATTTTTTTCTTCATAGATTTTGAAATTTTATAAAATTACCAATTTGGGGCTTCTAATCTTAAATACAGACAAAATTATCCTCATTATTCAGTGGTTCTCAACCTTTCTAATGCCAAGACCCTTTAATACAGTTCCTCATGTTGTAGTGACCTCCAACCATAAAATTGTTTTCATTGCTACTTCATAACTGTAATTTTACTACTGTTGTGAATCATAATGTAAATATCTGTGCTTTCTGATGGTCTTAGGCCGCTAGCGACCCACAGGTTGAGAACTGCTGTCATTATTTCAACATCTCCATGTGATACCATTATAATAACCTGGTTCTTATTTAACAGGAAAGGAGTAAAGGGGAGACTAGGTAATACAGACATGACATTCAGCTTTGCCAGAAAACGTCAGATAACATTTTCCAAGTCTGCTCCCCACAAATCAATGGGGGAAGGGACTAGACAACAGACGTATGCTTAGTAAGGTCTGGGTGACATGGAAAGATACTGTCAGTCACTCCTGGGAGTGAATCAGTGGCCAGAATAGTCATTAAACATAAAATACTTAACTCCGAAAGAAAGGAAGTTCTCTGTCTCTTTCTTACTGCTGATACCTGACTCCTGGCTTGCAGTGCTCCCATGTTCTGCACCATCCACATGGCCCACAGCCACGTGGAGCCCACACAATGGACTAATGGGCTTTAACTAGCATAATACCATTTAGGACCCAGCTCTACCATGGAACAGAAGCTCTGGACATTGGCCCTGCTTTTCGCTCTACTGAGCCCCCAGCTGCACATTTTCCAGGACTGGTTAAGAGGCCAATGGAGGAAAGTATGTAATACATTCAAAAATAAAGAATTATTTTTAAAGGGTACTTTTCCCAACAGAAACATTAAAAAAAAACATTCTTTTGAACACATTAAGTATATAATTTTTTTTTGTTGATTATATCTCAATAAAGCCAGGAGAGAGAGAAAATAAATGCAATGAGACTTTGAAAACCAAAGGCTGTAACTCTACACAAATAAAATCCACTCATTCTCCCATGCAAGTATTAGAAAATGCTTTTCTAAAACTATCGTAAGAATCTTCACTCCCAGTAGAGATGGAGGAATTCCATCCACCCAATCCTCCAGCAACACATCTACCGTAGAGTCAATATAGTTTGCCTCAAGTTAGGATGCCTTTCAATCATTGCACTGCTATTCTATCTAAACATCCCTTCCATTTTTTTTTTCCTGATAGAATTTGGTTGGTTATTTATTTATTTATTTAATGAACACCTCGTTCTTAAAAAAGAAAAGAGCAGGATTTTTTTCAAGTAAGATTAAAGTTATTACCTTAGTCATGAGATTAGGAATCATATGTTGTAATTATATTGTGAGAGATAGTATAAAGTAATGGTTAAGAGCATGGACTTTGATTTGAATTCCAGTTCTGAATCTACTCTTAGTCTTATTTACCTATTTACCTTTATATGACAACAAGTCTCTTAACTTTCCAAGTTTTGGTTTTATCATTTGTAAATAAGGATAACAACTGATTCATGATCCATGTCATTTTAAGACATATAATAACATGCAATGCATACGTTAGTCCTCACCCCATCTGTAGTTTCACTTTCCCAGATTTCAGTTATCCGCAGTCCACTGAAAACATTAAATTTAAAATTCCAAAAATAAACAGTTCATAAGTTTTAAATTGCAAGCTGTTCTGAGCAGCATAATGAAATCTTATGTTGTCACACACCATTTCACCTAGCATGTGAATCATCTCTTTGTCCAGCATATCCACTCTGTATATGCCACCCACCCACTAATCACTCAGTAGTCATTTATGCTACCAAATCAACTGTTATGGTATCACAATGCTTGTGTTCAAATCACTTATTTTACTTAATAATAACTCCATAGCATTTCTGATATTCCAAGGAGAAATTGTAAACTGCTTTCTTTAGGTGAAAAGGTGAAAGTTTTATATTTAATAAGGAAAGAAAAAATCACATGCTGAGATTGCTAAGATCTACAGTAATAACAAATTTTCTATCCATGAAATTGTCTAATTTATAGATTAAACTTTATCATGGGTATATATGTACAGAGAAATACAATAAATATAGGGTATATATATATGTCTCAAGTATTAAGATATGCTTAGCAGATACACATAATACTGTAAGTAAATTAACTGTGTGTGTGTGTGTGTGTGTGTGTGTGTGTGTATGTGTGTGTAGAAAAAGAGAATGGAGAGAGAACAAGTGAGAAAAAGAGAGTGTGCACACATTCTAGCTTAGCACAATACCTGGAACACAGTAGATATATATGAGAAGCAACTGTTATTAAAAGCTAATATTCTGGGTATTATAGTGAGCTACTGACCAGTATGGTATAATGAAAGTTCAAAGTTTTTTGTTTGTTTTTTTCAAGCAGATACATGTATGTTCAAATTTAGTTCTGCAATTGACTAGCTGCATAATCTTGGTCATATTATGTAAGCTTCTGAATCCCAAATTCTTCGAATGTAAAATAACATGAATAAAACTTACTTTGCATGGTTTGTGGGGTGCAGGAATAAAAGAGAAAAAGTTTATAAAACACCTGGTACAAATCTGACATCTAGATGATGTAGGATATACATTATTTTACCCTAATCTTAACCCCTTGAGGTCTTATTTCTTGAACTATGTGACTATCATAGGGATATTGTGTAGATTAAATGAGATGACATATAAACTATCAAAGCAACAACTAGCACAGTTGTTGGTTTTCACTGTCTTTCAACTCCACTTCCCTAGATATATACCAAGTCTACAAAATCACCAGGTCTGAATGTATAACATCTTAAATATTCTCTCTAAGAATAATTTAAGTCTCATCCAAGTGTTCCCAAAAACATAAAAAAAAGTCTGTCACTATTAAAACAGAAACATTACTGAAAGAAATCCAAGTGTCTCTTTCCACTTACTAACCATGTCAGTGATTGATAGGTGTTGATTCCATAAAATGTAATTTCTGGGAGGGTCAGGGCCATATTACATTTGCTTACCTTATATCCCCAGGGCCTAATTGTCTAGAAAACAGTAAATATCCCCAAATCATCTGTTGAACAAAGGAGTGATAGTCACTCCTAGCAAGTTTCTAGCCAGGATCACTCAAAAGCAGCCTTCCTCTCAGTTAGAAAAATAATCTGCCTTCAAAGTAAAAGCCTTTCATCCTTTGAAACATTCAGTGCATAATCTGAGCCTGTGTTCCTATCAACTTGCTGATTGTATGATCATTTGACCATCAAAATAACTGTTTCTTTAACTTCAACATGTCTCCCACTGGGAACTATATGCATGTATTTTGGACATCACTATCAAAATTTCATTTCCTCAAAGAGTGAGGCATGATTTAATGAGGTTTTATTAATTTATGTTTTTATAGTTGATTTAACCTTTTAACAAACACAGAAAAGGCAAGTTATAAAGCAGAATAATTTCTTAGAATTGAATCTATATGTAAATTTGATCTTGTAACATTGGCACATAAGGTGACAATTTCTGATGTAGTAGGAAGCATCACAAAGGTGCAGAAATCAATTCATCCATTAGGAAAAAGCATGAGTTGCTAGGAAACCACACTCCAAATAAATAATATTATAATAGTGACCCGGACAATTACCATATGGCTGACATGACATCGACACAATGCTTAACAGATTTTAAAAATCACTTGTGACATTGAATTGTTCATACCATACTTGCAACTCAGCTGATTCAAGAGCTGCCTTTCAATGACTCAAAATTTAATTGTAGGGACAAAAAAATACAAAATCAAATTGAGTAAATAACAATGAAAAATGCTTCCTAGGATTGTTGTCTCACCTATACATGTATTTAGGACATATGTACATAATTGGTGCTTGGTATCTCTTAACTTCACTTCATTGAATGAAGTCCATTTAATTATTTAAAATAATCTACTTTTTCATTACCATGTGTTTGTATATTCATAGAAAAAAAAGGACCTTAAGAATATACAACAGCACAGCCAGTGTGACTCAATCTATGAACCAGGAAGTCACAGTTCAATTCCTGGTGAGGGCATATGTTCAGGTTATGGGCTTTATCCCCAATAGGAGGCAGCTGATCAATGATTCTCATCTTTTTTTTTTCTTTTTCTAATTTTATTTATTTTTTAAATAAATCTTTATTGTTCAGATTATTACAGATGTTCTTTTCCCCCATAGCTCCCCTCTACCTGATTTCACCCCCACCTCATGCTATTACCCCCCACCATTGTCCTCATCCATAGGTGTATGATTTTTGTCCAATCTCTTCCCACACCTCTCACACCTCCTTCCCCCCAGAATTGTCAGGCCATTCCCTTTCTATGCCCCTGATTCTATTATATTCACCAGTTTATTCTGTACATCAGTTTTTTTTATTCACTTGATTTTTAGATTCACTTGATAGATATGTATTTGTTGTCAGTTCTTTGTTCATAATTTTTATCTTTACCTTTTTCTTCTTCTTCCTCTTCTTAAAGAATACCCTTCAGCATTTCATATAATCCTGGTCTAGTGGTGATGAACTCCTTTAGCTTTTTCTTGTCTGTGAAACTCTTTATCTGACCTTCAATTCTAAATGATAGCTTTGCTGGGTAGAGTAATCTTAGTTGTAGGTTCTTGCTGTTCATCACTTTGAATATTTCTTGCCACTCCCTTCTGGCCTGCATAGTTTCTGTAGAGAAATCAGCTGACAGTCATATGGGTACTCCCTTGTAGGTAACTAACTGTTTTTCTCTTGCTGCTTTCAAGATTCTCTCTGTCTTTTGCCCTTGGCATTTTAATTATGATGTGTCTTGGTGTGGTCCTCTTTGGATTCCTTTTGTTTGGGGTTCTCTGCACTTCCTTGACTTGTAAGTCTATTTCTTTCATCAGGTAGGGAAAAGTTCTGTCACTATTTCTTCTAATAGGTTTTCAATACTTTTCTCTCTTCTTCTGGCACCCCCATAATTCAGGTGTTGGTACAATTGAAGTTGTCTAAGAGGCTCCTTATACTATCTTTATGTTTTTGGATTCTTTTTCTTTTTCTGGTTGGGTGTTTTTTGCTTCCTCATATTTCAAATCTTTGATTTGATTTTTAGGGTCCTCTAGTCAACTATTGGATTTATGTATATTATTCATTATTTCAGACAGTGTATGCTTAATTTCTGACTGGTCCATTTTCTTTTTTTTTTTTTTTGGCATTCTCATTCATATCCTTGAAGTTCTCACTAAGTTCCTCAGAGGTCTCACTAAGTTTCTTGGCGGTTTCTAGAAGATTCTTGAGTAACCTAATAATTGTGGTTTTGAACTCTATATCTAGTAGTTTGCTTTCCTCCATTTCTTTCATTCATGATATGTTTCTTTGTATCCACATTTTGGCTGCTTCCCTGAGTTGATGGACAGGTTTTGTGTGATAGGTGACCTATAGAGCCCAGGGCTCAGCCCCCCCAATCACCTGAGGTGGACACTCTTGGTGCACCCCTTTGTGGGCTGGGTGCACAGTCTTGTTGTAGTTAAGCCTTGATTGCTATTGGTACACTGGGAGGAACTGATCTCCAGGCCAATTGGCTGTGAGGACCCACTGTGCCTATAATGGAAGAACTGCTGTGCTGGAGACACCCGTATGGGGCAGGGTGTTCTTCAGTGGGGCTTTGGTGCTCACTGAGTCTGCCTCTTGAGTGTGTCACTTATGTATGTGAGGAGTTGAAATCTGGTGTTGTCTCACACTGACCTCTATGTACACTGATTCCTGGATCTCCAAGGAGGTGCAAGTCTGCTACTGTCTGAGGCCACCCAGTAGGAGCTACATGGAGATATGCATATTTATCCTCTTTGCTTGGGGTTTGGAAGTTTTGGAACTATTTGACCTAGTTGCAATTTGTTAGGTTAAGCTGCAAAAGGGCAGGACATTCATATGCAAAAGCTGCAATGCACAGCTGGGGCAAGTTTGTAAATTGGGTGGGGCAGAGTCTCATGGAATCACCAGGGTGTGGCAAACAGTGATGGCTGCCTGTCAGCCTTCTCTGTATCTCCTTGTTTCTTGGTCCAGTGTCCCAGCACAGTAAACCATGATTCCTGTGCATACTTCTGTGAGAAAGCCACCGTTAATTTCTGACCCGATGGCAGACAGTCCAGTTTCTCCCCATATGAGTCTGGATCTCCACAGTTTCGCTGGAAACTGAAGTTTAGAGGAGTCAGGAGCTTATATATCACTTCCAATTGGTAAAAACAGTGCACCCAGTCACCAGCCTGATTTGCAGATGTCAATGTACCTCTGCTTTTTCAAGCCTCTGCTCCTCCTACACAGTCTTAATGAGCTTCTTTTTTTCCTTCTAGTTGTAAAACTTCTACTCAGCCAGCTTTCCCATAGTTTTGGATGGTAGTCATTTTGTCTTTTAGTTGTAGTTTTGGTGTGGTTGTGAAAGGCAGCACATACAGAAGTATACCTTATGCCGCCATCTTGGTTTCTCTCATCATTGATGTTTCTATCCTTCTCTCCCTCTGTCTACTTCTCTGGAATCAATAAAAAAAATATTTTAGAAAATATACAACAGCCCTGGCCAGTGTTGCTTAGTGTATAGAGCATTGGCCTAAGCACTAAAAATTCATGGGTTCAATTCCAGGTCATGGTTATATATATACCTGGGTTGCAGGTTTGATCCCCGCCCCAGTGAGGCCCATAGGGGGAAACAACCATTAATGTGTCTCTCACTTTAGTTCCCCCTACCACCTCTCGCTCTCCTTCCCTTCCTTCCTTCCAATCTATACAAAAAGAATACAAAACAAAATATACGCTGCAGTTATGGTTGGTTGATTATCTTTTGTGTGCTAATTTTCAGGGATCAATTTACTTTGTGTAATTTCAGAAAATGAATAAAATTACTCTGAAGTAATTTTTAAATTTTTATTTGGAATCAGATATGATATTTTGAGACAGAATAACCAAAGACATAAAACCTAATAGTGTGGTTAGTGTGCAGACAGCACATTACTGCTTTATGAATTAATCTCTCGCTAATTTTGCATCATTTTTGGTATTGTCAGATTCAAGATGCTAATGTTGACATATGTGCATATGATAATTAGCCATAAAAGAGATTAAGTCAAACTGGCAGTAAAAGATAAGAGCTCTCTTGTACAATAATGCCAGAAAAAGGGACTTTACTCCAAAAGATAACGGGTTGACCTATCCCCAAAATGGGTTTGGGAAATCATATCTTAAAGTCTCTTTATAAGTGAGAAATGGCAAGGCAGAGATTCTGATTCTTGACTAAAACTCAGGTAAATAAAAACATAAGCTATCTAACTACTTGGAGGTCCCACACTTCTAACACACACCACACAGAATCAAATGAAAAGGAATGCCTTTATTAATATAATGTTTAGCTCTTTGTTAGGACATTGTAAAATACTCTAGTGGGGGCACTCTCTACAGATAGGTTAAATATATGAAATAGATTATAATCTCTTTAAGGGTATTTACCCCCTAGTGGTATTACTTAACTAAGAAACTTCATAAAATGTTTAAACCATGTCTCCACTAAAAACACATTTCTCTTCTGAAAATGAGGAAGTGTGAAGATGGCTACACAAAATCAAACTGAGCAATTTTGTATTTTACACACACAACTTCATGCAAATCAATTTAGCTTTTCCTCATTGCTTGGTTTTATATTTCTTTTCACTGAACTATTATTACTATTTTTTTCATGTAGCAAAATTATGTCAATGCATTCATGAGGGACTACTTGGAAAATCTGTGTGACAAATACAACAAAACTTTTCAGCAAGGCCAGCACTTTCTGAAATGTGTGCTTGATAAATGATATTTTGATAGACTATATATACAATTAAAAGTCTGTGACTATTAGGATTAATCATGATAAAAGATAAAAGCAAAAATAAATTAGCAATGGAATTCTAGCTCATTGATATACACATTGCTGTATAGTATTGTATATTAAAACATTAGGCTGACATTTTACAGAAGGATTATAATATAAGGCATTAAGGGTGCTCTGTCTAGAAAGCTTGGCCTATAGTACCAGGCCAAGACAGCAATTTTATTGTTAAAACAAATATTTCACTCAATCCATAAAAACACTTAAGACACAATTTTTAAAATCAAAGAGTGCCCTATGGAAAAAAGTAACGTCATTCAAAAATATGTAGCTTCTGCCTTACAATCTACAATAAAAAATGAAAAAAAAAGGGGAAAATAAACAGGAAAAAAAGCAATGAATATGATGACTAACATGGTGCACCTCTATCTGGTAATCTTAATTTTCAAAATAGTAATGGGATAAAACTCATTATCCTCCCACATACATAACTGAACCTATCTCTCTTAATTTCTAATTTAAAATATTAATTATTTGGGGTGGAATATCTCTAAAATAGATTGTTTATTTCCATTCTCTTAAATAGAACATCTAATATAAATTTAAACATTCTTTAAGACTAAAACTATGAAGTCTAACTTGTTAGGCAATTAATTACTAAAAGCACTAGAAAAACTTCAACATTATAACATTTATTTAGCATGCTTTTACCTAATGTCTGGCAATTAGGAGCTCTGGCTATTTGCTTTTACTTCGTTCATTTATAAAGTAGAACTAATGGCAATACTTCTCTCCTGGAATCATTGTGAGACTTGAATGAGTGATGACATGGAAAGAACTGGGGATCGTGACTGCCTGGTATATCTTTAAGTGCTTCCACCAAAGTTATGTATTGTTCTGCAGTAGCTAGTTTAAACACAGTTAAATGTTCCTGTCTTCTCCATTTAAAGATAATTTCATCTGTGACTTGGGTTGAAAATAGGCATAAATGTAGATTAGTAAGAGTGACTCATTGTTAGTAAGAAAAAAACACATATAAAAAATATACATCATTTTAAACTGCCATTTCTAGTCAGAACAGATGATATAATTTGAACAACCTTCTGCAAGTGGGCATTGCAGCAAGACCTGGGCAAAGATGAACCCGAGGACAGTTGGGCACTAGTTTGAGGATGCTTTTACGCTATGGACATCTTCTGACTTTAGAAGTCACTAACAGGGTGAAAAAATGAGCTGTACTTTAAAAAAAAAAATCTTTATTGTTGACAGTATTACATATGTCCCCCTGTTCTCCCATTAACCCCTTCTAGCCCTGCCAGGCCTTCACTATGTTGCTGTCTGTATCTATGGGTTATGCATATATGCATACAAGGTCTTTGGTCGATCTCCTCCCACCCGCCTTCCCTCTGAGATTCCACAGTCTGGATCCATGCTTCTATGTCTCTGGATTTACTTTGTTCATCAGTTTATTTTGTTCATTAGAATCTACATATAAGTGAGATTATGTGATAGTGTCTTTTCTGACTGCTCATCTCACTTAGCATAATACTCTCCAGGTCCCTCCATGTTGTCTCAAAGGGAGAGAGATTCTTTTTTTTTTATAGCTGTGCTAGAGGCCGAGTGCACTGGATGGCCCTCAGCCCGGCCTGTGCCCTCTCACAGTCCAGGACCCCTCAAGGGATATCCACCTGACACCTTAGGTCTGATCCCCTCAGTCAGACATCCCTCTTGTAATCTGGAACCCCTCACTCCTTACTGCCCGCGCAGATTGGCCGGCTGCACACGACCCACCAGTTTACCGCGACTTGAGCGTCTCATAGTTTCCCATGCCTCAAGGTTACGGAACGAGTTAAACTCGTATCTCGAGGTACCACTGTAAAAGGGTATACATATTCTTTCTGATTGGTGTTTCAGGTTTCTTGGAGTATACTCCTGGAAGATGGATTACTGGGTCAAATGGAAGTTCCGTATTTAATTTTATACTTTTGATAACATCACAGGACTACAGGGATAAATATTAGCAGTCTTAACTAACCCTAAATACTTTGAAAGGAGACCCTGAAAGCCTACACCACAGGTATAGGGGCAATGCCATCAATGTAAGGTGAATCAGAACTAGATTTCCCCTCACAAACCTGAACCCAGTGTTCATTGCTGAACTCTTGGCAATTCCCAAACAGAAGCACTAGCATTTCCTACCAGAGAGTAACATCATTCTGGGTTACAAATTATTTCTATAATTTTTGATACATAATCTCTAGCATTCAAAACATAACATAATTAGGCAACATGAGTCAAACATGACTACAAATTAAATGAATAAACAAACTATATAATAGACCATATTTGCTCTAGAGATTGGATTTATTAAGCTAAGAGTTTAAATTAACTATGGCTGATATATTTAAGGAAATAAAAACAATGTAAAATTTGTCAGATAAATGAAAATTTAAAAACTATAAACTGGTATAAGCAACATTAAGTATTAAATATATGGGTTTAATAGATGATTTTCATAACTGATTGAGGAGAGTATTGGTGAGTTAGAAGGTAGAGCTGAAGAGAATATGTAACTCTGATAATTAAACACAAGCAAAATACAAAAGAGAATCTGTAGTAATCTTATCTACTGGTAAACTGTCAGTGAAACATACTTTAAACATATTACTTTTTTAAAAACATAAACCTACTTTTAGGACCAAATAGATTCACTATTAGAATAGATGTACTAGGAAATAGATTTAGGCATAAATTTTAGCAGTAATATTATGTAGTATTTTTATATTAGAGGCCTGGTGCACAAAATTCATGCACAGAGGGTATGTTCCTCAGCCCAGCCTGCACCCTTTCCAATCTGGGATTCCTCTCAATCCAGGGCTGTTGGTTCTCAACTGCTCACCTTTCTGCCTTCCTGATTGCCCCTAACCACTTCTGCCTGCCAGCCTGATAACCCCCTAACCAATCCCCTGCCAGCCTGATTAATGCCTAACTGCTCCCCTCCCAGCCTGTTTTCCACTAACTGCCCTCCCCTGCAGGCCTGATCACTCCTAACTGCCCTCCCCTGAAGGCCTGGATCCTCCCCAACTGCCCTCCTCTGCCAGCCTGGTCACCCCTAAATGTCATCCCCTGCAGGCTTGATCACCCCCAACTGTCCTCCCCTGTAGGCCTGATACCTCCCAATTGCTTTCCCCTACTGGCCTAATCACCCACAACTGCCCTCCCTTGCAGACCTGGTCTCTTCCAACTGCCTGCCCCTGCTGGCCATCTTGTGGTGGCCATCTTGTGTCCACATGAAAGCAGCCATCTTTGACCACAAGGGGGCAGCCATCTTGTGTGTCGGAGTGATGGTCAATCTGCATATTAATCTTTTATTACATAGGCTATTATTACTACAATAAAACAATGATTTACCGAAATGCCCATGTATGCATTATCTAAGAAATTAAAATGAACCCTGACTGGGTACTCAGTTGGATAGAGCATCATCCCAATGTGCCAAGGTTTAATCCCTGGTCAGGTTACATTACAAGAAGCAACCAATGTATGCATAGATAAGTAGAACAATTACTTCTCTCCCTTCCTCTCTCTCTCAAATATATAAATAAAATTCTTTTTAGAAAGTAAATTAAAATGTGTTTATTGGATAAACATGAGAAGCAAGGATAAGTGGACTCAGTATCTTGATAGTGAGTTCATATAATTCCTATGCAGTTTTTTCTGACTACTTAGGTTTATCATCTTAGATATAGATTCTACAGGTAGGACCTTTCAAATAAGTATACACACTTCAAGATGAAAAGTATTAATTAGAATTTTATAAATAAAAAATTAACAAGAATCATAGGGAATTAATACAAGTTATAAAATAGTTTATCTTTTTTCCTAAATACAGTCTTCAGCTCTACTCTCATGATGTTAACTAAATATTACTATATTTGCAAAGAGTAAATCCCTTCAAATATTAAAATAATAGCATTAGGTTTACTTTATAAATAACAGATAATTTTAAATTAATTGGAAAATACTTATTTCATAATTTCAAAAATCCTGTAAGCTTATTAGAAGACTTAATTGAAGCATTAAGAAGCTAGAATTTAATGTGTATTGTACATTAATAGTCCTGCCTTTGAACTAAGCAGTTAAAAGAAATTCATAGCATTTCCCTGATTGGCAATTGAGGTTGCTAAACACATTAGTATTACAACATGACTGTACAATGTTATTTTAAACTCCATTTCACAATCTCTATAATTGCCTCATTATATAAAATGTACTGTTCTCTGAACTAATGTAAAAAAAATTTGCATCTGTATATTTATGTGATGAAATTCAATAGAAATTTTTTTAAAAACTGAAATCTAAACATAAAACTTAGATGTCTGGATACTAACAGTTTTCAAAAACTTTAAATCATGAAAATGCTATCTGTCTTTCTACTATATGTTTAATCACATATTCTAGTCAGCCCTCAAGCCAGCTTCCCTTTCCTTACTACCTTTTTTTAACACAAAAAAGCACATTACTCTTTATTAGATAGGATGTAGGATAAATGTTTTGTCATTTTAATCAAAGAGTAGTTAAATTATTAGTAAAAGTTAGTCTTTACACACTAAAAGCTCTATTAAAAATACTTTGATAATATTAGGTTCAAAAGTTAATGAACAGCATGAAATTAGATAATTTCCTAGTGAAATCACCATAGAGCTAGTACAAACAAAAGGGAGAGAATATGAAGCTGATTTTACTTCTCTTCAGTTGTGTATATTTTAAGATATAAGAAGACCAGATTTCCTCTAGAGAGGGAAAAATGGAATAGGCAGATTGCAGCATTAGAATAAACATCATATTGAGAAAGTAGAAAAAAATATTGTTAGTCACTATTTTTAAAAGCAATTTTAATTAAAGTCACTTTAGGCTGAATTTTTAGAATTTATTATATAAACAGACCATATTTGTGTATTATGCTTTATAGATGCAGTCTAGAATATCCTGAGTTTCATTAGAGTACTTATAGAAAGATAATTGGCTTGAAGTGAAGAAATGAAATGTATATTCTCTCTCTCTCTCTCTCTCTCTCTCTCTCTCTCTCTCTCTCTCTCTCTGTGTGTGTGTGTGTGTGTTGTGTGTGTTTAGTTAAAAAAAATTAACCCAATAAAATTTACAGTTAATGATTCAAGTATATTATCAATCATTTGCAATCATTTATAATAGATAATTCAGTTTCCTATTTCCATCATGATGAGTACCTCTCAAAAATTTATAAGGAATATAAAAATTATCAATCAATTTTTCAAAATTCACAAGGTTTAGGGAGTTTTCTTTTGAGCAAGTGTTACAACTCAAATGGCTTAAATTTTCAATAGCCTAAAAACTTGGACATTTTGAAGTAAACAATCAACTGGTCACATATCAATTCTAATGTAACACCCAAATATTTTTAATGAATGATTATTTCAATATGTTTAGAAATGTTCCCACAGCACCAAGTTAGAAGCAAATTCAAAATCAAATTAATATACCAAAAGAAAACAATCCCAAACCATGAAATAATATAAAATAATTAGAGGCCCGGTGCACAAAATTCATGCACGGGAGGGGAGGGTGTCCCTCAGGCCAGCCTGTACCCTCTCCAATCCGGGACCACTTGAGGGATGTCTGTAGGCCTGATCCCACGGGCAGTTAGACATCCCTCTCACAATCCAGGACTGCTGGCTTCCAACTGCTCGCCTGCCTGCCTTCCTGATTGCCCCTAACTGCTTCTGCCTGCCAGGCTGATCACCCTCTAACCACTCCCCTGCCAGCCTGATTGATGCCTAATTATTCCCCTGTTAGCCTGTTTGCCTCTAACTGCCCTACCCTCTGGGCCTGGTCACCCCTAACTGCCCTCCCCTGCAGGCTTGATCACCCCCAACCACCCTCCTTTGCAGGCCTTTTCCCTCCAACTGTCCTCCCCTTCTGGCCATCTAATGATGGCTATCTTGTGTCCACATGGGGGCAGCCATCTTGTGTGTTGGAGTGATGGTCAATTTGCACATTACTCTTTTATTAGATAGGATATAGGCTTGGTACATGGATGGAGTTGGCTGGTTTTTCCTGAAGGGTGTCCTGGATCAGAGTGGGGGTTCCCTTGGGGTGTGGGGTGGCCTGGGCCAGGGGCCTATGGTAGTTTGCAGGCCAGCCAAGCCCCTCGGTGACCCAAGTTGAGGCCCTGGTATCTGGGATTTATCTTCTGTAATTGAAACTTTGTAGCCTTGAGAGGAGGACAAAGCAGGCCAGGGCTGCAGGGAGCTTGGCTTCCTCCATTGCTGGGGGCAACTCAAGCCTCTTGCTCTCTCCAGCTCTGTGGCTGCCGCCATTTTTATTGGGATTTATTTATCTTCTATTATTGAAACTTTGTAGCCTTGAGTGGAGACTTGGGCCAACCAGGGTGTGAGGAAAGCTTGGCTTCCACCATTGCCAGGGAAACCCAAGCCTCCTGCTCACTCCGTGGTCACAGCCAACTTGGTTGAGTTAATTTGTATACTCACTCCTGATTGGCTGGTGGGCATGGCTTCTGGGTATAGCAGAGTAATGGTTAATTTGAATATTACTCTTTTATTAGATAGGATAATGAAGCTAAAATTATTAAGGTGGTTTTAATAATTTGAATTCCTTTTCAGAATTCTTATTAAATCTTTATGTATATTTCCCCTCCCAGATTTAATAAGACTATCTGATTCATGAGAAAGAGCTAACAGTGTCTCCCACAAATAACAATGAGGTGCGCACACTGTAAAATACAACTCTCTGGTTTTGTTCTTTACTCACTTAAATTTGCTGTGACAAGGATAAATCAATACAAATATATTTCCTGCAAAAGAAAATCCAACATAGAAAAGTCATCTTAACACTGCCTGGCTGGTAGTCTTGAAAACTGAAGAGTGGCCAAAACCGGTTTGGCTCAGTGGATAGAGCGTCAGCCTGCAGACTGAAAGGTCCCAGGTTCAATTCTGGTCAAGGGCATATATCCTGGTTGCGAACACATCCCCAGTAGGGGGAGTGCAGGAGGCGGCTGATCGATGTCTCTCTCTCATCGATGTTTCTGGCTCTCTATCCTTCTTCCTTCCTCTCTGTAACAAATCAATAAAATATATTTAAAAAAAAAGAAAAAGAAAAGAAAATTGAAGAGCTGGTAGAAATGCAATGAGGAATGTATCTATTTGCAGTTTGCAGCTGGTCTGAGACAGCCTCCTTGCATTTGCCTGTTTCTCCTGACAGTGATAGAAGTGCCATCCTATACTTGATTAACTAGATAATTATGTCCTGATTAAACTAGTTGTTATTGTTTTTTTAATGCTCCATGATTTTCTGTTTTCACCACTGGTAGGAGTTTTCTCTTTACACTTTTTAAAATGATCAAGTGTAAACATATATGTGCACAATAAAGAGCAATAATAAAAGGAATAATTTCATACCATAATCCTTATTCCACTTTCGCTATTGCCTTCTCCCTCTTGTAATCACTTTCTTTCCCTCTGAATTAAGCACCATCATGAATTTTGTATTTATCATTCCCTTTCTTTCCTTTACACTTTTTCCATCAATACAGGGAAAATTAAGGGGCTGCCTTAATTTCTAAACAGCATATATTTTCAAATTTTTCTAGTTTTGAAATTTAATTAATTGCAATAAAATTTCAGCATTCCTCTGTGACTTGATTCTTTTGATCAATATTATGTTTTTGACATTCATCCATATTGAAGTAATTCATTTCCCCAACTGTATAGTATCCCAAGGTATAAGTATATCCATCGATTAGGTGGATATTTAAGTTATTTCCAGTTTGAGATTATTATGAAAAATATTGCTGTAAATAAGCTTGTGTGTACTTTCTGCTACATGTGCACGAATACTTCCTGGGGCAAATGTCTAGAAGAGTGGTTGCTGGGTTGTAGAAAGGGTACAAAATAAACCTTACTAGTTAATGCCAAGGACATTATACCATTTATATTCCCACCAGCTGTGTGTGAGGTTTGCTACAGCTCCATTGCCTCACCAACAGTGGCACTATCAGACTTTCAAAGTTGTGCCACACTAGTAGCAAAAAAATTTACTAATTGCAAAACAAAATTTGCTCTTAAAGTAAAAAAGAAAACAACACCTAAATTATAAATTTATTAGTGGCCTGGTGCATGAAATTCATGTCCCTCAGCCTGGCCTGCACCCTCTACAATCTGGGACCCCTCCATGGATGTCCTACTGCTGGTTTAAAGGGATCAGGACTAAACCAACAGTCAGACATCCCTCTTGAAATCTGGGACTGCTGGCTCCTAACCACTCACCAGCCTGCCAGCCTGATTATCCCTAACCACTCTGCCTGCCAGCCTGCTCATCCCAAATGCCCCTCCCTGCCAGCATGCTCCCCCTCAATTGCCCCCCATGCCAGTGTGCTCACCCCCAATTGCCATCCCCCACTGGCCTGCTCACCCCCAACTGCCCCTCTCTGCTGGCCTACTCGCCACCAACTGCCTCCCCACTGTCCTGATCAGACTCAATTGACCACCACTGATGGTTTGCTTGCCCCAACTAACCCCCACTGATGGCCTGCTCACCCCCAACTGGTCCCCTTGTTGGTCTGTTCCCCCCAATTAATCCCCCCTCACCAGCCTGATCACCCCCAATGCGCCCCCCCTCCCACTGCCTGATCACCCACAACTGCCCTCCTCTCTTGGCCTCTAACTGCCTCTACCTCTGCCCTGCCACCATGGCTTTGTCCAGAAGAATGTCCAAAAGGTCTCCTAGAAAGTCTCCCTGTCTAATTAGCATATTATCCTTTTATTAGTATAGTTTTACTAGAGCCTGATGCACAAAATTTGTGAAAGGGCCTTGGCTCTTGCAGCCCTGGCTTCATCCAGAAGATTGTTTAGCTGTCTGGCCTAATGAGCATATTATGCTTTTATTACTATAGACTAGAGTCCTGTGCATGAAATTCATGTATGGGAGGGGGGGTGTCTTTCAGCCCAGCCTGCTCCCTCTCCAATCTGGGACCACTTGAAGGATGTCCGACTGCCCTTTTGGGACCGATCCTACTGTTAGGATCGGTCCCAAAAGGGCAGTCGGACATCCCTCTCACAATCCAAAACTGCTGGCTTCCAACTGCCTTCCTGATTGCCCCTAACCACTTCTGCCTGCCAGCCTGATCACCCCCTAACCACACCCCTGCCAGCCTGATTGATGCCTAACTGCTCCCCTGCCAGCCTCTTTGCCCCTAACTGCCCTACCTTGTGAGCCTGATTAACCCTAACTGCCCTCCCCTGCCAGCCTGGTCACCCCTAACTGCCCTCCCCAAAGGCTTGATCACACCCAACTGCCCTCCCTTGCAAGCCTGGTCCCACCAAACTGCCCTCTTCTGCTGGCTTGATCAGCCACAACTGCCCTCCCTTGCAGACCTTGTCCCTCCCACTGCCCTCCCCTGCTGGCCATCTTGTGGTGGCCATCTTGTGTCCACATGAGGGCAGGATCTTTGACCACATGGAGGCAGTCATCTTGAGTGTTGGAGTGATGGTCAATCTGCATATTACTCTTTTATTAGATAGGATAGAGGTCAGGTGCCCGGATGGTGACCAGCTAGTTTGTCCCAGATCAGGTTGGGTGTTCCCTTGGGGCATGAGGTGGCCTGGGTGAGGGACCTGTGATGGTTTGCAGGCCAGCCACACACCCCAGCAACCCAAGCAGAGGCCCTGGTATCTGGGATTTATTTATCTTCTACAACTTAAACTTTGTAGCCCTGGAACAGAGCCAAGACTTCTACTCGCTCAGTGGCAGCAACCATTGAAACTTTATTGCCTTAATGAAGGCCTGGGCCAGCCAGGGTGTGTGGAAAGCTTGGCTCCTCCATCGCCAGGGACAACATAAGCCTCCCTCCTGCTCTCTCTGTGGCCATAGCCATCTTGGTTGGTTTAATTTGCATACTTGCTCTGATTGGCTGGTGAGTGTAGCTGGTGGGCATGGCTTGTGGGTATAGCAAAGGTATGGTCAATTTGCATACTCTTTTATTAGATAGGATAGTGTTATTTTTGACATTTAACCTATCCAGAATTGCTTTATATGCAAACTCATGAGCTAGGTATTCAATTTTAATATTTTTTAAAATGGATAACCAGTTATCCCAAACCATTTATTGAATAGCTCATCCTTTGATAAATGTCACCATTGTCATTTATCAAATCCTCTTTTTCTCTGATGTACTGAAGTGTTATTAAGAGATGCTTAGTTTTTGGGTTCCTGATTTATCTTTTATAGAATTTCTGTGTCTGAGAATTGATTGTCTTTTAATAGTTCCAATAATTTTACCTTTTTGTCTTGCCTCTATTAAGTCCATTTGGAACCTCAATTGAACATATATTACATCTTCTCACTGTCTCCTCCATGACTCCTTCATATTTTACATTTTACATTCTCTGATTCATATTTTACCATTTTTAAGTCTCAGAACTTAATATGGAAAATTTCTTCAGTTCTACCTTTAAGTGTACTAATTTTTGCTTCAGTTATGTATAATCTGCTTTTAAATTCATCCACTGAGCTTTAAAAAAAAAACATTATGTTGGCTCCATAGAAGTTCTCTGGTTCTTTTTCAAATCTACTGCTTCTGTCTCATATTTTAAAACTTGACTTTTATTTCTTTTATTATATTAAATGTTCTAATTTTTATTCTGCCTGAAAATTATGATATCTGACAATACTCCAGTTCTGTTTTTCTCATCTTATCTATTAGTGCTTTGCTTTCCAGAGTGAATCTGTGTGTTTTTGCTTTTTTGTTTTATTTTGTTTTGTTTTGAATATCAGTCACTGATTTTCCAGAGTACATTACTGGGGAAATTCTTTGAAGATGAGATTGAAGTTGTCTTCCTCCAGGAGGGAAATAGTGATTCCTACGGTCACTGCTAATGACAGAGCACTTTATTTAAGTTCACCATTTAAATTTTGTTCAGTCTGTAACTACATGTGATTAGCACATTTCTCTCTTTTCTATAATTTCAATATTGTGCTTAGTAATCTATAAACAACATTTAAAAAAAATGTTAACCCTGCATTTAGTAATTCAATCAGATGGGACACTCAGATTAATTTGCCATAATGCCAGAACTAAAAATTTACTCATATTTTAAGACTTTATGTTCTCTAATTTTTTAACTCATAGTTAGTGAGCTGTTATAAAGGGGCTCCCTTAAATTCAGGTTACTTCTCCAAATGCAAGATTTCTGGTTTATAGGAGTTCAAAACAACACATATGGGACCCACCGAATTCTGGCAAAACAATAGCTATGTGACCTAATCCATTCTCACAGACTGCAGGGAGCCATTGGTACTAAAAGGAGCACAACTCACCAAAGGTTACATTTTCCATTTCTAAAGTTTCCTCAGTTCCTGGGCTCCAACCTTCAAGATCTGTCACATAAAAATTTCAGAAGGAAGCCCGAGGCCTAAGGCGGCCTGAAGGATACCTGTACACTATTCACAGGAAGTTGTCCAGGTCCATTTTCTTACTTTTTTTTGTTTTTCTTTTTTTTTTTTTTTGGATTATTTCTCTGCCTCTGATTGTGACCATTATCTGTGCTTGGATTTGGTAACCTGGTCACTGAAAACAAGTTCTTCCCCTTGGTCTAATCCTTTAGCTCCTTGTTTTCCTTCATGGTAATCTGCCTTCCACACATCTTTTCCTGTTCTAGACCACATTCCATTTGTTCTGGCCCTGGCTCTATGAGTCAACTCTAGCTATTCCTCATCTTCCTTGAGCATGCGACTTACCTAGATCTATGTTATAGAATGTAGGATGCTCCCTTCAGTTAAGCACGCACTACTTCTCAAAGCATCCTGTTGAGAGAATTACCTGAATGGGTCTCCCGTCAGGTGTCAGCACCTCTTCCGAAAGCTCCATCATCTTCAGGGCCATGAGAGCAATGGGCTTGGCATGGCAGAGGCTTTTTCTGTGCAGTCCTGCAGCGACACAGTATGCGTCACCTATTGTTTCCACCTGCAGCAATCAGACAAATCAAATGCAAACATGTGATAAACGGCCGGAATAGAAATGATCGGTTATCTACAATCACAAATGTCACTGAAAAACATGTCAGCAAAACACCGAAAAATTAAGCAATTAGACCACTGAGAGTAATCAGAGCAGAGTTTGCAAACAGCCCCATTCAAATGCTGGCATCTCATGCCAGGGCTGCTCATCACCATTATCACCATGGATGATCCCTGAAATGGATAACAATTGGGATATAAAACAATATTCTCTGTGAAAAAAGAATCGTCGGTATTTTACCCAGACCAGTGATTGGCAAGCTCATTAGTCAACAGAGCCAAATATCAACAGTACAACGATTGAAATTTCTTTTGAGAGCCAAATTTTTTAAACTTAAACTTCTAATGCCACTTCTTCAAAATAGACTCACGCAGGCCGTGGTATTTTGTGGAAGAGCCACACTCAAGGGGCCAATGAGCCACATGTGGCTCGCGAGCCACGGTTGCCGACCACTGACCCAGACAGTTTCCAAATAATGACTTTTTCCAAAGCCGCCCTTTCATCTTTCTCAAACCTTCAATAGTGGCTGTATTTGAGATGAGTAATTACTGTGCACAATCCCATGCATAGTCCCATCATTAAAGAGTTAACAGGCACTGCAAGGGTCTTTCTGACCCAGTTCTAATTCCGTTGTCACCATCCATTCTGAATTGTCATTGCTTTTGTTCAATATTTTAAGTATTGACCCCAAAGAATAGAAGAGGCATAAAAATTAGGCATAGCCTATTTTCAGAGGAAAGTTCACTAGTTCCAAAGTAAATATGATGGTAAAATCCTCAAGTGTTCTAATATTATAATTAGAGAAAAGAGATGAAATATTGTATAAAATACTTAATTCCAATATTATATTTTCTCCAAAGCCCTCCATGGCCCTCTATTAGTTCCTAGTAAAACAAATCCTTTCTTCTAATCTGTTTCAGCATTTTCCACATTACTTTGCTATAGTTTTAATCATAGACTATCATCAATATCTATCTATGTATAATCAATATATACTCCTGGTTATGATATGAGCTCCTTAAAAATGGGATATCTGGTGTGTTTTTTTAATCTCTGTATTCACAAGGCTTATTATGGTGCATATATTTAACAAATGTATATATTTAACAAATATCCACCAAGTGAATAAATTAATGTACCATGTTTACCATGATTATAACAACAAACATCCTAATTGTTTTCTCATTCATTTTTTTTTCATGAGCATCATATAAATCAGTGTAGGAAAAAATGCCTTTAAATGACTAAACATGCCTTTATCCTAAATATATCAAGAATTATAAGATATTCTATTAGTTAAATTTAATAGCCATAATTAAATTTCACATGAATGTATGCTGATACCATAGATGTATTAAGAAAAATACTGTACTGAATTAAATTCTATAATCATTAATTTAGACAATAAGATGAGAAAACTTAAGAAGCCAAAATTATCACTTGCTTATCAGAAGCTAATCAAGAAATACATAAAAAATGATTCTAATAACCTCAGACCTATCATGAAGTTCAAAATTTTCACTTCAAGATCTGTTTTCTAATGCCAGAAAATACGGAAATGAAATCATATAAGAACAGAAAGACAATGCAATGTGAGTTGCCAAAGATTTTATTCTAAACACTAGAATACTAGTATACTCCCCCAAAAGAATTTCTACTGAGAAAGACACTCAGCAAATAATAAACCTTAATATGTGGCTATTTATTATTTCTTCCTTAGAAACACAAAATCCTTTGCTAATTCTCATATTTATCGCATCCTTTTGTATTTCTACACAATTTTAAAATCTAGAACAGTGTTAACTATGAACTTTGAAACTAACTTCTGATTTGCGAATATTAGAACACAGTCAATTTATTTGCATAAACTGAATTGTGTCAGAGTCACTCTGAGCATGTGTGTTCCTGGAGCATGATCTCTTCTTGAAATTTCTTCTGTCATCATTTTCCTCAGTAGCATCATCTCCATTGTCTTTTCAGCAAAAGTTTATTGAGTACCATTAAATGGGCATTTTCAGAAATTGTACCAAAAGAATAAAGATTAGCTATATGTTGCACTTTCTCCATAGATGTAACATAATAGTGCAGATAAGTTGAACCAATATGTTACTAATTGATACAAAACATAAATCTAATCAGGTAGAAGATAAATAAGTGCACAACATAAATATAACAGATTCAATTAAAACTCATACATATCATGTAAGATTTTATAGCATTTAGCTTCCAAATATTTGAAGTCAGAATAGCAATCAGAAATAACATGATCAAGAAAGAGTCAATATTAGATGTCTACAAAAAAGAATGGCCCTTAGTAAAATGTAACATTCTCAAATTATTCATAAACACCCAAAATAAAATTTTAAAAAATCTAAAAGATGTTTCCCTCATGCTAGGTTAGACTGTGTTGCATTAACAAAATAACCTCCAAACCTGAATGCCCTAAAATAACAAGGGTTGTTTCTGACTTGTGCTACATATTCATGTGGGTTAAAAGCTTGGGGCAGAGGAGAGAAACACCTTGCCATGTCTCTTCACTGGGAGAAAAGGCTAACAGAACCTCCTCACCTGGAGTTGTCATGGCAGAGGAAAGGAAGTTCTGAGAAATTGTACACTAGCTTTTAAAGCTGTGCCCAGATGTGACATATATAGCTTCTTCTCAAGATTTATTCACCAAACCAAATCACATGGCTATATGCTTGACATAAAGAGGATGGGAAAATGCTACTAATCTTGTGCCCATGGAAGAGCCAGTAACATTTGGCAAATAGCACTAGCGAATAATGAGTGAATAGGGAATAGTTTAAAAGTTTTCATATACCCAAGTGTCTGTAAAGTACAGGCAGTATATCTTGTGTGATGTTTTTCTTTCCTTACAGATACATTCAGCATCTTAACCTGAAAATCTTGGCTGAAATACTACCACCTTAGTAATGCAGCTTTCCATTAAAGGTCCGTTCTTTTCTCTTTTCTAAAAAAGCATCACTGTTTGGTCTATACATGTTCAGCAGAAATAAGTATATGTGAAAATTCTAATGGCTTCTATTCGAAATCATTAGTTGATTTTCCTCATGAGGAGCTGCAGAACTGAAAGCATTATGTATTGATCTTCAGGATGTTTTCTTGAGTTAAACCAAAGTAAAACAAATGGACATTGTGAACATACAACAAAAGCTGCCATAAAGTTGACTATGTTTTAAATTCCTTTATAATTGCGTATGTTTTGTAAATAAAAATTTAAATACAATGGATCATCTAAAATAATACATTTCCTTTATTTTTAGTATCTCCAACATGCTCTTAAATAAGAATGAAAATATGCATGGAGATAGAAAAGACAGTGTTATGCAAATGTCTGCAAACTTTATATTCTTTCCTGAACATAGAAGAGGAGGTTTAAATATTAAAAATATTAAGGACAAATGTTGTCCCACAATTATTTTTATAGCTGACTTTATCAAACTTTAAAGAATAGCCTACCTCAATATATCTTCTTCTCAATGCCTTATTGTCAAAATTCTCTCATTTCAGAAATAAACTTTTTATTAATTTTTTAAAAATATATATATTTTATTATTTTTAAGAGAGGAAGCAATGAGAAAGAAACATTGATCAGCTGCCTCCTATACACCTCCTACTGTGGATGTGTCCACAATCAAGATGCATGCCCTTGACCGGAATTGAACCTAGGACCCTTCAGTCTGCAGGCTGACACTATCCACTGAGCCAAACTGGTTAAGGCAGAAATAAACTTCTTATGCATTCACTCTGTTTATTTACTTTAGTTGTATTTATTTATTTGTCTATTGATTTATTTATGTATTTATTTATTTATTTGTTTATTTATTTATATCTTTATTGTTGAAAGTATTACATATGTCCCCTTTTCCCTCCATTGACCTCACCACTCCACCCAACCCCTTCACCACTTTATTGTGTGTGTCCATGGTCATGCCATATAAGCACATGAGTTCATTGGTTGATTTCTTCCCTTCTCCCTTCTCACCTTCTTCTGCCTTACCTCTGAACTTTGACTGTCTGTACGATGTTTCTATATCTCTGGGTCTATTTAAGTTCATCAGTTTATGTTGTTCATTAGATTCCACATATGAGTGACATCATGCGATTGGCTTATTTCACTTAGCATAATTCTCTCTGGTCCATCCATGCTTTGCAAATGGTAAAGAGTTCTTTATATTTTTACAGCTGCATAGTATTCCATTATACAGATGCACCACAGTTTTTTAATTTACTCATCTGCTGATGAGCACTTAGGCTATTTCCAAATCTTAGCTATTGTAAATTGCCCCATTAAAATACCAATGGCATATTTTACAGACCTAGAAAAAATACTCCAAAAATTAATATGGAATCAAAAAGACCTCAAATAGCCACAGCAATCTTGAGAAAGAAGAACAAAGTTGGAAGGATCACAATACCAAATATCAAGTTATACTACAAAGCTACGTACTCAGAACAGCCTGGTACTGGCACAAGAACAGGCATATAAATCAATGAAACAGAACAGAGACTCCAGAAAATGACCCAGCCATTATGGTCAATTAATATTTGACAAAGGAGGCAAAAGCATACAATGGAGTCAAGTCAGTCCCTTCAATAAATGGTATTAGCAAAATTGGACAGTACATGCAAAAAAATAAAATAAAACTAAACCACCAACTTACACCATATACAAAAATAAACTCAAAATGGATAAAGGACTTAAACATAAAACATGAAACCATGAAAATCCTAGAAGAAACCATTAGCAGCAAAATCTCAGACATCTCTTGTAGCAATATGTTTATAAATACAGTTCCTAGATCAGTGGAAACTAAGGAGAAATAAATAAATGGGATTACATCAAAATAAAAAGCCTCTGTACAGCAGAAGAAACCATCAACAAAATAACAAGAGACCCCACAGCATGGGAGAATGTATTTGCCACTGATACATCCGATAAGGGGTTAACCTCCAAAATTTATAGGGAGCTCATACAACTTAACAAAAGGAAGATAAACAATCCAATTAAACAATAAGCAAAGGATCCAAATAAACATTTCTCCAGGGTGGACATACAGAAGGTCAAAATACTCTTATCCACAAATCAACAATGATTAGTGCTAGTGAGGATGTGGATAAAAGGGAACATTAGTATACTGCTGGTGAGAATGCAGACTGGTGCAGCCTCTGTGTAAAACAGTTTGGAGTTTCCTCAAAAAATTAAAAATGAAACTAGCATTTGACCTAGTGATTCCACTTGTAGGAATATATCCTGAGAAATCAGAAACACTTATTAGAAAGAATATATGCACCCTTATGTTCATATTGACTTTAGGTTTAGATTGATCATGTAAAATAATTTATTTTAGCACTAAAAGAATATCATTCCTGTAACATTCTTCATCCTTCCTTACAGGCTAATGTTCAAGAAATATCTAAGAGGTTTCTTGGAAATTTGGGCACAGTGGGAAGAGAAGAGTGTGTTTGTTGTAGGGAGACTGTGGTATTGAAGCAAGGATTGGAACAGCCTAAAAGAACACTGTATGCAATAAGGCAATTAATCACGCCTGTGCCATGTGACTCATGATACCTCAGTCCTTCAGTCCTACAACCCTTAGTCTGTTTTCCTTTGAACTTTCTATGATTTGTGAAAGACAGCTTAGGGTAGAGGTAATAAGAGCAGAGGGTCAGAAAATTTTGCCGCCTACCTTACTGGACAACCTCTCTCTTCCTCTGGATATTATCAAGAGGAGAAGCAAACTACAAAGTCTGCTTTTCTACTTGTTATGCTTCTGTTTTTGCTTCTAATGTCTTCAGAAACAAAAAGAAAGGGAGAGGGATGGAGGGAGAGAGGAAGGAGACAGGAGAGGAGTTGGAATAAGATGTAGGCAGACAGATGAAGCCTACTGATGACAAATGCCTTCATTTGTCTCCTAGCACCTCACAAAGCACTTGATCATAATTATGTGAAAGGCGCTCACAAATGTGCTATATTCTTCATGGGCTCATTGGCAGTGGCTAAAAACACTTGATTCTCAGAAGGGATACCATATTCACCCTTGCTAAGTGGAGGGAGCCACAACTGACAGCCCCATCACCTGTTGACATTAGGTATGGTTCCTGCATGACAGGAAAAGTGAGCTTAATCTTCCAATGGTTGTTGGCAAGGAGTTGGAGTCCACACGCAGTTCTGCAGAAACCAGATGCTGGAGCTGCTGGTGGTCTGGGCACATATTATCAAAAAGCCTGGGCAGAAAAGGTTGAGTATAGGATAAGCCTTTGCAAAGACTTATCAGTAGCAGAAAAACAGAAAAAATTGAACTTGGGTAGATTTAGAAGCCCCTTACTTTTTTGCCTTTCACCTCATACAGGCTTAGCAACTCTCCACTGTTTATGTCTGTTTTCCCTATTACTCAGCAGGGTGGGTGAAATGTGCTCCTGGCCAAAGATAAAAATCCAGGTGGTGGTGGCCAAGCAGAGGTCTTAGGGCCATGGAATGTCCATAGGACATACTGAAAATGAGTAACTTGCCACAGACAGCAAGCATGAACCCAGTTTTTCATTGTTCTTGGATTGAAATTCAGATAGATAGATAGATAGATAGATAGATAGATAGATAGATAGATGATAGATAGATAGGTAGATAGATAGATAGATAGATAGATGATAGATAATTTAGAGAGAGCTAAATTTTTTGTGAGAGCAGAACATTAACTGGCTGCATCCAATATATCCCTTACCAGGGAATGGAGCCCACAACCTGGGCATGTACCTTGACTTGGAATTGAACCAGCAACATTTTGGTACATGGGAAAATGCCCAACCAACTGAACCACACTGGCCAGGGTGAGGTTGCAATTCTTGAAGAAGTACTTTTCCTCTTCAGATATGACTTATAAATTCCTTCCTCAAAACAGGTAGGAAGGTCCTGACACAGAGAAAGCTGTAAGCAATGTAGACAAAGGCAGTGCAGTCTTCAGCATCATTTTCTTGGCTTGTGCAAAGTGATGGCCATGACCATTACTACTGCATTTTTGATGGTGAAAGGACTGAAGGCCCAAAGGTGCTAAGGTGTAGTGAGGCCAGCACATACACTTCACTGCTGGCCAAACAGAGCTCCAACAGCTGATGGCAGGTAATCTGGCACAGGGACAATATCCAAGGTAGAAATAATCACACTAGTGCCCACATGGCTTGAATACCTTCTCAAGCTGCCCTAAAATAGTATGAGTTCCTATCACAGAGCAGATAGTATTACAGGGCTTAGACTATAGATCCCCTTAAAAATAATAATCTTGTCAGATTCTGTAAGGCTGCTATCTGAAAACCAGATGAAGAAGCTCCAGGTGATGTCCTTGAACTTGAAGCTTGTCCTGAGATATCTGGACTCTTTCACTCCAAGTTGATATGAACCTCAAAAAATCTGCATGGTAGCCAATAAGCACAGTTGTTGGAGGGTTTATTCCAAAAGTGCTGTCCCAGAATGTGGGTACATTTTAATTGATGAATCTTGTACCTTCTCTCAAGTGCCACTGCATTCGTCCAAACACGGGGTCCAGCTGGAGGAGGGCCCTGCTAGCCTGAGCATTCACAGTCCCTAAATCCAGACTGAAGAAAGTTTTTGAAGACACCATATTCAGTGGCCACAGCCTTACCACCTCCTTTACCTCTAACACTTTGTTTTCTTTCACAACTTCTATTCCTCTCCCCATGGACATTACTCCATCTTCTCTTGTACCTCCCATCCTCCACTTTTTTTCCCAGGATCCCTGTCTCTCCTCCTGTCTCATCCACAACTTCCATTATTCTCCTAATCTTCTTTAGCTGCCATTAAGATGGCACATTGTAGGCAAACCCCCACACCAACTAATGCCTGAGACTTCTACTCCACTGTGAACCAGATCTCTGTAGGGCATTCCACCCAACATTAACAGAATGTGGTGGGGTGCCTCCTTCCTGAATGCAGATCACTTTCCAGTACCAGAGATTCCAGAGAAATTGAAGCATCACAGGTGATGACTGGCAGGATGGGGTAGCCTGAATATTGCCACAACTCTGTGACTCAACTCTAAAGAAGGGGACATAGGGTCAGAATACCAAATAAGAGTTTTATCAATTGTTTTAAATTATATCAAATTTCTACATTTTTGGGAAACTATGAAATTATTTCCCAGGAATTGTCTTTTCAGAAAGGTTTTCAAATGCAACATTCAGGACCACCTGTGTGAGAATCACTCAAAAGTACTTGATAAAAATTATATCCCCATCTTCCACCTAAATCAAACTCCCAGCCATATGCATTTTCACATGTATTTTATGATTCTCAAAATGTGAAGATTCGTGGTATATGATGTGAGTTAAAAATATTATAACATTCATCTAGATAATCACTTCTTTTAAGAGCCAATGAGCTTTCAGAAAAGAGAAAAGCACTTCTATCTTTAGCTCCAGTTATTCCCATATACTCCTCTCTCTTTCACCCTACCAAAAGGGATAATAAACTTCTCCAAATACTTCCTTATTTGTCAGAACCTTAGGTTACAACTTCTAGCACCCACACATACACCCTAAATGCTGAGACTCACCTAGCACAGTAGATATTCAATGATCCAAAGGAAGTTTGTTGAGTTTAATTAAATACACCCAAGTGAATTGTGCATACTGGTTTAGCAATTCAAATGATAACTTTAAAAATTTACTAACAAAGATTAAAAAAAAACTTCATTCTTTAAAAATAAAATCTATCTAATTACATTCACTTTAGTTGATGTTTCTGACCCAAATACTACTTCTTTTAAGGAAGTTTCTGTAGTGCTCAGCTTATATAGCATCGAAAAGGAGGTCATGGATATAAATAGAACAGTGATTTGGCCTGGGAACTATTCCCAAATGAGGGAAAATAGAATCCAAATGACGGCCTATCAAAGAAAGCTCTTTTCCTGATAAAATTCTCAGTATATATATCAAAGTAGATTTCAGTTCTGCCCAGGAATCTCAATAATGAAGAAAATACTGTTTCCAGGCTTCAGGTTGTTTATCATGAAAATTATTGAATATTAAGGCATATTAGCAAAGAAAAATATATTAAAATACTCTGTCAAAGTTTTTTTTCTAAATTCTCAAGTTAGATGTGGGAGACTGAACAGTTCTTTCTACTGTACAGTAAACTGTCTTCTAAGATCTTCACTAATAATGACTACAATGCCCACTTTTATTCACCACTATCACTTTAATTTAGTCCATGCCCCAATCACAATGAATAGCTCAATGTTCTTTACAAACTTTCTATACTTCCCACCCCTACATTTATAGTCAAAGTTACTATTGGAAATCCATCCATTCACTCTTTATAGAAATAAGTATTGAGTCTATTATTTTCAAGAACAAAATTTCTTGGGATTCCTGGTTTACCAAAATTTTAAACTGTTTCCCAGAATATGGTGAATTTCTGCTATAATTTTTAGTAAATATATAATGAATTCTAAACAATATTAGTTGTCAAAACAGTGAAGTTTCAAGACTTATTATATAGCTATAGTAATTAAGACAGCGTGGTATTGGTGGAAGAATAAGCAAATTCATCAGAGAAACAGAATAGAGATCCCATAAATAGATCCCCGTAATAGAGTCAACTGATCTTTGAAAAAGGTAGAAAAGCAACATATGGAGCAAAGATAGTCTCCTGCAAATGATGCTAGAACAACTGGATATCCACATGCAAAAAAAAAGTAGGGGTGAGGGGATCTAGACAGACATTCCACTCTTCACAAAAATGAATTCAACATGATCACAGACTTAAATACAAAATGGAAAACTATATAACTCCTAGAAGATAACATAAAAGAAAACCTTGATCACCTTGGATATTATGATGCTTTTTAGATACAATAACAAAGACACAATCTATAAAAGAAAAATCTAGTAAGCTAAACTTTATTAAAATTAAAAACTTCTGTACTAAGACAGATAATATCAAGAGAAGGAGAAGACAAGCCACAGATTGGGAAAACATATTTGGAAAAGACACATCTGACAAAGAACCATTAAACAAAATATTTAAAGAACTCTTAAAATTCAACAATTTAAAAAAAATCTGTTTTTTTTTTAAATGGTACAAAGACCTTAACAGACACGACACCAAAGAAGGTATACAGATGGAAAAAATTAATATGAAAAGATCTTTACATCATATGTCATCAGGGAAACACATATTAAAACAACACTGAGATACACCACTGTGCATCTATTAAAATGGCCAAAATCCAGAACACTGACAACACTGAATGCTGCTAAAGATGTGAAGCAATAGGAACTCTCATTCATTGCTGCTGGAAATGCAAAAATGTACACTCTATTTGGAAGACATTTTGGTGGTTTCTTACACAACTAAACATATCCTTACCATATGATCCAACTAAACATATCCTTACCATATGATCCAGTTCTGGAATATGTCAGAACATATTCCAATTATGCTCCTTGGTGTTTACCTAAAGGTGTTGAAAACTTACGTCCACACAAAAACTTACACACAGATGTTTATAGCAGTTTTGTATAAAATTGCCAAAACTTGGAAGCAATCAAGATGACTTTTCAGTATATGACTGGATAAATAAAATGTGGTACATTCAGGCACAAAATATTATTTGGTACTAAAGAGAAATGAACTATCAAGCCATAGAGACATATCAAGACATAGAGACTTAAATGCATATTACTAAGTGAAAGAAGCAAATCTAGAAAGACTACATGCTGTGTGATTCCAGCTATATAAAATCCTGGGAAAGATAACACTGTGAGGACAGTAAGTAGGCCAGGGGTTGCCTGTTATTGAAGGGATGGGATGAACAGGTGGAGCAGAGATAACTTTTAGGGCAGTGAAAATACTCTGTATGATATAATGATGAATATACATCATTATACATTTGTCTTAACCCACAGACTGTGAAATATGAGAGTGATCCCCAAGATAAACTATGAATTTCTAGTGTTGTGTCAAAGTAGCTTCACCTTTGGTAAAAATGTACCATTCTGGTGAGTGATGCTGATAATTCAGAAGACTATGGTGGCAGAATGTATATGGGAAATCTCTGTACCTTTCTCTCAATTTTATTGTAAACATAAAACTGTATTAGGAAAAATAGTCTTTTTTTCTTAAAAATAGGTAGTACAGCCCAGTTAATAAATCAAGTGGAAATATTAAAAATTCACTTTTTAACTGAACATAATCTAACGTCCATAAATTCTAATAGCCTCAGGTATCTTTGGAATTACTTTCTTTTATCCAGATTAATTAGTTTAGAAAACAAGATTTCCCCCAACTCCTGTTCCATGAGCCAAATCTGTCAGGTTTCCACATCCATCTTTCAAGTCATTTCTTTTCTGAAAGTATCCCAATCCTTCAGTAGGATATCATCTTTGCTTCTTTTGGAACCTCAATAAAACTTGGTTTCTACACCTCTTATACTGCAGTCATTGTGTTTATACTTTTTTTTATTATCATCATCCTGTCTAGGTGGCTAAGTCATTTAACTTTAGAGGCAAGGACTTTTTTAAGTCCCACAGGGACTAGCATAGTGCTGGTATAGTAGACACTTCAAGAATTAGGACTGAGTCCAATTGTATTATAAACATCTCTATCAAGAGCTAGGTCAATGAAGATAATGTATAAATTACCTTTAAAAATCAGTCATTGTTAAATGACTCCAAAATATGTCTATTCTATCAACTCAAGTTAAGTCTACATAATGCCAAAATAAGAACATATTCCAGTGATTGGGTAATTTACATAAACAATGGCATGCAAATATTTCACTAAGTAGACAAAATTGACCAATTCACTGAGGGTTCCAATATTGACACACCTCTTGTACCTTGCTAGCCCATGTAAGGTACGTATTTTAATTATGGCAAAACCATTTTAAAATAATTTTTATAAAGCAAATCTACTTGCGTCACACTCCCATTTAAAATTCTTTAATGACTTCACAATTGCTGGATCACTCCTATGATTAACACCAAAACCCTTGAAATGGCTAAAACATGTGTAGATTTTAGCTTCTAATTACTTCTGTAACATTTATCTTGTGCTAATCTTAATGTCTTCAGTTTCTTTAGTGGTGAGACCTCCCAGAGAAGCCTCATGGAATAGAAAAGGGCTGAGCAATGCTAACTCCACTACCTATCAGTGTTGTGAGCTCAAACAAGCTGTTTAACCTTTTAAAATCTCATTTTATTCTTCTGTGAATGGAGATAATATCTATTTTTCAAAGTTGATGAAAAGATTAAAGAAGATAATTTTATAACCTCTAGTAATAATTATTTTAATTAACCATTAACTATGTATTATTTAATTATTTAATGGCTATCCCCATTGTTCAGTTACAAGCAACTAACAATATGAAACATGATTGTCTTATCTACCATTTTACCCCTACACCTAATTTAGTATTTAGAATACAGACAATAATAAATAATTACTTGTTAAATATAAATCAATAAACATATAAAGAATTTAACATGGTCTTTGGCACATATGAGGCACTCAACAAATATTAGCCCTACTATAGATTGAGTGTGTCCCCCAAAAATTCATATGTTGAAATCTAATCCCCAATGTGATATTTGGTTGTAGGACTTTGGGGAGGCGATTAGGGAGGGACCTTTGTAAGGGCTCCACCCTCATGAATGAAATTAGTCTTTCTAAAAGAGACCCCAGAGAGCTCCTTGTCCCTTCTGCCACATGAGGATACTGCAAGAAGACAGCCATCAATAAAGCAAGAAGTCGTCCCTCACTAGACACCTAATTTGCCAAAACCTTGATTTTAGACTTCCCACCTCCAGAATTGTGATAAATAAGTTTCTGTTGTTTATAAGCCACCTACTCTATGGTCTTGTTGTTTTAGAAGCCTGAATGGACTAAGACAACCTCCCTCCCTTCCTTCACAGCAAATTCCTCAAGACACTCTCTCTAGCCTTAGTATTCTCCAATATAAATGACTGCAGATGTGTCACCCGCAACAAAAGTGTGAGACCAATACCATTGTTTCCAGTTTATAGAAGTAGAAGTTGGGCACAGATGGGTCTTGTGACTTCAGTAAAAAGGACAGAATAAAAATTAGCACTTCAGGCTTAATATCTAATACCCTTTCCCTTATATTTCACTGGCATTGATTGCACTATTAAAAGCAACTTCAATAGTCCTCACCTGGCTTGTTCCTAAGGGTCAAAAGACCGGCTTTCATAAGAGATCTGAAACAGGCCCTACAGTTTATAAGGCAGTGACGCTAGTAATAAGTGGAAAAAAGAGAGGCAAACAATTTTATTTTTATAACAGAAAAAAAATCTGTACAATATTAAACTTTGAAAATCACAGGAAAATATTTTAGAATATTCCTTTACATTATTTTAAGGACAACCTTATTTTAATAGTTAGCTTTCATAGATTTCAACACATAGGCATATACACACTCACCCCCCCACACACACCTGGATCAACAGTCTAAAAATAACTTTGCTTCAGTGATTTCTTAGTTTGTCAACTTATTCAAAGCCATGTTAACAGTTCAAAGCTTGAAAAATGCATCAAAATGTATAAACATTCACCACCAAACACTCAAATTTAAGATAAAGTTACATGATCATTTCTTCCACTTTAAAAATGTTTGTAAAATAAATATATACCCAAATCATTTCAAATTTACCAAATACAAATAATCTATTAATAGGGAGTCATCAGGATTCATTTGTACTTTGGGGACATTTTCCTAGCCAACTGAATACAGCTCCAAAATTGAGTATCTAGAATCCAGAAACTCATAGAATGAAATGACCTTCTGAGAACTTCTCCTATCAGTCCCTTCCAATGACCAGATCATACAGCTGCAGCCAATATATTTCATTGTGGGGACACTGACATTCATAAGAATTTTCCACTAGGCTGAAATTTCTAACTTCTGCATAAATATCCTCTTTATTCTCCTGGAGCCAGAGAACAAATCTTTATGAAGGCCACACATACTAATAAGAAGTGCAGATTTGTTGAATGTCTTTAAAAAGGAGACTAGTTATATTCTTAACTCTAGCCTAAAATTCAAATTGCAATTTAAAAATTCAAACTCACCCTCCAACTATTATGTCAAGGGTCTCTTGTTCATAGTAAAAAGGTCTTTTGTTATTAGCTTTCTTCACCTTGTGAACAATCCTGTGGTATACTGTTGTTCTCATTTTAAAGGTATAAAATGTGTCTGGTGATTGTCAAAGTTACAGGATACAGGATACCAATTTATGAAGTATACAACATAAATGCTAGAACAATCTTTGGTCATAGTTCTGCCTTTAATTAGGAACTCTAGCTATCTGATTCATAAATGATTTATACCATTGTTTTCTAAAATACAAGCTTTTAGCTGAGTCAGAACTAAATTCCAATAATATTTCTGCCAGTTACTACACCAATGTTCAAAAAGGACATAAAACCACCCATTCCTCAGAGCTCTCCTGGAAAATAAATATCACAATTAAGGCATCTTAAACTGTGTCTGGAACACAGTTTGTATTGAGTAAATGTGAATTCCATTTCTTTAGTTCCATTTTGCATTAAGGAATCTGTACCCTTTCAATCACTGTTGTTAATTGGTAAACAGAGGGAGGATTGTGTACAGTTTCTTCTATAACACAGCATTCATTAAAGGTTTAGTGAAAAAGGGAATAGAAACTATCAAATTCAATGCAATTTGCTGATGGCATTGATGCTATCCCATCCATATAAATCAGGTAAGTGTAAGTGAGGAGTCTCTCCTCTAGATCAATTTCTATTTTCGTAAATTCACACAATAGTCAGGCATGATAAACCCTATTGGCAACATAACTGACATTACCATTCTGAGGCATGCCAGAAATCCACTGCTAAATTATCTCAGGGTAAAATAAATTGTTACTTAATGACAATAATTCTTTATGAAGAAAAGTTGGTGTTTTAAGTAGATTTTTAAAATAAACATATTGAAGTAATTAACTATGTGGTAAAACTTGCAAAAGGAACACAAATAAAAGCTAGTTTGTCATACTATCCTAGAAAAGGTGTTACTGACAGCTTAGCTCAGAACTTCTTTACAGTTTATGGACCCACAAAGGTTAGACATTCTGTAATAACATAAACTGCATAAGGGATCATGGTGTAAAATTCACCCTCATAGACATTGGAAATTCGAGCAACATGGACCTAATATACTAAGAAAACTTGCTAGAGATGTGCATCATAAATTTCAAGACTATTTTCAGAACTGATACACATTTCCCTGGTGTCTGATTGCATACAGGCTGATATAACAAAATACCATAGACCAGAGGCTTAAAAACAGAATTTCTTTCTGATTTTGGAAGCTGGGAAATCCTAGATAAAGGTATAATCCTAGATAATCCAGCTTGGCTCCATTCACTGGTGAGAGCCCCTTTCTGGCTTGTAGTTGGCCACGTGTGTCCTCACATGGCAGAGAGAATTTTGATCTCTCACTTTTCTTGTAAGAACACTAAGGCCATCATGGTGCGCCCTTCCTTATAATCTCACCTGAACCTATTTACCCTCCAAAGGCTCCACCTCCAAACACCATCATGCTGGAAGATAAGCTTCAATAATTAAATTTTTCGAGGACACGCACTTTCAATCCATAACACTTGGTATTATACAAACAAAAAACGATATCTTAGCAACCGCCAACTCTTTAGAAAATTAAAAATCAACAGGGATATAAACAACACCCCAAAACACTTTGATAAATTCATCAAGACACTTTTTATCAATTTTGATTTCTGCTTGGCAATCCAAATTATTTTAGCCTTTTAACTGTTTCAGAATTTGCCACAAGAGTAAAAGGAAATGTTCTCTGAATATAGAAAAAATAATAATCCTGGATGTCATATTAAAATATAAAAAGATAAACATTTTAGTTTCACTTTCATAGTGTTGGTCAAGACATGGCACAAGTCGATGTGACTTAAAGCAACCCTTTTGTCTTCATGAATTTCATACTGTAGCTCAATTTATTTAGATAAAACTAAGCCATGCAAATGAACTATGAACCCATCCTCAAGAAATAAGGTCCATGAGGACCCAGTAAAGATCATATAAATACTGTATTTCAAGGATCTATGTCTCTCTCCCTACTCTTACTTCTCTCCCTACCCTTTAAGTCTTCCTCTGGCATACAATGTAGTTCTAACAACCTGGAAGGATTAACTCAAGCAAATAGGGATTTTATCTTTATGTAAAAAGCATGAGCTATACAATCTTTATGTACACACAAACACATGCACACACAGCATATGCATACAAAACACACTCACCACACATACCCGGAAACATCTATTTGAAGAATGATAGCTAACATTTACATTTACTGCCATGGATATAAAATCATAATAAGCATTTTCCATAAATTTCATTTAAAAGCTCAAAAACTATAACTATGCAGTAGATAAAATTAGTCTATTTACAGATGGCAAAACTGAAGCAGAGAAGTTAAATAAGTGGTTAAATGTGGAAGATGAAAACTCCAGGTAGTGTACTAAAGCCAGCACTGGGACTCAGCAGCTCTAGCTGAACGGATTGAGAGCAACAGGATAAGGGATCCAGCCTTCCTCTTGTTTGCTCCTTATCTCCAGCCTAAGTGCTTGCCAAGGCAAACATATAAATGAAGCAAAACCTTTGTAAGGTAATTTTTAGGGCATTCTAAAATTTGTCAATATAATCCTACCCGTAGAAAAGGTATCAGAACAGAATGCTTATCTGTGACTTTCACCCTACCTTCTAAAACATATAAATTAGTTCTTTTCTGCTCATTAAAAGTGTGCTAAAAATACATACTAATTTCCATAGCATTGTATAGGCTTCTATGGGACTCATGCCCTGTTATTAAGTGTATGACTAAAAAATGTTTACTGATTGAGTGAATAGAATGGTGTGTTGTTTTTTTTTACTTTAGAAATTCCTCTTTTCTAGACTTACTAGGAAGATACTGTTACTTCATTTCCAATAAAAGAGAAGCAAAAGTAAATGGCATTGATGTTGATGGAATCCACTAAAAATAATTAAATCTTTAGTAGCTTTTCATTTCAAAAGCAGAAAATATGTAAATCTTGGGGAGAGGGGGGGAGCAGAGAGAGAAACATTCATTCTTTACTAAATGGACCTGGAATTTAATGCTGGGAAATGGAGTAACATGTTATATACATATTTATAAAATGCCAAGAATAACCTAAGTACCTAAGTACAGTGGTACCTCAAGATACGAGTTTAATTCGTTCCGTAACCTTGAGGCGTCGGAAACTATGAGACACTCGAGTCGTGGTAAACTGGTGGGCCATGTGCAGCCAGCCGATCCGCACGATTACTCCTATCTCAAATGTTGCTCGTATTTCAAAGCAAAAATCGCTCGCTCGATGGCTCATGTCTCAAAAATCTCCTATGTTAAGACACTCGTATCTCGAGGTACCACTGTACTTAAAAGGATTATCATAAAACAAATAAGGGGAAAAGAACACACTTCTGCCCCCCAACAAAATCCATGTCACATTGGAGCCATATCCCTGAGATTCTGCTTCATTTTCTGAAGCCTGGCTGGAAGGTGCAGGGAGCCACTGCAGAAGTTCCAGACTGTCCAAAGGGAAGACACATCAAAATTCCTGAGGCAGAGTTCCACAGCCTTGTAACTTGAGTGAGCAATGTCGGCTTTCAGCCCTTACCAAGGAGGTTTAAGATGAGGATTCAAATCTGACATAGCTCCTTCTCCAATTTACAAACTGATAGCACATCGGTGCAAAGACTTGGGGATCAGCACCAAGACATATAAATCCCAAGGACTTGCCTGGCTCTCTGCTTCTCTGGGATATGAACATGCCCACTGAAAAGTGAATACTGATCACCTTCTACATAAACCTTTCTATCATGGATATCTACCCTGTTTACTTCTGCAGTCTGTGTTTATTTTTAGAATGCACAGGCTTTTTCCCCCAAAAAAGTAACCAAGGAATTCTCCTATCTAATAAAAGAGAAATATGCAAATTGACCGTAACTCTGTTACATCAATAAGCCACGCCCATCAGCCATGCTCACTAGCCAATCAGAACAAGTATGCAAATTAACCCAACCAAGATGGCTACAGCCACTCAGAGAACAGGAGGGAGGCTTGGGTTGCTCCTTCCAATGGAGGAAGCCAAGCTTTCCGCACATCCTGGCTGCCTAGGCCTCCACTTAAGGCAACAAAGTTTCAATGGCTGTGCAAGCAGAAAGCTTGGCTCCACTCCAGGCTAAAAAGTTTCAATTGTAGAAAATAAATAAATCCCAGATACCAGGTTCTCCACTTAGGTTGCTGGGGGGGCGTGGCCAGCCTGCAAATCACAACAGGCCTCTCACCCAGGCCACCCCATGCCCAAGGGAACACCCACCCTGATTCAGGACACCCTTCAGGACAAGCCAGCTGGCCTCCACCCGTGCACCAGGCCTCTATCCTATCTAATAAAAGAGTAATATGCAAATTGACCATTACTCCAACACATAAAATGACTGCCCCCATGTGGTCAAGAGATCCTATTCCCATATGGACACAAGATGACCACTACAAGATGGCCAGCAGGGGAGGGCAGTTAGCAGGAATCAGGCCTGCAAGGGAGAACAGTTGTGGGCAATCAGGCTAGCAGGGGAGGGCAGTTTGAAGGGACCAGGCTTACAAGGGAGAGAAGTTGGGGGTGACTGGGCCTGCAGAGAAGGGCAGTTGGGGAGACCCAGGCCTGCAGGGGAGGGCAGTTAGGGGTGACCAGGCCTCCAGGGGGGTGCAGTTAGGGGCAAACAGGCTGGCAGGGGAGCAGTTGGGAGTCAGCAGACCTGGATTGTGAGAGGGATGTCTGACTGCCCATTTAGGCCTGATCCAGGTAGGGCCTAAATGGGCAGTCTGACATCCCTCAAGGGGTCCCAGATTGGAAAGAGAGCAGGCTGGGCTGAAGCACAAATTTCATGCACTAGGCCTCTAGTAGTTAATAGGAATTTATAGTTAATAGACTAAAGAGAGACTAAAGCAGAACAACCTACATATATCAATTAAACAAAACATACATGATCTTAACGTAGCCCTTTTTATTGCTATTGTATCTATGGAGGTTTGGCACTTATAAAGTCAATAGAGGATTTTCATTGGACTTTGAAGATTTTCAGAGCTCAAGGTATCTAACAATTTCCAAATTGTATTAATGTCACGAGTGTCCCCCATATATTTTATCCATTTTCAAGAATGGATAGAAATAACCTGCTAACTCTAGCATCTCTTGGGGTCTAGTTCCTGTTTGGGCATTTAAGGTTTCAAAGGACATCTCTTTCAGTGAAGATGCCGAAGTTGGTTCCCCTTTGACTCTAGAGAGGGGTCCTCTCTGACTCTACATCTGCTCTTGGCCAGGGGAAAGCCTCTGATTTTGTGGCACAGTTTGTCCTGATGCCATCTTCTTACTCTCCCAGGACACACTGCCTGGTTTCCATTTACAGTCTCCTGGTGCCCAGTCCCACGGTCTGGTGTCTCCTAACTGAGCCTGGATTTCCACCCCTTCCTACTCTGCTGGACTTAGCTCTTCTGCCTGGACTTAGGATACTTGCATTCCCTTGCCAGTATGAACTTTGTGTTGCTGCTTTTTAGATTTTTAACATCAGATTCCCTGATCTAACTGAATTCTGCTGTTGGCATTTCCTGGTTACTCCATCTTGTTTTACTCCTTCTCCCCAACCCAAGCCTGAAAACGATACTCAATGTTTAACTCCACCAACATATCCAAACCCACTTTGGGTTTTGATGAAGAGATACCCCCCTACCCCAACAGAAGAAGGTATTTTATTACTACCATTTTTCAGAGTCACCTGAGAAAGATGATTTTAAAAAAAGATTCATTATGTTAAACTTATATCTCTATTACCTGCACTCCAGATTGTTGATCCTCCTGTCCCCTTTTTGATATGCTATAGGAGAAACAGGGAGAAGATGCTGGATGGTGTCTGACACACAGGGAGGATAGCAGATGGGAGAATGCCAAATTTTTAAGATGCAGCTTCTTGATACTCTGAACTACTTGTTACTGGAAAGGGAGGGAGTGGCTTTGGGTAAGGTGGTCTTAAAGCTTTTCTTATCACTCGACAATATAACTGTAGTTATTGATCATGTAACCTAGTCCTGATACAGGTTCCATTTTTTGCTTTTAAGTATCATCTTTGTCTAGACCACAGTCTAGACTTGTGGGAATACTGTAGACTGTAGAATCAGACAAGCTTCAGTTCAAATTCTGATCAAAAACATATATATGTTTATCCTCACCAAGTATATTTTTCCTATTTATTTTCTTTTTTAGAGAGAGAGTGGGAGGGAGAGAAAGAGAGAGAGAGAAAGAAAAAAAAATCAAAGTCAGAGAGACACATTTATTGGTTATCTCCTGCATACACCCAGACCAGGGCCCCAGAATCAGACCCTCAATCCTTCGATGCATAGGCCGACACTCTAACCACTGAGTAATACTGGCTAGCGTTTATCAGCTCTATGAATTAGATTATTTAACCTTTCTAGAACTTAGTTTCTCTATTTGAAAATGAAGGTAATATAACAACTCCACATATGAGTCGTGGGACATTAAATGAAAGTACACTTTATTCTTTCTAATAAGCACTAGGGAGTCTATAGTTATGTACATACAAAAAGACAAAATGATCACATAATACATGTTCTAGTTTGTCCAGATGCAACTGTCTGAGAAACAATGATGGTAGTTAAGATGGACATTTACTACTAAATACAGGTGCTGATTTGGAATCGGGGCTTCATAGGTAATAGAACTAGAGAAAAGTAAAAACAGTGGGTGAAGGTGAAAAGATGAGAACTTTAAGGAGTGTATTTAAGGTAGTCTTGGGATACCATAGCCATGGCTGAATGGAATGAGAAGAAAATGAAAAAGGACTTATCCTTCTCCTTTCCTCTCCCTTATTTCTAACTAAAGGGCTCTCCAGAGGCAAACATGTACATCCAGGCAAAATCCACATTAGATTGCTTCAATAGCCAATATAATTATCATAATATCAGAGGCTCAGTGCCCAGATTCGTGCATCAGTGGGGTCCCTCAGACCAAAACCAGCTCTCTGACATCCCATGAGAGGTCCTGGATTATAAGAGGGCAGTTCTTGGGTGACACACCCCAGAATTGGGGTCCCTCTTCTCTGGGTCCGGGGTGCGGGTGAAGCTGATTCAGGGCCAACAGTGCCTCAGCAGCAACTTAACCCATTAGCCAATTCAATGAGGATTCAGGCTCCTTCCTCTACTGGTCAAAGTATCTGCCCCCTACTGGACATTGCATGTCATAGCTATCAGGCTAATGGTTAAACAGTCAGACTGTAGCTTGGGCTTATATATATATATATATATATATATATATATATATATGCCATTGATTTAAAAAGTTAGAGTTACAAGGTCTTTATCTTGTTTATTCTCCATACCCTATAAATCCAGAAAAGCAAAATATTACATATTGTACTTTTTAGGTTGACTTTTTACTAAATATTTTTCTAATTATCAGAGGATCAAAACTATAATCCATGCTTCCTTCAGGTTACCTAGCTCTTATTTACTATTCATACACCTGTAACAACTTGGCAGCCAAGCATTACAAGGACTTTATTTTTCTCAATAATGGAAATATGTACAGTAAACTCTGTAGCTTCTACTTCATTTTGCTTTTCTAACATAAAACAAACTGGGCTATATTGTTCTTTTTCTCTGTGATATGATTATTTTACAAAAGTTCTACAAGTTTTAAATCCAGCAAAACTCTATTTCATTTTATAAAATCAGCATATTTATGGTCCTTAAAATACCCTATAGCCTTCAAGATTTTTTTCCAATAATAATTAAAATGTTAGCAGATAGTTCATGGAAGTAGCACTATTTAAATTTCTTAGAAAAATTACTTCAAATGATTACGATGATTAGAAATTTAAAATTAGGCAAGTCAGATACATGATTTCTAATTCACATTCCTCTGTATATGGTTCTCATAATATGATTTGTTTTATCCTATACCAAAATAATTTCCTCTCTCTCTCTCTCTCTCTCTCTCTCTCTCTCTCTCTCTCTCTCTCTCTTTTTGTCTTTCCCTCTCTGAATATACCATCATTGCTCTGCCTTTGGCCACATCATCTAGTGTTTCCTAGTTTGGGTCACTAAACTCAAACCCCATGGACCTAAACAAATATGAAAGCTGCCCTATACATCTTGTCCAAAATGCATGTACATGCTGGCATCAAAGATATAGTAAACACATCTCACCATGGAATCATATAACTTTATCATTTATTGCTAAAATTTCTTTAGCAAGTTCTGTTTAAGAGAATTTGTGAGCCAGAATTATTTAGTTTATTTTTCAATATACACATACTAGAAGTCCAGTGCACGAAATTCGTGCATGGGAGGGGGGGTGTACTCTGAGCCTAGCCTGCACCCTCTCTAATCTGGGACCCTTCAAGGGATGTCTGACTGCCCGTTTAGGCCCAATCCCAGTAGGATCAGTCCTAAACAGGCAGTCAGACAACCCTCTACAATCCAGGACTGGTGGCTCTCAACTGCTCGCCTGCTTGCCTTCCAGATTGCCCCTAACCACTTCTGCCTGCCATCCTGATCACCCCATAACCACTGCCCTGCCAGCCTGATTGATGCCTAACTGCTCCCCTACCAGCCTGTTTACCCCTAACTGCCCTACCCTGCAGGCTTGGGTCCTCCCAAACTGCCCTACTTTGCAGGCCCAGTCACCCCAACTTCCCTCCACTGCAGGCTTGATCAACCCCAACTGCCTTCCCTTGCAGGCCTAGTCCCTCCCAACTGCCCTCTCCTGCTGGCCATCTTGTGGTGGCCATCTTGTGTCCACATGGGAGCAGGATCCTTTGACCACATGGGGCAGTCATCTTGTGTGTTGAAGTGATGTTCAATCTGCATATTACTCTTTTATTAGATAGGATAGAGGTATGGTGCATGGGTGGGGGCCAGCTGGTTTGCCCTGAAGGGTGTCCTGGATCAGGGTGGATGCTCCCTTGGAGTGTGGGGTGGCCTGGGTTAGGGGCCTGTGGTGGTTTGCAGGCCAGCCACAACCCCCAGTGATCCAAGCAGAGGCCCTGGGTGGGATTTATTTATCTTCTACAATTGAAACTTTGTCATCTGGAACAGAGCCAAGCCTCTTGCTCATTCCATGGTGGCAGCAATTGAAACTTTGTTGCCTTAAGCGGAGGCCTAGACTGGCCAGGGTGTGCAGAAAGCTTGGCTTCCTCCATTGTCAGGGACAACGCAAGTCTCGTCCAGGTTGGCAACCATTAAAACTTTGTTGCCTTAAGTGGAGGCTTAGGTTGGCCAGGGTGTGCGGAAAACTTGGCTTCCTCCATTGCCAGAGGCAACCCAAGCCTCCCTCCTGCTCTCTCTGTGGCCATAGCCATCTTGGTTGGGTTAATTTGCATATTTGCTATGATTGGCTAATGGGCATGGCTGGTGGGTATGGCTGGTGTGTATAGTGGAGGTATGGTCAATTTGCATGTTACTCTTTTATTAAATAGGACTAGAGTCCTGGTGTACAAAATTCATGCACAGTGGGGTTTGTCCCTTGGCCCAGCCTGCACCCTCTCTAATCTGGGACCCCTCGAGGGATGTCCAACTGTCCATTTAGGCCCAAACCCAGTAGGATCAGGCCTAAACAGGCAGTCGGACATACCTCTCACAATCCAGGACTGCTGGCTCCCAACTGCTCACCTGCTTGCCTTCCTGATTGCCCCTACCCACTTCTGCCTGCCAGCCTGATCACCCCCTAACCACACCCCTGCCAGCCTGATTGATGCCTAACTGCTCCTCTGCCAGCCTGTTTGCCCCTAACTGCCCTCCCCTATAGGCCTAGTCACCCCTAACTGCCCTCCCCTGTAGGACTTGGTCATCCCTAACTGCCTTTCCCTGCAGGCTTGGTTCCCTCCAACTGCCTTTCTCTGCAGGCCCAGTTGCTCCCAACTCCCCTCCTCTGTTGGCCTGGTCACCCCTAATTGCCATCCCCTGCAGGTTTGATCGCCCTCAATTGCCCTCCCTTACAGGTCTGGTCCCTCCCCTGCTGGCCATCTTGTGGCACTATCTTGTGTCCAGATGGAAGCAGCATCTTTGACCACATGGGGGCAACCATCTTGTGTGTTGGAGTGATGGTCAATTTGCATATCACTCTTTTATTAGATAAGCTATGACAAATAGAAAGTACAGTCTTGAGTATCAGAGAAACAGCAGATCCAATAAGTAAGTTAACACTTGCTGATAATTATTTATCACTATATGGAACTGTCCATAATTTAATCTACACTAATAAAAGAATAAGATGCAAATTGACCATACCTTTTTGACACTCATCAGGAGTGAGTATGCAAATTAACACAAGAAAGATGGTGGGTTAATTTCATACACAGGCACCAAGCGGCTGGGGGTGGGGTGGTAAGGTGGAAAGGCAGCTCTGGCCAAAGCGAAGGCGATGTTGGCAGCCAGGGAAAGGAAGGCCCATTCTTGCATGAATCTTGTAACATATAGGAAAATTTGAGGCTCTTAAGGGGATATTTCAATAGATTTTCTTTTTCTGGGAGTTCTTTTAGCTTATCTCCAAAGAAGAGATATTTGATGTCTAAAAAAATCTAATTAAAATATTCTTAGCTCTACCTGGTTTGGCTCAGTGGATAGAGCATCTGCCTGCAGACTGAAGGGTCCCAGATTTTATTCCGGTCAAGGGCACATGACTGCGTTATGGGCTCAATCCCCAGTAGTGGGCATGCAGGAGGCAGCCAATCAATGGTTCTCTCTCATCATTGATGTTTCTATCTCTCTCTCACTCTTCCTTCCTCTCTGAAAATCAATAAAAATATATTTAAAAATTATATATTCTTAAAACTTGAAAATTGTTACCCTCAGTAGACATCCCATGTCAAGATTGAAACCTAACTGATACTTATATTTAGATCATGGATTCCCATGTTTTTCCAAAGGAGAATCTATTTACCTGTTTACACTCTCATTTAGTTGTATGAAATTGGGAGCAAAATTACATATGATGACTTCAGCTGAAAGAAGCTAATACAGCAAGTCAGTGGTGCCAAGGGAGGAGACTGGTGGCTACAGAGATTAATGCACTAGTGCCTGAGGGGAAGAAAAGTGCTTGCAGAGTCAGGCTGACCTGCTCATCTTCTACACATGGCTGGGAATGACATGACACACTCATCGCAGTCTCTGGTGTCAAATCAGATATTTGGCTACTGCTACCATAAACTCTATACAAAAATTATAAGAAAGTTAAAAATATCTTATAAGTACTCTTATTATGTATAACAAAACAAATCCCTCATATACACTCTATATGAATATTTACCCCTCAAAAGAGACTCACTAAAAGAGTTAACACTGGCTATATATTATACACTAGAAGCCCGGTGCACGAATTCATGCATGGATGGGGTCCGGCCAACCTGCCCTGATCGGGGCTAAGGGGCCAGGCTGGCAGGGGGGAGGGTCCCTAGGTGGTTGGTGGACTGCCCCCACTCCCCGGTTGAATTCTGGTAACTCCCGGTTGAGGGGGACAATTTACATATTACCCTTTTATTATATAGGATAATGGCTAGAGAATACCTTTCTCTGAAGGAGATATGCTTTAATAAAAGCAATGAAAACAGCTAGTTTTTTTTCCAAATATGCTTATTTTCAGAACTTATTATAAAAAGAAATAGCTATCTAGATGGATTAGTAAAAAGGAAAATAAAAACCTACAGTTTACTGCTCTTTGTATATACTAAAAGTACTTTCTGTCTCACATAATAAAGCCATGCTTTGTTTTATCCTATACCAAAATAGTATTAGGTAGATGAATCTCAAAAAATATTGCTATGATTGTAATAATAGTAAGGAGTTCATCAAAGCAGATGCCCCAATGATGATTAATATTCATTTTCAAAGCTCTTCCACTATTTTTCTTCTCTTCCATTAAAAGCGATTGGTCATTTGGGCAATAGCTAAAATATTTACATGTGTTTATCAGAATTAGAGGGATCTCACTTAACGGACAACACAATGCAAAATATTAATTAACCATGATTTAACTATAATGCAATGTATATTTTAGCATAGCTTATTGTTTCTTTTTAACTGTCAACATAAAGTTCTTTCTTTACATTGGATTCTCATTCTCCAAGAAAAATATTGTGTGGTTAAATGTTGTCTAGTATTCAGCAAATTTAGGTTTTTTAAATAGTTATTTTTTTTTAATTCTCTACAGAATTTTTTCTTACTAAGCAATACCATGATTCACAGTTATCTGTAGTATATCAGTACTGCAAATTGACTCATAATAGAAGTTTACTAATAGAGCAAAAATACCTGTATCCTGTACACAGATATCTAAATTAGAGATACCAATCATTTATTATCAAGTTTAAGTACAAAAAAGAAAAGTACACTGAGTGGCCAGATTATTATCATCTCTGAACACATAATACATATATACACATATATATATGTGTATATATGTATACACACAAACACACACACACATACACACACACACACACACACACACACATGCATACTAGAGGCCTGGTGTCTGAATTCGTGCATGGGTGGGGTCTAGCCAGCCTGGCCAGGAGAAGGGCACATGGGCAGTTGGCTGGCCTCCCTGCTGGTCGAATTCCTGGTTGAGGGGACAATTAGCATATTAGCCTTTTATTACATAGGATATACACTGAGTGGCCAGATTATTATGCATGCAGAGATTATAATAATCTGGCCACTTAGTGTATAGCCTTACAATTGAAATAAGATCACAATTTCTTATTAAAAATATTTTTGTGTAAATGATTAAACCCCTTTACCTTATAAATATCCAAAAATCCACACTGGTGATCGAATCTGGTGTAGAGCTCATTCAGCATGCTGATCACTTGCATGGGAGTGCACTGAGCGCAGATGGCCGTGAAGCCAACGATGTCTGAAAAGAGCATGGTGACGTCATCAAACTTCCTGGCCTGCACTTGCTGCCCTTGCCATAACTGCTGGGCTACATCACCAGGGAAAATAGAGTATAGAAGATCCACTGTTTTCTTTTTCTCTTCTTCCAGGGCCTGGTGAGTTCTTTCTAAAGTTGCCTTTAATTTATCCATCCTCTTCTTCAAGCCATCTTGGGCCTTAGCCTGCTCACCAACCAAAATGACATCTCGGGTGGCATCATGGATGGGGATGTCTGAGAGATGCAGTCCCCGGCCCATGAGTTCATCCAACTTGTCCACACATGGAGAGCCCAAAAATAAAATGGAATTTGATTCTGGGACGTGGATCATTTGTCCTTTGACTTCCATCACCTGCCAAATTAACATGGAATTTTAATCAGTGTTTTTCACATAGCATATTCACAAAAATGCAACTATTATCTGAAGAGCAAAAGCAAGAAATGCTTTATTAGTCATACTGACTTCCTGCATTCATTCAAGCAAATTGTATAATATTTACAGGCAATGTAAAATTTATGATTCTGAATCAAAACATTTATTATTGTCTTCTACTTGGCCACATTCTACAGACAATGATAAATAAAATCTGAGGTCAAGAAGAAATGAAATAGGAAAACATTGTCATTCAAAATGAAATTAAACCTAGGTACATAATGAAACTGGTTCATAAGCCAGTTCAAAACCTTTTAAAATCTTCTTAATAATAACAGAATAACTACATTTAATTATTATTAAAATAACATTCAGAGAATAAGTCCAGGAGATTAAAATAAATCAAAATAATTGTTTGGCCTTATGTAAGTCATGTTTCCACCAGCTATAGTCCTTTGAATATATAGTAGTCTTTGCATTGATTATATTAATGGACAATTCATTTAGTCTTAAAAATAAAAATTTAAACTCGATATAATTAAGCTAACATTATTAGAGAGTAAATGTAAGATATTAATTCAACAGCATGTTCAATATAAGCTAAAAATAAACCTCTTAAACCAAGACAGAACTAAAGAAATTCATTTAATATAAAATACCTGAAGACCTAGTAATTTAAATCTACCCCTTCTTCCTGAGCTTTTTGATGAATTTGGGGAGTTGATGCTTAATGGAAAATTTATTGAACACAGGCTTATGCCATCTTAGCTTGCTGCCCACTCAGAGGGGATAAGCACCATAGGAAGGGAATATGGACTTACAATCTGGCTATCTACATATAGATGCTTGGATTAAAAGAAGGTATCTCAGAACACCTGGATAGAAAGGTGGCTGAAGTTACCTGGGAAGAACAGCCTGAGTTGACCAACCAAGAGTGTACGTCATTTTCCACTACCATGAATATACTCAATAATTTTTTTTTTCATAGCATAAAGTACTTAGGCTAGTTGTTGAAACAAGAGGCAAAGAAGACATATGGGGTAAAACTATAGAGATCTGGATTTCAGAATCTGCAACTATGATTTACTTTGTTCCCCCTGTACCAATCACCAATATCTAATCTATATAAGGAAATAAAATTGAATTCTTGCTTGATGTTATAATTTCTATGGGATAAAATGTTCACTTTGTCTTACGTAGTTTCTTCTAGTGTTGGTGTTTTATTGTTTTATACATAATATCCTCGTTTATTCATTGAAGTATTTATTGTTCTCTGTTTACTAGTACAGTTCTGGATGATAACCATAAAAAGATTAAATAAAGTTCTGTTTTTAAAGATGGCAGAATATGGGATGGGGAGGGAGCCAAATCTTTGTAGCACAGAAAACAGTATAAACAAGACACTTTCAATTCAAGACGAATTTTCAAAAGACTGCACACTATGGTTTGAATACAAAGAAAATAAATTGTTCTGAAAATAAAAGATTGTTTTATATATGCCTGGTTTGCTTTTGAAGGGAGGAGGTGCTATTAATTACATATAATTTCCTATTGTTGGAATATTAAAGCCATAATAATAAAGATACACATAATATACAACTTTATAGTAAAATATTTGTATATTAATACTTTATTAAAAATTAAGGTAAAATCAAACCTTTGATATTCAAAGATTTAGATTTATATTGGGGTCTGTTGTTTCTTCCTTCTTCATATTTTCTTCTAGTCACTTTTTTCTCCATCTTGCTTTCTCCTTCCTTCTCCCCTTTGTTCTTCGGATTTACACTTTTTTCAGCATTCTCGCCTCATTAAGTCTCTCTCATCACTGGTTTTCCTCTTTAGTTCTTCCTTTTTCTTTTCCTTCACTTTTCTTCCTATGTATCAACCTCCACATATCCCATCACAAATGGTCCTTTCTGATTTTTTGTTATTTAGTATATGAGTATATGCATAATTAATATTAGATGGCATTTGCTATATGTAATAAATATGTGTTATCTCAGGGAACTTGATCTGCCCTCTGAAGCAGCATTAAAAAGGACCAATGGAAGCCCCAGAACATGAAATAAACCAAGCAGATGAAAATAGCATCATATACACTCTGAAAATTACACTGTCATTGCAACTACAGCCTACAAAGTAGAACAGGACCTGTATGCCAAACCTAAACAGTGTGGTTGTCTGTTAAAATAAAAAATTTAAAAAGGATCTAGTGTCTTCTAACATAATAGCCAAACTGTCCAGGATATAATAGAAAACCAAACACCATAAAAAAGACTCAGGAAAATCATATCTTCAATAAGAGAAGGCAATCAATTGATGCAATACTGAAATGAATCTAATATTGAAATTATGTGTCAAGAATTTTAAAGAAGTAGAAGCTATCATAAAATGTTTTGACAAGCAATTACAAATTCTTTTGAAAATAATGAAAAATGAGAAAATCAGAAAGTAAGAAGATATTAAAGTAACCAAATTGAACTTGTAAAACTGAAAAATACAACTACAATAGAAAACCTACTGAGTAGTCTCAAAAATAAAGATGACACAGTGAATTTGAGGATAGTTCAATATAATTTACTCTATCTGAATGGACAGACAATGAACTGCAGGACAATAACAAAAAGAATTACTATTTATAGCATAGGAGTCTCAGAAGGAGAGAAGAAAAAGTAGGGTTGAAAAAGCATTTGAAGAAATAATGGCTACAAATGGCTCACATTTGATGAAAGATATAAACACATAGATTCAATAAGTATATGAACCTCAAACAGGGTAAACTCAAAGAAATTCACTTCAAGCCACAAAATAATTAAACTTCCAAAATATAAATTCAAAGAAAATATTTTCAAGGCAGCCAGAGAGAAAAGGCATATTACTTACTAGAAGCCTGGTGCATGACATTCATGCACTGGGATATGAGGGTCTCTCAGCCCAGCCTGCACCCTCTCCCAATCTGGGACCCATTGGGAGATGTCTGTCTGCTGGCTTAGATGAGAGCGGGCCTATGCTGACATGCAGACATCCCCCGAGAGGTCCTCAGCACTGCTGAAGAGGCGAAAGAGGCTCCTGCCACTGCTGCTGCACTCGCCAAGCTGTGACCCCAGCTGGTTGAGTGGTACTCCTCCTATAGGAATGCACTGACCACCAGGAGGCAGCTCTCGCATTGAGCATCTTCCTCCTGATGGTCAGTGAGCATCATAGTGACCCAGTTGTTTCACCATTTGGTCGATTTGCATATTAGTCTTTTATTATATAGGACTAGAGGCCCCGTGCACAAAATTCATGCATGGGGGAGGGGTGTGTCCTTCAGTCCAGCCTGCTCCCTCTCCAATCTGGGACCCCTTGAGGGATGTCCAATCCAGCTAGGATCAGCCTGAATAGTTAGTTGGACATCCCTCTCACAATCCAGGACTGCTGGCTCCCAACTGCTCACCTGCCTGCCTTCCTGATTGCCCCTAACTGCTTCTGCCTGCCAGTCTGATCACCCCCTAACCACTCCCCTGACAGCCTGATTGATGCCTAACTGCTCCTCTGCCAGCCTGTTTGCCCCTAACTGCCCTCCCCTGCAGGCCTGGTCAACCATAACTGCTCTCCCCTGCAGGCCTGGGTCCCCCCCAACTGCCCTTCCCTGTAGGCCTGGTTGCCCCCAACTTCCCTCCTCTGCTATCCTGGTCACTCCCAACTGCCCTCCCCTGCAGGCCTGGTCCCTGCCAACTGCCCTCCCCTGGTGGCCATTTTGTGTCCACATGGGGGCAGGATCTTTTGACCACATGGGGGCATTCATCTTGTGTGTTGGAGTGAAAGTCAATCTGCATATCACTCTTTTATTAGATAGGATAGAGACCTGGTGCATGGGTAGGGGCCACTGCTTTGCCCTGAAAGATGTCGTGGATCACGGTGGGTGTTCCCTTGGGGCATGGGGTGTCTTGCGCAAGGGGCCTATAGTGGTTTTTAGGCTGGCCATGCCCTCTGGCAACCCAACTGGTGGCCCTGATATCTGGGATTTATTTATCTTCTACAATTGAAATTTGCCATCTGGAGCAAAGGCAAGCCTCCCGCTCGCATAGCTATTTAAACTTGGTTGCCTTAAGCAGAGACCTAGGCTGGCCAGGGTGTGCAGAAAGCTTGGCTTCCTCCAACGCCAGGGGCAACCCAAGCCTCTCTCCTGTTCTTTCTGTGGCCGTAGCCATCTTGGTTGGGTTAATTTGCATATTCACTCTGATTGGTTGGTGGGTGTGGCTGGAGGGCATGGCTTATAGATGTAGCACAGGTACGGTCAATTTGCATATTACTCTTTTATTAAATAGGATACAGAGCACTAATTTAAATGCTAGTAGATTTCTCATCTGAAACCATGGAGGACAGAAGAATGCTGAAGAAAGATTTTTAAACAGAAAGAAAATAAGGAAAAGAAACTTAGAACATCAGGAAGGAAAAAAGAATAGAAATACTAGAAATATAGGTAAATATAATAGATCGTCCTTCTCCTCAATAGGTGTCTAAATCATATGTGGTGATTGAAACAAAAATTATAACACCATCTGATCCTCTCCATAAATATACTTATAAAAAAGAAGCAGAGAGAAACCACACGTGCTCATACACACACACACACACACACACACACACACACACACATACACACACATACACACACGAGTAGAGGATGTGAAAACAGACATTGGTTGGATTTATGTAACAATGGCATGCCAATAGTCACTGGAAGCTAGAAAGTTAAGGAACAGATTCTTCTCCAAATTCTCCTCAAGAGAGACCAGGGCTCTATCCACACTTTGATTTCAGATTGTAACCAACAGAACTGTGAACCAATGCATTCCTTATTTTACACTACAAACTTTGTGTTAATTTTTAACAGCAGGCACAGGAAACTAATACAGATTGGAACAATAAAATAAACAAATAAGATCTAATTGACATATATAAGATGATCCACCCCAAAGTAGCAGAATATAACATTTTTTCAAGAGACTATGAAAAAATTGGCTCTTTTATCTTAGTATACCATATCCTGGGCCACATTAAAAAACAAACATCAAATTTAAAAAACTATTCAGGCCAAGACCGGTTTGGCTCAGTGGATAGAGCATTGGCCTGTGGACTGAAAGGTCCCCGGTTCGATTTCGGTCGGGGGCATGTACCTTGTTTGCAGGCACATCTCCAGTGTGGGGTGTGCAGGAGGCGGCTGATCGATGTCTCTCTCTCATCGATGTTTCTGACTTTCTATCCCTCTCCCTTCCTCTCTGTGAAAAATCAATAAAATATATTTAAAAAAAAACAAAACACTATTCAGAATATGTTCTTAGACTACATGGAATAAAACTAGAAATCAATAACCATAGGACATAGTCATAATAGTAAAAATTAGAAACAATCAAGATGTGGTTTAAAGGGTGAATGGTTAAGCCAAATGTAGAGAATTAGTTAGCAATCGGAAGAAATATTCTGACATAGGGACAATTTTACCTGTACTTGTAGGGAATTATACTGGGTGAAAAATTGCTTTAGAAGGGTTTTTTTTCCTTGCTTGCTTATTTATTTTTATCATTCAATTGTTTGTTTTGATGCTTAGAATTATTAAAAAAATAAGGTATTTTTAAACAAAATCAATATTCTCGGAAAGGGCTATTAGTATTTTAAGATTTCAACCTAATATCTACATTTATAATAGCCACAGGTTTTTTAATCTGCAAAAATATTTTTACTCTAGCAAAAATCTTTCATTAGATACTCTTATTTAAAGAGCAATGCAAAAATGCTTCACTCAAGTACACTAAATATAATTGAAAAGAAAATTAAAGCACTCACTGATTTATTCATCTGTTTTATAAACATTTGCTTAATATATACAATCTGCTAGTACTATGCTACGCACCGTAAATGTACAGAAACTTAAACAGATCTGCTGTTTTTTTACAGAATTGAAAAGTAAATTCAATAGTCAAGTGCATATGTAGCTGCAGGGATATTAACATCTGAGGCTAATTGTATTGCCTTTTATTCTATAGACTACACCATTGCCTTTGTCGAGATAAGATATATTAAAATTCACATTGTTAATTACTAACATCAGCAAAAAACTTAAAAACCTAACACTTCAGAGTTTTATCTTTCCGTGCCTGCTTTATTTGCCCCTGTGTTTGTACTTAATTTTGTTATAGGTGAAAGTGGAATTCTTGGGGTGCTGCAAGGAAATAAATTTTGTGAGGCCCCCATAGGAAGATGGGATTTCATGGAAAACTTTATTGATGGTGTAAAGTTAAGGGGGTTTCTCTCCAAGGTCCTATATCTGTCCGTCCCACCATGAAAGATATTCAATCTTGTCTTCAACAAGACCAGAATTAAGGCCCTGACCCATAGCTTCTGCTTCACATTGAAGTGCAGTCCAGCCCAACATCCTGCCATGAGCCATGCTGTTAGGGCCATGTGGCTATGGAGAGAGAATGCAGAACACAAGGGCAAGTGCGGGTTACTAGACAAGAGAGAGCAACAGAGAACCAGAGAGAGAACTCTTCCTGGGGATTTTAAGCAGAGCTTCTGCAAACTAACCAATTTACCTTTCAAGATTTTGCATGTCTCTGATGGGGTCCACCCGGAGCCAATCCATTGTTTCCCAGGCTAGACTGACAGGAAGCACACTCTCCTGTGCCACAATGACTTCTACTGTGCATGTGCCTACCTTCCCCTTTACCCTCAACAACTCAGTACTGGAGGAGGAAGCAGAAAGATGTTAACCCCTTTGGGGGAGGAATGCCTGTGAAGCTGTAACTTTCTGGTGAAGTTTCCCAGGTGACCATGCTTACAGTGTCTGACTTCCCTTTGCTTTCTTTCCTTTATAATATTAATAACTAGCTAGTTACAATAAGAACTGTTTCTTTGCTACTCTCTAAATCTCAGAAATTAATCCTGAAATACATTTGAATTCTGCTTTGACACATAAGCCGGTAAACTACATAACCAAGTCAATTTTATGTTGAATGATTAGGTGCCACTTTTCTTTCTAAATCACAGCAAGATTCAGGTAATATTTTAAAGAAAATAAGTTTATGCTTTAAAGCTGAAAGAAGTGTATCAGAAAATGTTTTGGCATTGTATTGTGCAAAGGGATCTTAATAAAATGCTTATGTTTCGCTTTTAGATTCCTTATTCATTTTTTTTATCTAGCATTACATTTCACACCACACAAGAAATATTAACTTGATATGAAATTTTTAATACTTTGTATACACAGACTGCCTTTTCCCAAAGGGTGAACATGACTTTATTGTTCATCATACTCACACAGATCAATACGTCATACACATCCAAGAATAGTACGGAAAGTCAGCCTTCTTTAACACAGCAGATAGCCTTTTGTCACTACACTGTTGCTCACACATCCCATGAGAAAGTGGGGTTATATTCCTATATATCTAGTTTATAAAACTTCATTTCCAAAGATATATTAAATTTCTGTAACTATCACTAAAATATTCTGCAAAGACAGAACACTGTACTCTTCAAGGGAATATCCTATATAATAAAGAGTTAATATGCAAATAGTCATTGGGCCCCGGGGTCTTCATGCTCGGGTGGAGGGAGTGGGGGAGGGAGCCTGAGGCCACGGCCCCAAGCTGTGGGGCTCGACAGGGGTGGGGCCAGCCAGGTCTGGGTCTTGTGTGATTTCAAGGTGCATGTGGGTGGGGGGGCCTTGACTCTGGGTGGTGGTGCTCCCCAGACTCTGACAGAAGGGAATTTTTCATATACATTTTATGAATTTTTATTCATCATCTGGCACTTCTATTATAGAGAATGGGCAAATAGCAATATTAAAATATTTCTTCTAATTAATTCCCTTATTTTGTGCACCAGGCCACTAGGTACTAAAAATAATTCTAAACAAAGCACCAACACATTGTTATATCAGGCTGAATGAAGGCTCTCATAGTAACAGAGAGATACTAGTATTTGGATGAGTGAAAAGCATTGGGCACTCTGAACCAGCCAATTGAACATGATAATGTTCTGATACAGCCTTAGAGATAAAAACCACCCTCAATTATATAGTAATGTATTATTTATACATGTGTGTGCTATGTGTATGTGTTCTTAGGTTGAAATATTTATTCTCCCAGACAACATTTTATTCTTGTGAATCAGGGATAGGGCAGAAGATTGGGGATGGCTATTTAATATACTGCTTAATAATAAAACTAGTGGGTTTTTTTTTAATTTGATGTATTGCATTAAATATTTAAAAGAAATAACTAGAGTTTGTGCTTAAACCCCAGTTGGCAAAGCCTGTTGCAATAGAGAGGGGATGCAAGCTGTTGGATAAATACAGTTAAGGATATTGAGTGCAGAAGAAATAAAAATTTTCTAATGAAATAATAAAGTAGTTGCTTAGTCCAAGGCACATACCACAACTAAAGAAATTCAGAGCTACAAAACCTAGTTTTTAGGTAGAGGATTGAATTCTCATACATAGGACTGTCATTCAATAAACTTATTTCCTGTGGTGATGAAGATATGATTAGTGTGACTGAAGAACTACACTTTATTTTATTTTCATTAATTTAAAGTGAATATAGCCACATATAGCGTCTGGCTAATGTATTGGACAGCACAGCTCTCCACGTAAAATTTTGGTTCCAATATACAATCCATCATTTAGTCTAGGTATTCTTTTTCATTTGGTTATGGATAAGAAATGGAGGAATATTTGAATCACACAGATATGTTTTTGTTTTTAACAATGTCACATAAGAAGATTTGAGAAAATATTACGTGTAGGAACTTTACTCAGTACAAAAGATAGAGTTGAGTTTAGGACAGTCAAGGTCTCTGCCCTCATGAATATTATATTCTAACAGGATATTATATTCTAACAGGATATTATATTCTAATATTTACATATTACTTTTAAATGGATAGGTTATGAAGAGCTAATGTACCCTACTGCTGCATAACAAATAGATTCTGATTAAAAAAAAAAAACTTTTGAGGCACTGGTTATTCGTTAGGAAAAGTTTCCAAAGATAACTCCACATGCACACTCCAGAAAAAAGAATGACCAAGTCAAAGCAAACAAAGACATCTAAGTCACCCTTAGTCTGGAGCCCTGGCAGGGCAGAGAGAAGTCAGCTGCCTTGAGAGCCATGTGGAGAGAACACTGCTATCAGGATTCTGAAACACGGGACATGTGTAAGGGTAAGGAGTCTCATCAGACTGACACTTTCCCCTCAAAGAAGGCTGGAGTGGGCCTTGGTCACTGACATCTAAAACTTTCCCAACTTCAGCCTGGCCAGCATGGCTCAGTTGTTGAGCATCAACCTATGAACCAGGAAGTCACAGTTCAATTCCCAGTCAGAACACATGCCCAGGTTTCGGGCTCGATCCCCAGTGTGGGGCGTGCAGGAGGCAGCTGATCCATGATTCTCTATCATCATTGATGTTTCTATATCTCATTTTCTCTCCCTTTCTTTCTGGAATCAACAACAACAAAACATATTTTAAAGAATAAACAAAATAAAACTTTTTCATCTTCAATATGATTAAGATCAAGCAATGGATATAAAGAAACAATAAACACAAGATTTAGATTTCCAAAAACTGTAGACATTGGGATTATCAAAGGCTTAGAATCTAGAGCAGCTACATACTGGGAAATGGTAGGTTTAGACTTGTGAGCACGCAAAACAGAGTTCATTCTTGTATTATTATTTATTAATCATTGGGTTATTTTTCCATCTGAACAATTGTAAACATACTTTTCCCCAACCCTGTACTTATCAGTCATAAAGACAAACAAAGAACAAGAGTCTATAAGGAATGAGCAGGTGTTAAAAACTTGGAATATATTGTAATGGAAATGGTAATAGTATTCACCTCAAACAGCTGTAATGATTTAAATATAAACAGGCCTGTATACCATGTTGAGCACACTATCTGGCAAAAATTAGCTTTCAAAAACTGTTAGATAACCTCACTGTGGATTCTGAACCTACCTCAAATGTCTGGAATCAAAACCTCCTGTTGCTGAGCTCATAAACGGATTTTTTACTAAGACCTACAAGTGATTCTGAGAATTAGCTAGACTTGGGAACTACTGTCTCCAACATCATTTTGTCCAACCCACCCACCTCATAAATGTAAATGAAGAAAATGAAGCATTGGGAAAACAACTTGTCATTAGGTAAGTTGGTAAAAGGGCAAGGACTTGAGCCAGATCTCTTGACAAACACAGCCCCACTGTAGATGGTTCATTGTCAGAAAATGGGATTTGAATAAAATAAAGAATAGAATGTGAAGTTCAGTGATGGCTTGGAGCTAGGATATAAACAGGTTGATCAAATAGTCTATAAATATATTAATTAAAGTTGAACCGTTGGCACACTACTGCATTTTATTGAGAGGAATTATGTTTACTTTGTTATCCAATTCAGAGCTTTGAGTTTCTGTGAGTATCCTTAATGTTTGCCAAAGGTCTGTTTGACAAATAAAACCTATGTGAGATCCAATATGTCTTAATTACCCCTTGGATTTGCTCAACATGTAGAATTTTCAGAGTGTTGCCAGTGTTGCATTTTTGTCTTCCTGATGTCATAAGGAGCTTACAATGAAGATCACTGTAACTGGGGAAACTAAGACTAGTTGCCAGAGATCATACAGTTCAGAGGCCTGACTGGAGCCTGGGCTGTCTGATCCAGTATTTTCTCCATACTTGCAGTGGGGCATTAAATTACTGAAAGCTTAGGAACTAAAAATGATCTCAGTTTAATCTAGTTCCACAACTTAGCTGGCAAAGTAACTAGAAGCAGATCAAATGGCCTCTCAGGACCTTAGCAGCCTCATCTGTAAGGTTGGGACACTGATAGTTCTAATGGAATAGCATTAGGATAATGTTTAAATGAGACAAGGCATACAAAAAGTCTAGACTAGTATCCACATATGAATACTCTCAATAATCAATTATTGCTGTTATTAAACAATAGTGACCTGGTGCATGAATTCGTGCACCTTGAAAGGAAATCAATTAGAAGAAATATTTTAATATTGCTATTCACCCTTTCTTTATAATGGAAGTGTCAACCAAAATGACAATCAACAATGACAGATCGAAACACATGCATGCGATTGGCGCTAGCGAGAGCTTTATATGTATCACACATGTGCAAGTCAACTTAGCCTTTTATATATATAGAAAAAACCTGTTTAATTAGATCTGCTTTCTGATTTAGCTAAACTTTATCCAGCCCAGTAAAGCACCCCAACTTCTCTTTCAGGTAATTGTCAGCAACACAGCAATAAATATCAACATGAAGTAGATTATTATTGTAGATTGTTCAGGGGGAACAAAAGATAAAATATTTGACTGCAGCAGTGTTTGACTGTATTTTGTGAAGTGAGAAAACCTGAAGTCATTTTCAAGATCCACCATTTCTTACTTTTTTTTAGTTGGGTCAAGTTTCTAAGCTTTCTAAATCTCCACTTCCCGGCTAATGAAAAGGAAACAGGATTCCACCAAATCTCCTATATACTTACTCCAGGACTTCTGTAAGGATGAAATGAGATGAGGCATGGGAAAACGCTTTACAGACATTTGGTTAAAGTGTAAATGTTTGCACCTGGCTATAAAGCAAGTCATGTTCCTGGACTGAAGAAACTCCAAGGAGGCTAGTCACTAGGGAGAAGAAGTTGGGTGTTGCTACATGACATCAATACCTGGTGCCCACAGTGAATATTTCTGGGCTGGGCTGGGCTGTGGGTCACATTTTGCACCTTAGGGTCTTGGCAGCATTGGCTGCAATTAGGTGGGCTGTCACTCCGGGGTAGTGGCAGGGACTGTGTCCCACTTGAAGGAGGCTCAGTCTTGCTTTGTGGGTGTCAGGTCCATGATTCTTTTCTCTGTAAATGGCCAGTGTGCATCATGGTGGTCAGTGCAAATCATAGCTACCAGTTGGATGGGCAGAGGGATACTTAGCATTATTAGCCATATATATATATATATATATATATATATATATATATATATATATAATGACAATGATAACAATGATTTAGCTGGTGCTAGATACTACAAATCAGAAATGATAATAATGTAATTATGTTGAAGAAATTATGATTATAATACATTTCATGAGACTATATTGAATAGGCATGAAATATAGGTTAAAATAAATTCCTTAATTCACTATAGTATTTTCAGAAACAGTGAAAAAATGGAAAGAACTTATACATAAACTTTTACTTGAATGAGTTATGCTCCATCAATTTTTTAAGTTTCATAAACCATACAAAATGCTACAATAATTAAAATATCACGACGAAAGTTGATTTTGCTTTGGCACAAACCATCAAAATTTGTCTTTGTAAACGTTCCCATCAACATGAACAATGAGTAAGAATTCATTGCCAAGGTAAAGGTAATGCCATTCAACTGAAAGAGTATGCCTTGGAGGCTATCCAGTAGAGTGAAAAAAAAACAAAACAGAATTATTGGAATATGGCAAGGAAAGTGTTCCAAGATGAGTGAAGGAAAAGTCAAAGGCCCAGAGAGAAAAGAGAGCATAACATATTTAGGGCACTGAAGGAGGTCCAGTTTTGATTACTGCAGAGAACAAAAGGGGATTAACCAGGGTCAAGTCAGGTCAAGGACATGTAAGTGAGATCATTGAAACGTGATCTTAGGCCATGTAATTCTCCAGTCCTTTCACTCTCTGCTCTGAAACCATGGAGGTAACATGTCAAATATGGGGACATCAGAAATAGTCTACTGTCTGAAGTCTCTTTTGCACAAGGACTGCTCAGAAAAGACATCTAACCTCCCTCAAACCTGTGATGTGAACAAGGAACAAATCTTTACTATGTTAAAGAACTGAGATTTAAAGATTGTTTGTTACAGCAACTAGAATTACTTACCTTCACTAAACACATCAGGTCTTAGTAAAAAGTCATTATCCCCCAGTTCCATCACACACTTGAGAAATGGTCTAGAGTCCAGTGGTTGGCAAACTCATTAGTCAACAGACCTAATTATCAGCAGTACAAAGATTGAAATTTCTTTTGAGAGCCAAATTTTTTTAACTTAAACTTCTTCTAACACCACTTCTTCAAAATATACTCTCCCAGGCCATGGTATTTTGTGGAAGAGCCACATTCAAAAGGCCAAAGAGCCGCATGTGGCTCGCGGACTGCAGTTTGCCAACCACGGGGACCAACAACTCCTCCATGCTAGAATCCCGTTGAAAAGACTTCATCACAGTTCTTTTCCATACAATCTGACTGCATTCACTGTCATTCTAATTATTATCATTCTTATTTTAAAATTCTATGTCATCGGTGAATGAAAGGAAGAGACCTGAGATTGATACATAGTTCAATCTATAAGCTGAATCCAAAGTTTCCCTTGATTTACTGATATATGGTTAGTTTTATGCTTATCCAACTTAAATCTTATGAATTATAACTTAATATAAATTTTATATTTCCTTGAAACTAGATTACAGGTGTATTTTTCATTCCTGTAAGATTGTGCCAAAGCCTTTCAAGTATAGTGCAAATCATTTAAATGCCTTTTTAGACCTAAATGTTCACAAACTGTGTATAAATTCATACATTATTTGGGGGATATTGAAGAAATATTCCCTCTAAAAATGAAAATCCTTAGAGCAAACCATAGATTTAAAACTTTACTCCTTTTTATGTTTATGTTTATATCTATTCTCTGATTTAATTTAGAATAATACAGTTAGTATGAGCAAGTTTAAGAATGGAAATTAAAAATAAATTAATTTTTTTTCAGTTAAAATGTGTATGGCTGAGGAAACATGGAAATGGGACTGGAACATGGGGCATGTCCTTTTTTCACATCACCAACAAAGGGACTTTTAAAAATTGTGTATGTACACACATGTTATGAAAAATCTCCTATATGAAACCCAAGAATCTCAGCACTGTTATTTAATGTTTGACTGTTTTCCTTCTCTTGGGAAATAGAAGTAGATGACAAGACCAAACTTGGACTCCACATCTTTAAAGGAGATAACAAATGAACCTACATAGTAGGATTGCTATGTTAATATTTACCATGTACTTACTGGTATATAGTAAAGATATATTTATTAACTAAAAACTGCCTGGCTTACAGGGGGGTTATAAGTAGTTTTAGAACCCTTTAGCTCATCATCTACTATTGTTCTGAAAATTTTTAAGATTTAATTACAATAAATTATGGCTATATTAGTTTGCTAGGGCTACCATAACAAAGTACCACAAACTGAGTCACTTGAACAACAGAAATTTATTGTGTCATAGCTCTGGAAGCTAGAAGTCTAAGATAAAAGTGTTGGTGCGACCATGCTCCCTCTCAATCCTCTGCAAGCTTCTGGTTGCTCCTCGGCTTGTGCAGCACAAGCCAATCCTCATATGGGGTTCTCCTTGAGTGTAAGTCTATTTCTGTGTCAAATTTTTCATTTTCTTTTTTTTTTTTAAATAAGGACACCAGTGCTGTTGGATTAAGGACCCTAATGGTCTCATTTTACCTTAATTACTTCTCTAAAGACACTATTTCCAAATAAGGTCACATTCTAAAATACTGGGGCTCCAACAATACCACCTTTTTGGATGACACAATTCAACCCATAATACAAACTTTCCTAAACAGTATGTTCCCCTGATTTTGGCAGTGTTTTACCTGTGACATGTCAGTTCTGATTCCAAGATTCATTAATAAAGTGCTCAGAAGCAGTAAATCTATCAACCCATCTAATATTGTAGCCCCATCATACTTTATTCCTCTTCTAAGGTTTATTTTTGTCCCTAGCACTACCATACAATTTTACTACTTTTCCTTGTTTATGCCTATCTTGATATTAGGACACAAGATCCATAGGGTAGAGATTTCTATTTGTTCCTTGCTGTGTTTTCTACCATGTGAAATAGTACATTCCATATAGCACACACTATATAAATATTAATTGGATGATTAAGTAAATATAGATGAAGGTATTCATGCATAAGTATATAAATATTATTAATTAAGAAAGAATTGACAAAGGACATCTTTCATCTTAGTTTAGTTCTCTGATTTCTTAATGAACCACCTCTTCCTTTTCCTTTGAACATATGAACACTCCTATCTAATAAAAGAGTAATATGCAAATTAATCATCACTCCACTACACCCACAAGCCACACCCACCAGTCAATCAGGCATGAAAATTAACCCAACCAAGATGGCTATAGCCATGAGTGAACAGGAGGCTTGGGTTTCCACGGTAATGAAGGAAGTCAAGCTTCCACATACCCTGGCCAGCTTAGGCCTCAACTCAAGGCTACAAGTTTCAATTATAAAAGATAAATAAATCCCAACAGAAATGGCTGCCACCACAGAGCAAGCAAGAGGCTTGGCTCTGCTCAAGGATACAAAGTTTCAATTATAGAAGAAAAGTAAATCCCAGATAACAGGGTCTCTGCTTGGGTTGCCAGGGGGTAGGGGTGGCTGGCCTGCAAACCACCACAAGTCCCTCACCCAGGCTGCCCCATGTCCCAAGGGAACTCCCACCTTGATCCGGGATACCCTTCAGGGAAAACCAGCTGGTCCCCTCCTATGCACCAGGCCTCTATCCTATCTAATAAAAGAGTAATATGCAAATTGACCATCATTCCAACATACAAGATGACTGCCCCCATGTGGACACAAGATGGCTGCCACAAGATGGCCAACAGGGGAGGGTAGTTGGTAGGGACCAGTTCTCCAAGGGAGGACAGTTGGGGGCAATCAGGCCTGCAAAGGAGGGCAGTTAGGGGTGATCAAGCCTGCAGGGAAGGTCAGTTAGGGGTGACCAGGCAAGCAGAGGAGGGAGGTTGGGGGCAACTGGGCCTGCAGGGGAGGACAGTTAGGAGTGATCAGGTTGGCAAAGGAGGGGCAACCAGGTCTGCAGAGGAGAGCAGTTGGGAGAGACCAGGCCTGCAGGGGAGGGCAGTTAAGGGTGACCAGGCCTGCAGAGGAGGGCAATTAGGGGTGACAAGTCCTGCAGGGCAGGCAGTTAGGGGCAAACAGGCTGGAGGGGAGCAAGTAGGCATCAATCAGGCTAGCAACGTAGTGGTTAGGGGGTTATCAGGCTGGCAAGCAGAAGCAATTAGGCACAATCAGGAAGGCAGGCAGGTGAGCAGTTGGGAGCCAGGAGTCCTGGATTATGAGAGGGATATCCCAGATTGGAGAGGGTGCAGGTTGATCTGAGGGACACACACACCCCATGCATGAATTTTGTGCACCAAGCCTCTAATCTGTCTATATGAAAGCCTAAGTGACTGTTGCAACCGAATGGTCGACCAAACAGGCTCCATGGGACAACCAAGCTGTCATGGAGGTTAGTGAGAAATGACCAGACAACTGCGAAGCAGGCTACATGGAGCAACCAGGTTAGCAGGGAGGGCAGTTGGGAGCAATCAGGCCGGCAGGCAGAGGCAGTTAGGTGTGATCTGGCCATCAGGGGGGAAGTTAGGGGCAACCAGGGTCGCAGTGGGGCGAGTGAGGGGTGATCAGGCAGGCAGACAGGTGAGCAGTTAGGAGCCAGCAGTACAAGATTGTGAAAAGAATGTCCAACTGCGAGTTTAGGCCCAATCCCCAAGATCAGGCCTATACCAGCAGTTGGACATCCCCTGAGGGGTCCTAGATTAGAGAAAGTGCAGGCTGGCTGAGGGAACCCTACCCCCACCCCATGCACAAATTTTGTGCCGTGGACATGTAGTATTAGAATAAGAAAAAAGAAATTTTAAGAAAAGCTAGAAGGTAGTAATTTCCCAGTGGCCTAGTTACTTCTTTTGTAAAACAGGAATATTTTATATAGTTTATTAATACATTAGTTTAGGTTGTATCCAAACAGCACAAAGTAGATCATTGATGTTTCTATCTCTCACTCACTTTCCTTTCCTCTCTAAAATCAATAAGAATATATTAAATAAATAAATAATTAAAAGTTGGTAAAAAAGAAAAAGCACAATAGCAATTTGTCAATACAGATAACTAATATGGACAAATCAAATACCAATTCTTTTTTGTCATTCTAAAATATTCTGATTTATCTTATCTATGGTGACTTATACCGATGAAATTATTTTCATAATTCCCAGAGTGCTATTGTGTGATAAACAATGATCTATATTCAGCTTCTAATAGTAGGCCAATTTAGAGACTCTAAAAGAACCTCTTCAAAAGAAAATAAAAATGTATACCTTATATAAAACATAATTTTATAGCATTGCTGGGTTGGAAATAGGTGAGAAAAATATTCAAGGGGTCTTAAACAAAAATAAAAGCAAATATTTTGAGGTACAATATTTGATGTGAGCTGTATGTGCAAACTTAAGATGATGTCATTTGAGGGTAAATGCCAATATCAGCAATGAGGTCTAGAGACTTAACCTTACATTAGCAGTAAGGAATGGGAGCTGAACCTTGGATGCTTGCATTATATCTGGGAATCTGGAAAGGGTAAAGTGGTCCCAACTCTACAGTACTGCCAGGATCCCCATGGAAACAGATGATCATTCTCTCCTATGGAATACATATTTAATTTAGGCTCCAAGATTTCCTCAAAATAAAATAATGTTGAATATATATAACAATCACAAAATTTACAGAAAAACTAGCCACGAGGAATGAGAGTCAGAAGAAATTAAAAAAAAAATAGATTTAGACCACCAAGGACATCATATATTGGAGTTTCAGATTTGATATACAAAATGTGATGAGATGTTTACAGAAATAAACGATGGCACCACAACCATGTGTATAGTAGATATAATCAAAACTGACTCAGGAAGTTTAAAAAAGAGAAAAAATAGAAGTTTTTTAAATTAAAAATGTAATAGTTAAATTTTAAACAAAATGAAAGGTGAGATGGATTGAACAGAGTATTAAATGTCATCAAAGAAAAATGGTGAACTAGAACTAGAAAATAGACCTGAAAACATTGTAAAATGTCACACAGAGAGATAAAAAAGTGAAAAATATGTCAGAGAGCTCAAGTAATATAGAAGAAAGAATGCGAAAATCTAACTTAAGTCTAAACAGAGGATCTGAAAGAGAGAATTTAAAAAATGGAGGAAAAGTAATATCTATTGGGAAGGTGAATACACAATATAATGTACAGATGAGGTATTGTATGAGTGGACACCTGAAACCTGTATACTTTTGTTAACCAGTGTCACACAAATTAATTCAATAAAAATGAAAAATAAGTAATATTTTAAGCACTAATGATTATGAATCTTCTTGAAATAACAGAAAATATGAATTCCCACTATCAAGCACAATTTTCACCAAGAAATAAAAAGAAATCTATACCTAGATATTTGTAGTGAATCTGCAGAATACTTAGCTTTGACAAAGATCATAAGAATAGACAGAGAGAAGGATCACGTACAAAGATACATTGACAGCAAACAGCCATTATAGAAGCCAGAGATAATAAAATGGTGTTTTCAATGTGCTGAGAAGTAATAACTGCCATTCTAGAATGGTGCTCTCAGAAAAGCTATATTTTGAAAAAATTATGAGATAAACACAAATTAAGAGAGTTTCCTACACAAACTAATACAAAAACAACTTTAAAAATGTATTATTGAAAAAAGAAAGAAAATGAATCCAAAAGAATAATCTAGAATGAAAAAAAAATGATGACCAGAGAAAAATATAGATTAATATTACATGAAAGAGTAATAACAATTGTAATATGCTACTTTTTGATAAGCATTTCAGATGATTTTTTAACTGAATGAGATTAAGAAACAATACTGTTATTAAAAAAGGTTATAAACCTTATAGAGGTTAAAAAAGGGTACATTATTATGAATGAAAATAGTATAGGAAAAAATTAGGACATGTAAATTTCCAATCACTGCTAGATTGCAATTCTTCACTTATTATAAAATAAATAGTAAATAAAGCAATAACCACCAGAGTGTCACTGGTTTCTTCCTGAGAAGAGTGTCATGATTATTTCTTGTGAATAACAGTTTCAGTCATTTCCCTTTGATAGAGCATGCAGTCAATTCTCCATTACAAGCCTCCTCAAGATCCAGTCTTTTTTTAAACATATATATATATATATATATATATATATATATATATATATAGTTGATTTTTTACAGAGAGGAAAGGAGAGGGATAGAGAGTTAGAAACATCGATGAGAGAGAAACATTGATCAGCCCTCCAGCACACCCCCTACTGGGGATGTGCCAGCAACCAAGGTATATGCCCTTGACTGGAATCAAACCTGGGACCTTTCAGTCCACAGGCCAATGCTCTATCCATTGAGCCAAACTCGTTTCGACAAGATCCAGTCTTATTCCACACATTTATGTCTCTGCCAAAACCACACCACTTTACTATGAGCATATATTCTATACTAATACAAACAAACAAGGAGAACAGAAAGATTCATAGATAAACAGAACATTTTTACAGTAGCCAGAGGAAAAGGAATTGGGATATTGGTGAAAAGGGTGAACAGATTAGGAAGTACAAACTGATAGTTACAGGATAGTCATGGTGATGTAAACAGGGAATGTAGGAACTATAGTCAGTAATCCTATCTAATAAAAGAGTAATATCCAAATTAACCATCATTCTGCCACACCCACAAGGCATGCCCATCAGCCAATCAGGAGTGTGTATGCAAATTAACTCCAACCAAGATGGTTGCAGCCACGGAGAGAGCAGAAGGGAAGCTTGTGTTTTTCTGGTGATGGAGGAAAACAACCTCTCCACACACCCTGGCGGGCCCAGGCCTCCACTCAAGGCTACCAAGTTTCAATTATAGAAGATAAATAAACTCCAACAAAAATGGTGGCAGACTCGGAGCTGGAGAGAGCAGGAGGCTAGGGTTGTCTGCGGTGATGGAGGAAGCCAAGTTTCTGCAGCCCTGGCCTGTCTTGGCCTCCGCTTAAGGCTACAAAGTTTAATTACAGAAGATAAATAAATCCCAACAGAAATGGCTGCCACCACAGAGCTAGCAGGAGGCTTGGTTCCACTCCAGGCTAAAAAGTTTCTATTGTAGAAGATAAATAAATCTCAGATACCAGGGCCACTGCTTGAGTTGCCGAGGGGGTAGCCAGCCTGCAAACCACCACAGGCCCTTTTCCCATGCCCTAAGGGAACCCTTACCCTGATCTGGGACACCCCTCACCCATGCACCAGGCCTCTATCCTATCTAATAAAAGAGTAATATGCAGATTGACCATCACTCCAACACATAAGATGGCTGTCCCATGTGGACCAAGATCCTGCCTCCTTGTGGACACAAGATGGCCACCACAAGATGGCTAGCAGGGGAGGGCAGTTAAGAGGGACCAGGCCTACAAGGGAGGGCAGTTGGGGGTACCAGACCTGCAGGGGAGGGCAGTTAGGAGTGACCAGGCCTGCAGGGGAGTGCAGTTAGGGGCTAATAGGCTGGCAGGAGAGCAGTTAGGCATCCATCAGTCTGGCAGAGGAGTGGTTAGGGGGTGATCAGGCTGGCAAGCAGAAGTGGTTAGGGGCAAGGGCAGGCAAGCAGTTGGGAGCCAGCAGTCCTGGACTGTGAGAGGGATGTCCGACTGCCCGTTTAGTCCCAGTTCTTGAGGGGTCCCAGATTGAAGAGGGTGAAGGCTGGGCTCAGAGACATGCCCCCGCCCCTGTGCACAAATTTCGTGCACCGGGCCTGTAATATTGTAATAATTATGTATGGTGTCAGGTGGTACTAAATTTATCAGGATGATCACTTTGCAAGTTATAAAAATGTCTACTCACTGTATTGTACACCTGAAACTAATATAATGTTGTATATCAACTGTAACTGAAAAATTTTAAAAATACTATTTAAACTAAAAGAGAAAAATAGAGCCTTAGAATAGGACCTTACATACAGTAGGATCTCAATAAATATTTGTGGAATTAATAAATGAATGAATGAACAGATGAAATGGAAAACACCTCTGAAACAAGTAAAATTTCAGAAAAAATTTGAGAAACATCACTTGCAATTTATATAAATTATGTATATACACTCATAATTATATATTTATATCTATATTTAACTAATAACTAATGGATCATCAAGATTCCATCTTTTTGAGCAACTAGAGGCTACTCAGGACCTAATCTATTAAAGACTGTGCATCAGAGTAATTCCACATCTAGTAAGATCAGAGCCTATTATATATAAATATTCCTGTCCTTTTCATTATTTGAAGAACATTTGCTTTAAAATCATTTAAAATAAGGCACAGAATCCATACTGCCAGACAATGGAACTTTGTAAAATGGCGAGGAAATCATTCCTTCAATCGTGTCCATCCATGAATAGATTCATGTCTGAGAAATAATGTATAACCTTTCATCTATACCAATAATATCAATACTAGTATTGGAAGAAATAAAGTGTTGTTGATGGTAGTATTCATTTTTCTGTGTCAGTATCCTTCAGGACTATTGTAGTGATAAAAAGAATATATGTGAACAAATAGTGCTGAAAGGAAACATGATTAGCAGGCTCCCAAACACGTCTGAGAGTGTTCTTACTATAAATTTCTACATGAAATAACTAGAGGCCCAGTGCATTAATTTTCTGGGGGGGTTCCTCAGCCCAGCCTGCCCCCTCTCACAGTCCAAGGGCCCTCAGGGGTGGGAGGCAACCCAGTGATCAGGGGAAGGTGATCCACTCATCACACCTCTACTGCTGCCATTGCCAGCAGCACAATCTTCAGCCAGCCCTCATTACCTGAGCTTTTGGTGGCCCTGGGCAGCTGGGAAGCCACCATCTGAGGCTTGCCTGACCTCAGACTGGTCCTGGGTGGCTGGACAGGCAACAACTGAGGCTTGCCTACATCTTGGGTGTTGGCTGAGCAGCTGCCATTCAAGGCTTGCCTATACCTCAGGCTGGCCCTGGGTGGCTGGGCAGCTGCCATTCGAGGCTTGCCTGCAACTCAGGACTTGTGTGGCAACATTGGGCTCAGCCTTCCTGCATGCCTGCTGCCCCCACAAGGTTGAGGGGACAACCTATTGTGACTGTGGACCACTATATTTGAGGGCAAGGCAGTCAGTTAGCATACTCCCTCCTTATTGGCTGAGGGTGTTGGCATCTTTGAGGGCAGGGTGGTCAATTAGCTTATTCCCTCCTTATTGGCTATGGGCTCTGCCCTCTTTGTGATGGCATGAAGGTCAATTAGCATATTCCCTCTTTATAATGTCTTCATAGATGGTTCTAGCTCAAGAGAGACTCCGTATGTCTTTTTCACTTGTCTAGCGTTCAGAGAAATACATATTGTTCATGAGTTATCTGTTCCAGTAGGCAAGATGACTGCGTTGTTATAGAGGTATAAATAGGCTGAGATAGTACATGAAGGAACCTGAAAGTAAATGCTATTACTCATAAAGAGATTGAAGAATTTTCATCCATAAAGATAATAAACACACATACACACACACGCACAAGTAGGTATGAAATTTACTTCCTAACGGTCAACATTATTCTGAAACATTTTTCATCCTACCTTTAGCAGCTATCAATTAAACATGGTTTATCTTTGTAATATTACTAATAAAGATATTAAAAAGATGTCATTATGTTGATGTACAGCAAAACATAACAGAAAATTCAGATCAATTGAGCTCTTTTCTTATATTAGAGGAAAAACTTAAAACTGGGAAAAGTATCATAAAAATGCCTTTTTGTGATTATTTCTCAGAAAAACTTCAGAAGTAGCCAATACATTAAAGCTTTAAAGTTATAATAAGTCAAATATTTTATACTCATAATTTTCCATTTAATCAGGTAACTCATTATTTTTTAAAAATATGTCATTATTCGCATGGCTTTAAAGATAAAGACAAAACACCATGCTTGCTTTGCTTCTGCTTTGGCTATAACATTCTTTTCAGTTTGTTCCATATGGCATGATCTCTTCTCTCCCTGGGACTTCCTGCTGCAGCACTCCACATTGCCTCCTCTCCAGTGTAGGCACACACACTGCTCCCCAATGCCCTTCACCATTACTGCCCTCTCTCCATTACCTGGTCCACTTCCCATTTATATTTCAGGCCTCAAATGCTTCAAGGAGACTTTTTTTGATTCTGAATTTCAACTAAGCTAAGGCATAAATTTGATTTCCAAATCTACACTAATAAAAGAGAAAAATGCAAATTGACTGTACCATTGTGATGGCCACCAGCCAATCAGGAGTGAATATACAAATTAACCCAATAAAGATGTCGGGTTAATTTATATATATAGGAACCAAGCAGCTTGGGGTGGGATGCCTGTGTCATCGCCATGGTGATAACGCAGGCACTCTGCACTGCTCCACTGGCTCTGGGCCTCTGGGAAGCATGGGAAGGTGGAAGGGTGGCTCCAGGCTGGAGTGAAGGCGGTGCTGACAGCCTTGGGAAAGAAGGCCCATTCTTGCACGAATTTCTGTGCATTGGGTCTTTAATCCATTATAAATTCCCAAGTAACCTATATATTTTTTTTCACTAGCCTTAAACTGTCACTAAAATCTATATCCCCAACAAAATGATAAATTCTATCTTGGGAGGGACCATATCATTTTGAGTCATCACTTTTATGAATTCTGGTCTCAAAGATATTTACTTACATACAACAGATACTTAATATTTGCCAAAAGAATGCACCTGAATAAATCATTTCATTCCGTATGTATAGTTTAGATGTGTTTTATATTTTCACTTTTAATCTATACCATAGCTACCTGAAGATGAGGAGCATACTATATACCTGAGTGTTCTTAATAGTGTCTAATAGTATGTATGTTAAATAAAGGCAAATTATCATCATTCTCTTGTCTAAAACTTTTCACAGCAGAAGAAAGTATTAAAATATCTCTACAAAGTACTCATTCTACTATACCTCACTGTTTCTTAGAAAATTCTTATTGATAGTTAACATATATATATATGTTATATAGTTAACATATATAGTTAGCATATATATATAGTTAACATATATATATATATACACACACACATACATATGTGTGTATGTGTGTGTGCGTGTGATATAAATATATATGCAAACAACCAAAACAAACAAACTTTCCATTAAAATTTTACTTCAGTACCTATAATCTTATTTACAAACCCAACCATTTTATTTACTGTGAGATAGTCTGTATTTGCTCCCCAGAATCACTTTGTAACCCTCTGTACCAAGCTCTGTGCCTCAGGAGAATGTATGGGCTACATTAACTGGCTCCCTTGCACTCTGGTTTCCAGCTGGGTTTGGCCACTGGTTGACACTGGCAGGTGATCAAAGTTGTAAAGTAAAGAAAGTGTGGCTGATTTATTCTTCTGGTTTTTCTCGTACCGATCTGTGGTTTGCTGTGGTTGTATCCTTCCAACAAAGGCCAGCGCTCCGGAAGTGGGCCCTCACAGTTAAACTCTCCCAAGCTACCAGTTCTTCCCTACCTCCATAAAGTTTAAGAGTGTTCATGGTCTCCTCCATTGCTGGTCCCCAGGGCTTCACCATCCCTTGTTGTTTCTCTTACACTTGCCCAGAACTCTGTAAATACCCCTTATATCAAAAACTATCTTAGATTAGTTCTATTGACTATGCTGTCAAGTTCCTGCCAAGCCCTTGACTAATACACTAATGTACATAAATATCATCATGTAGTTCCCTCTTGGAGTAATGTGGAAGACAGAGCTCTGCACTGTCTGAAATAAAATAAAATAAAATAATAAAATAAAATAAAATAAAAAAACTTTGCATTCTTAAATATATGTGCCCTGATCAGGAATTCAACTGTGACCTCTTAGTTCATAGGTTGATGCTCAACCACTGAGCCATGCCGGCCAGGCAACCCTTGTGTTGATTCCAAGACTCTAAAAAATGGAATTGCTGTCACGACCTCTTGTTCTTCAGAATTGGTCATTGGGATGTGTCCAGAAGTGAGTTTTCAAGTAGAATTTCATGAATCTCTAGAGCAAGGTTTCTCAAATTTTTCAGGGAAATACATCAGTGGGGAGGTTACAAGAATGCATATTCTGACTCAATAGGTACCTCTGAGGCTTGTAATTCTCCATTTCTAACTAGCTTCTGAGATTCTGCATCTCTAAACAGCTGATGCTTCTGGTACTAAACCACACTTTTAGTATTAAATCCCTGGGGTGACAATGGCAATGCCTCCAAGTTGGATTCAGAAGTATGGGGAAGGCTGAGAGAAATGACTTCTCCCTGAATCATTATATTCATGTTTTACATATTATGGTTCCAAGTAAGATTTAATTCTAGGGGGAGAATAGTTCTATTTCCTTAAACATTTATAAACTACTAAAATACTAGCCTAATGCTTACTTCTTAGGTGAGTCAGTAGATAAGATGATTTATTTAAAATCATAGCCAGTTGGTGACAGAGACACAACTAAACTCTGGTCTCCTGACACCACTGCCCATTTTCTTATATCTTTATTGTCTCTGACTTTTTTCCTTCTCTTCTTCCTAGCTCCATTTTTGAACATTACTTTGAAATTTATGAAAAAATCTATTTTTAATATATATATTTTTATTGATTTCAGAGAGGAAGGGAGAGGGAGAGAAACATCAAGGAAGAGAAAGAATCATTGATTGGATGCCTCCTGCATGCCCCACACTGCAGATCGAGCCCACAACCTGGGCATATAGAGCTCTGACTGGAAATAGAGTCACAACCTCCTGGTTCATAGGTTGACGCTCAACCACTGAGCTACACTGGCCAGGCTATTTATTTTTATATAGGTTCTTGAAACCCAGCACTTTAGGACCCAGATCTTAGGATATCTAGAACTTTTTCAGGGCATGGGGTATAACATGGGATTACCTTCTATAATCTTGTTGGAGGTCACTCTTAAAGTAACCATCATCTTATAAAGACAAATGAAGTCCTAGGTCAGTGGTTGGCAAACTGCGGCTGGCGAGCCACATGCAGCTCTTCCAAAAATACCCTGGCCTGGGTGACTCTATTTTGAAGAAGTTTAAGTTTAAAAAATTTGACTCTCAAAAGCAATTTCAATCATTGTACTGTTGATATTTGGCTCTGTTGACTAATGAGTTTGCTGACCACTGTCCTAGATAATGTTTTCAAATGCAAAGGAAAAAAAGTATTATTTTTAAAATTTAACTGACAACTTTTTTTTGTATTCTGGAATCTGTAGCCATAAGTATTTCAGCCTCAGGACTCCATTTTGTCTGTCATTCTGCTTATCTGATTCTCTAAAACTTACACTTTTCTGAATATGTAATACAGGAACAGAAAACATGTCCAAAGGGTTTCTTCCCATCATTTCACATAGTATATGTATTTTTACATTAGGAGAATGTACAAAACCCAAAAAACATTTATTACCGGACAAAATGCAATAGTTTGGATTGTCAGTATTTACTCATATTCATCTTCAGTTTAGTTATGCTCAGTGGATATCAAAATTGAAATCTTGTTCTGATCCAAAGCCCTGATACAGTTGGTTTTATGCTTTTCATCTGATAGCTATCTGTGAGTCACAGCTCCTAATTGCTATTCTTTCAAAATATTTACGTTATGTTTCTTGTGTCTCATAAGCAGTGTTTATAAATTTGAAATTCACTTTTTAACCTATGGTTAAAACAGAACATGAAAACAAATTTGGGTGTTTTTGTTCTTTTCCAATATCACTGTTATATCAGAACATATTTTGTTTAATATCTCGCCACCCAGCAAAAGGTTTAATTTCCTTATACAAATGGGCCTAACAGGACTGGAGTGAAATGATTTGTTGTGTTGCAAATGATAAGCTGTAGGTCATTATCAAGGATAGCATTTTAGCCCTGGCTATTTTTTTGTGTGTTTTTTTTTTTCTTTTTTCTCAGTAGTTAGAACATCGGCCCGAAGACTGAAGAATCTTCAGTTTGATTCTCTGTCAAGGGCATATATCTCAGTTGATCCATCCCCAGCCCCTGGTAGTGGAAGGCAACCAATCAATGTGTTTCTCTCACACTGATGTTTCTTTCCCTGTGTCTCTTCCCCTTCCTTCCACTCTCTCTAAAAATCAATGGGAAAATATCCCCAGGTGAGTGTGTGTGTGTGTGTGTGTGTGTGTGTGTGTGTGTGTATGTATGTGTAAAATTTCCTGTGAAATAAGGAGAGAATTCAATGTTCAGATAAAAATGGCACACAGTATATCAAGAGAAAAGTTTACTAAACCTCAAAAAAACTTATTCAGGTACTCAAGTAGTAATAAAGTAATAAAGCAAGTCCCTTCAAGGGATCAAAACTAGGCTAGTTTCAAACATCCCTATGAGAGCATTAGATGCCAGGTGGGAAAAAGTTCTTAGGGGAAAAAAATATGACCTTAGGTTATTTTGCCCACAGTAATTTACATGACTCTTCATTACGGTATAAATAATCTTTTAAAAACCATATCTATATCCATATCTATATCTAGTCATATATAAATATATATGAGATAAAATGAAGATGATCATAGCACCCTGACCACAACTTAGTTGTAAGAAATAAATAAGATCTTATAAAAGTGCCTAGCCCAAAGAAAATGCTTAATCAATAGTAGTCAGTGTATATCTTTTTATTATTTAGGACAAATAAGACCTGAATACACATAACTACAATACAAGGCAAATACACAAAGTTAAGAGAGCTCTGAGGATCCAAAGGGAGAGAGTTCATTGAAGATGAGCCCTATCAGTGGAAACTTTATGAAGAGGTACTGTTTCCTCCCAGAAACCCTTAGGAAATTTCAGTGGCACAAAGAAAGATGACCTGTTAATTAAAGTTTGTGAAGGAAGAGCCCTAAAATTTTTTGAAAATCAACTGTATTTTTTTTCCAGCAAATGTTCCTATTTTTCATGAAATAAGAGGTTAAAGGAAGAATGGAAAAAACAATAACAAGTTTTAAAAAAACACTGTGAGAAATAAACATTTTTTGAAAATGATACATGCCATAGATTTATTAAATGAGGTTAGCAAGAATATGATAAGTATAGATTTTCAACAGTATCTTTAACTCAGCTTGTATGAAGGTCAGCTCTAATCTAATTGCCAGAACAACAGCCACTACCAATAGAGTATAGGAAACTGTGGCAAAATCTGTTAGATCCAATGATGTTTATTATGCAGGCATTTAGAAATGGGCTGAAGACATCACAGAGCTGTACAATTCATAACAGGGAAGACTGGTGAGGAATCTGGAACAAGTTTTCTTTTAGTTATTGATTAGATTGTATTTTCATGATTATGCAGAGGTATGTAAATGAATAGAATGTATGCCAATATAAGTAGGTCAAAGGCTATTTCATAAGCAGAAAAAATGAGTTTAAACAACAAGTAGAGAATCAGTATATTTATAGGAATATGAAATAATTGATTTTTGAGAAACATGCAGATATTGTTAAATGAGTATTATTCTCTTTAAAGTAGTACAAAGCAATGCAAACATAATACCCTTTCATTCATTCATTCACTCACTCATTTAAACAACATTTAATTGAATGCTCACCATGTACCTGGCAGTGAACCAAGATACACATTTGTTATATTGCAAAGCTTAAAACCCATTTTTAAAAATTGTTAATAGCAACATGGCTTCCTTTTGGGAGAGTGGATATAATTTTGGAAGCAACATAGTGATGCTGAGCTAAGCCTAGAATAACATGATTGACTAACTTGAGTAATACAATTTTGGTTACAAACCAGATATAATTAAAAGCTACTATGGTTGTTTACTCATGTAATGTGTACACTGGCTTTAACAGAATTTAAAAATAATCTTCAAAAATGCTTTTATAATATTACCATTAGTGAAAAAAAATGTGTTGCCTGTCAAGGACCTACTATGAAAGATACTTATTTAAATGTTTATTGAAAACACCATCTCATTGTTATATTATATCATGAATATATGGTTTACTTGTCTAATATGAAATATTTTGGGCACTTATTTCTCACTTTTAAAATTTTATAGGAGAAAAAGTTATATTTTGAACTTTATTTAGAATTCCAGGAAGTCAAAGTCTTCTAGGCCAAATGTATTTTATGAAAAGCTACCATTTTCTGGACAAAAGCTAGCTACTAAATGATGAGCCTTGTAGAGAATACAGAACATTCTTAATCTTAACCCATTCTATAACTTTCTGAGTTAAAGACCACTCATAGGGGTTAATACTCAACTCCTCTTCCTGATGTGGAGACTGGCATATAAACTATCCAAGGCTCTTCCTTCACAAACTTTAACAGGTCATCTTTCAGAGAACTGTTTAAGGTCATTTACAAACTTTTAAAAGTCTTCTAGAGACTTATAATTTACAAATTTAGTTGAATATACAGGACACATATAATGCATATATAAAATAGGTAAATATACATATGTATATGTAAGTCTATACAAGCATACATATGCTAATTGACATAAATTCTAGAAAAAGAAGCATTACAGCAGTTCAAAGAAGGTAACAATTAGTGGTTCATGGTTTCAGCTGTTATATTTGCAATTTGGTAAAGAGCTATTATGGTAAATTTATTTGATTAAGTGCATTCTGAGGAATAAAGTAGAAAAACATGGGCCACAAAATGTAAATCATCTCTCCCCCAGCTCCAAAACTTCACTTTACAACTTTGGCCAAATATCTGCAGCTATGTTTCAAATAATAATAAGAAAAAGGTGGCCCCTGATTAAGCTTTTTTTTAAGAAGTACTTGATATAAGACAAAATCTTTCAAATAATTTCAATAAAAAGAGAACTAGTAATCAACCTCAACTAGGTATGTAACATTGGAGAAAATTTAGGGGGGAAAAAGTCATTGTCAGGAGGACATGATATAGGTGAGAAGACTCCACTGTCTTTGTTGTTAACAGATTTATTAAAAATATTCACATATCATAAAATTTACCTCCTAAAAGTGTACAACTCAACAAACAAGTGTTGGTGAGGATGTGGAGAAAAGGGAAACCTAGTACACTGCTGATAGGAATGTAGACTGGTGCAGCCATTCCAAAAAACAGTAAGAAGTTTCATCAAAAATTTAAAAATGGAATTCCCATTTTACCCAGTAATCTACCCTAGGAATATATCACAAGAAATCAGAAACGCCAATCAGAAAAGACATATGCATCTCTATGTTCATAGCAGCACAATTTACCATTGCTAAGATTTGGAAACAGTTTAAGTGCCCATCAGATTAAAAAATAGTGGTACACTACACAATGGAATACTACTCTGCTGTAAAAAGGAAGAAATTACCCTTTCTGATATCATGGATGGACCTGAAAAACATTCTGCTAAGTGAAATAATCCAGTCAGAGAAAGAAAGATAAGCACCATACGTTTCACAAATATGTGGAATTTAATGAACAAACTGAACTACCAAGCAAATTAGAGATAGACTCATAGACAGAGAGCAGACAGCTCTGGTAGTGTAGGAGATATTGGTGGGCTGGAGGGATTAACCAAAAGAGAAAAAAAGAGAGAGAGAGAAGTCATGGACAACAATGTGGTGATTTTGGTGGAGGGAGGGAAGTTGGAGAAGGTGGAAGAAGGCATGAAGGGGATAAATGGTGATGGAAAGTGTTTCCAAAATGAATGTAAGTTCTATGAAATGTTAATAATAAGTTTGGAAGACACTCGGTTGAAAAAGGAAACAATTCCTCAGAGCCTTTAACATTATAATAAATACATATCATGACTCTCAAAGAGGAAAATAAATTATATAGTAATATTCTAGCTTATTTAATTACAAAATACTCTTCTTTAGCAAGCCTCTTGGAGTGGAAAAAAAAACATTATAAAGGGGAGAAGAAAATAAAAAAGATTGAGTGACTATTTTTCTTCCTTAATTTATCTTATCTGGCTTTGGCAACATCCATGAGCCAGGATTCTCCATGTTCCACCAGAGCCTTTGCTGTTTGTTGGGGTGGCCTGTTTGATGACTCCGGTCTCCCAGAGCATTATGTTCTGAGTCATGAGCAGGAAAGACAAGGTTCATGGAAATACTTCCCACGTGGAGGACTACTACAATACACAGGTGTTGACAACATCTCATTAATTGAACATGCTCCTTCTCGGTGTGACTTTACTCATGTAGTTTTCCCACGTGGACGGCCAAACCTTTCCACTTTGTTTTCCAAAGACTTAAAAAGTATATTTAATAGTAATAATAGAAATGTCTAAAGGTTATAAAATGTTCGTTATATATTTGGAACTGTGCAACATACTTTAAGGCTGTATGTTATATTGAATTAATTTCTAAAAGTTTATTAACATTTTGAGATCTTTAAAAAAAATAAAAATAACACAACCACTAGTGTATACATTACCCAAAATTTACAGATGTTTAAGATAGCAGGGTTTTTTTTCCCCTTGCAAATAAAAATAAAATATTATAGTAAAAAATAATGTACAATTTAATGAATTTTACAGTGACTTCAGAATTGTGCAATCATCATCTTATATAATAAAAGGCTAATGTGAAAACTGTCCCTTCGACCAGGGAGTTTGACTAGGGGGTGGGGCCAGCCAGCCAACCACCCATGGCCCCTCCACCAGCCACCCAGCCCAATCGACCCTAATTGGGTGGGCCGGCTGGACACATCTGTGCACAAATTCGTGCACCAGGCCTCTAGTCACAAAATAATTTTAGAATTTTCGCCACTCCTCCCCCAAAATCCCTCATACTTATTAGCATGCAAACCCTATCCCTCTCTCCCTCCTCCTCAGCCCTAGGCAACTCTAATCTACTTCTTATCTCTATAAATTTGTCTCTTCAAGGCATTTCATATAAATGGAGTCATATACCATGTTTCCTTCAAGAGATTTTTCTAAAACAGTTATCTTTATTACTGAAAGTATTACAGATGTCCCCTTTTTGTTGTTGTTGTTTTCCCAATGAACCCCTTTCACTCCACATTCATTCCTCCCAAATCTTCATCACACTATTGTCTGTGTCCATGGGCTATGCATAAATGCATATAAATTTCCCAGTTAATCTTTCAGCTATACCACCCCCACTCCCACCTTCCATCTGAAATTCGTTAGTTGGTTCCATGGTTCTATGTCTCTAGCTCTATTTTGTTCATCAGTTTATTTTAATCTTTAGATTCCACATCTGAGTGAAATCATGTAATACTTATCTTTCTCTGATTGGTTCATTTTGCTTATCATAAGACTCCCATGCTGTTGCAAATGGTAAGAGTTCCTTCTGTTTTACCGCTACATAATATTCCATTATTCGAATGGTCTACAGCTTTTTTTTTTAATATATTTTATTGATTTTTTACAGAGAGGAAGGGAGAGAGATAGTCAGAAACATTGATGAGAGAGAGACATCGATCAGCCGCCTCCTGCATGCCCCACAGTGGAGATGTGCCCGCAAGCAAGGTACATGCCCCTGACCGGAATCGAATCTGGGATCTTTCAGTTCGCAAGCTGACGCTCTATCCACTGAGCCAAACCGGTCTAGGCTCCACAGCTTTTTTTATCCATTCATCTACTGATGGGCACTAGGGCTGTTTCCAAAACTTATCTATTATAAATTGTGCTGCTATAAAATAAGGGTGCTTGTATTCTTTATGATTGCTATTTCCAGTTAATTAGGATATATTCCTAGCAATGGAATCACTGGGTCAAATGGGAGTTTCACTTCTAATTTTTTGAGCAAACTCCACACTGTTTTTAGAGTGGCTGCACCAGTCTGCATTCCCACCAGCAGTGTATCATGGTTCCCTTTTCTCTACATCCTCATCAACACTTGTTGTTGGTTGATTTGTTGATGGTAGCCATTCTGACCATTTTGAAGTGATACCTCATTGTCTTTTTAATTTTAAGCTCTCTGATGATTGGTGACTTTTAGCATCTTTTCATGTGTCTCTTGGATTTCTGTATGTCCAGTTTGGAGAAATGACTATAAAGATCCTTTGCTCATTTTTCAATTGATTATTTACCTTCCTATTGTTAAGTTGTATGAGTTCCCTATAAATTTTTTTAAATTTACCCTTTAATAAATGTATCATTTGAAAATATGCTCTCTCATGCAGTATGCTCTCTTTTCACTTTGTAAATGGTTTCTTTTGCTATGCAGAAACTTTTTATTTTTTATGTCGTCCCATTTGTTTATTTTCACCTTTATTTCCTTTGCCCTAGGAGTTGTATCAGTAAATATATTGCTACAAGAGATGTCTCAGACTTTGCTGCCTATGGTTTCTCCTAAGATTTTTATTGTTTCACGGTGTACATTTAGATCATTTATCCACTTTGGATTTATTCTTGTATATGATATAAGTGGTGGTCTAGTTTCACTTTTTTGCATGTATCTGTCCAATTTTCAATTTTCTCAATACCATTTATTGAAGATAGTGCCTTGATTCAATTATATTCTCTTGCATTCTTTGTCAAATATTGATTTACTATAAAGGAATGGGTTTATTTCTGGGGTCTCAGTTCTGTTCCATTGATTTATATGCTTGTTCTTATGCAAGTACCAAGCTGTTTTAAATACAGTGGTTTTTGTAATATAAGGATATTTGGAATTGTGATTCCTCCAACTGTGTTCTTCTTTCTCAAGATTGCTGCAGCTATTTGGGATCTTTTGGGTACCATATAAGTATTTGGAGTGTTTATTCTAGGACTATGAAATATGCCATTGGCATTTTAATAGAGATTTCATTTAATCTAGAGATTGCCTTGGGTAGTATGAAAGTTTTAATGATTTTGATTATGCAATCCATGAACACAGTATATCCTTCCACTTGTTTATATCTTCCTCTGTCTCTTATTTCAAGGACTTGTAGTTTTCTGAGTACAAGTCTTCTACCTCCTCAATTAAGTATATTCCTAAGTATCTTAGTTTTTTCTAATAACATGTTATTAGCAAATAACAGTTTCACTTCTCCTTTTCAATTTGGATTTTTTTCTTTCTTGTCTAATTGTTGTATCTAGGTCTTCCAGTACTATCTATCTCTATATATAAAAGTCTAAGCAACCACACTACCAAACAGCCAAAGGACCAAATGGCCAAACGACTGAACAATTGATTGACTGGCTGCTATGATGCACACTGACCATCAGGGGGCAGACACTCAATGCAAGAGCTGCCCCCTGGTGATCAGTGTGTTCCCACAACAGAAGCGCTGCTCAGCTGACCAATCCATCCTGGCAGCCCACCAGCCAGGGTGGCAGCCACTCACTCCCTCAGTAGTCTGTAGGTCCAATCAGAGAATGGGCCAGGCACCAATGGACCTGGGTGGCCAGCACAATCCTGACAGCACTGCCAGCCTCCTAGAAGTTGGCCTAGGACACTCTAGTCGCTTTCCTTTCCTAGATGCTTTGCAATGAAGAAACAATATAAAAGTAACCATCAGATGACTCCCAACAACCAGCACAAACATTAGCAGGACAAATCCAGATCCCAGGCCAGCAAGGGTGCCCCACCAATCGTGTCCCAGTCCCCTATAACCCCCCTCAGGATGAGCACCAAATGCAGGGCTCACAGCTGATGAGCACCACAGTGGTGGCACGAGCCTCTCCCAATCGTGAATGCCTGGGTACAAGCCTGCAGTAAGCACAGCGAGGCAGGGATGAGTGGAAACGGCAGTCAGGAGCAGCCTGTGGCATTGGACTGTGGGTTTCTGCTCTATCTCTACAGGCTACCCCAAGGCAATGGTCGGCAAACTCATTAGTCAATAGAGCCAAATATCAACAGTACAATGACTGAAATTTCTTTTGAAAGCCACATTTTTTAAACTTCTTCTAATACCACTTCTTCAAAATAGACTCGCCCATGCCATGATATTTTGTGGAAGAGCCACACACAAAGGGCCAAAGAGCCACATGTGTTTCATGAGCTGCGGTTTACCAACCACTGCCCCAAGGGAACCTACGTGTGCACGAATTCATGCACTAGGCCTCTAGTGTTAAATAAGAGTGGTGAGAGCAGACATCCCTGTCTTATTTCTGTTCTTGGGGGAAATGGTTTTAGTTTTTGCACAATATGTACAATGTTGATTGCAACTTTGTCATATATGGCCTTTATTAAGTTGAGGTATGATCTCTCTATTTCCACTTTGCTGACAGTTTTTATAAAAAAAGTGTGTTGGCTTTTGTTGAATGCTTTTTCTGCATCAATTGATATGATCATGTGATTTTTGTCTTCCAATTTGTTTATGTGATGTAACAGTTATTGATTTGAGAATATTGTATCACCAGAATAAATCCCATATGGTCATGATGTTTTTTGTGTATTGTTGGATTCGATTTGCTAATATTTTGTAGAGGATTTTATCATCTATAAACATCAGGGATATTAGCCTATAATTCTTTTTCTTTGTAGTGTCTTTATCTAGTTTTGGAATTAGAATAATCCTCTTAGACTTTTTGCAATAGTTTGAAGAGCATAGATGTTAGTTCTTTGACTCTTTGGTATAACTCCCCTGTGAAACCATCCAGACCATGGCTTTTGTTTGCTAGGAGTTTTTTGTTTGTTTGTTTCTTTTTGTTTTTTAATTACTGCTTCAATTTTATTATTTGTTATTGGCCTATTCAGGTTTTCTGATTCTTCCTGATGGAGTTTTGGAAGCTTGTATTTTTCTAGGAATATGTTCATTTTGTCCAGATGTCCACTTTGTTGGCTTATAGTTGTTCATATAATTTTTTAATTTCTTTATTGATTAAGATGTTACATATGTATCCTTATTCTCCCATTGTCTCCCCCCCCCCCCACAAATCCCCCACTAATGCCCTCACCCCTTGTTGTCTGTGTCATTGGTTAGGATTATATGCATGCATACAAGTCCTTTGGTTGATCTCTCCCCCCTTACCCTCACCCTTCTCTATCATCCCTCTGAGGTTTGATGGTCTGATCGATGTTTCTCTGTCTCTGCATCTGTTTTTGTTCATTAGTTTATGTTGCTCAATATATTCCATAAATGAGTGAGATCGTGTGATATTTATTTTTTTCTGACTGGCTTATTTCACTTAGCATAATACTCTCCAGGTCCATCCATGCCATTGCAAATGGTAAGAACTCCTTTTTTTTTTTTTTACCACAGCATAGTATTACATTGTGTAGCTGTAACACAGTTTTTTAATACACTCACCTGCTGATGGGCACTTAGGCTGTTTCCAAATATTAGCTATGGTGAATTGTGCTACTATGAACATAGGGGTGCATATATCCTTTCTAATTGGTGTTTCTAATTTCTTGGGATATATTCCTAGAAGCAGGATCCCTGGGTCAAATGGAAGTCACGTTTCCTTATCCATTCAGATAATTTATGTATTTTGATTGGAGCATTTAAGGCATTTACACTTAAGGTTATTACTAATAGGTATTTATTTGTTGCCAATCTTACTCTTTATGCCTCTTGTTCTTCAGTTCTATCTATTTCTTCTCCTTTCTCCATTTCCTTTAGTATTTCTTACAGTGCTTAGTAGCAGTCTTTAGTAGTAATAAACTCTTTTCACATTTTCTTTTGTCTGCATAGCTCTTTATTTCACCTTCAATTTTGAATGACAGCCTTGCTGGATAAAGTAGTCTTGGGTTCAATCCCTTGGTTTTCATTACTTTGTGTACTTCATGCCACTCTCTGAAGTGGCCTGAAGTGTTTCTATTGAGAAATTATATGACAATCTAATGGGTGCTCACTTGTAGGTAATTTTCTCTCTCTCATATAGCCTTTAAGATTCTTTTTGTCTTTAATGTTTGCCTTTTTAATTATTATGTGCCTATGTGTGGGTTCTTTAGGGTTCATCTTGGCTGGCACTCTCTATGTTTCCTGAACTTGAGTTACTATTTCCCTTCAACAGATTAGGGAAATTTTCTGCCTTTATTTCTTCAACCAGGTTCTCTATTCCTTGCTAGGAATCTTCTCCTTCTGGTAACCCTGTGATGTGATTGTTGTTTCCTTTTATATTAACACAAAGCTCCCTTAAACTCACTTCCTGCTTTTTAATTTTTTGCATTTTTTTTTTTTGGCTCTGAATGGGTGTTTTTTTCCTATCTTATCTTTTAACTCACTGATTCATTCCTCAGCTTCTTGTCCACTCCAGAATTCTTCCAGGGTATTCTTTATATCAGCTATGCCATTCCTCATTTAATCAGTTATAACCTCATTAAGATCCTTATAATTCTCAGTAAGTTTCTTGTAGTTTTCATTAAGTTGTTTGTAGTTCTCACTGAATTATTTGAACATCCTTATTTCCATTACTCTAAATTCTTTATCTGGCATATTGCTTGCCTCCATTTCATTTAGTTCCTTTTCTGTCAGTTTCTTCTTTTCTTTCATTTGGGAGTTCTTTGTCTCCTCATTTTCACTGTCCCTTTTTATTTGTTTCCATGTATTAGATCAAACTGCTATGGCTCCCAAGCTTTGTGGGATGATCTTATGTAGTAGGTGTTTTGTGGGACCCAATGGTGAAATCTCTGAGATCTCCTAAGCTGGGTGCTCTAGGAAAGTCTCTTGCTTGAGTTATTTGGGTTCTGTTGTATTTGGGTTTTGAATGTTATTGTCTTGTTTGTGGATTGAATCTCCTCTCTGGCTAGCTATGTGGCTCACCCCAACCATATCATGCAAGTCAAGCTGTTGTGGAGGTGTGGTCTCCAGGTGTTTTCTGGCCGTCCTTGATATGTCTTCTCCTCAGCTGGACCTCAGTTGGTAATCCAGGTGAGTGTTCTCCAATTCAGTTGTATTTCCAATCTGGTCCTGGGAGGAGGTACATGACTGGTCTGCCTATTCAGTTGTCATTTTCTCTCTTCAATCTTTAAGAGCTTTATTGCTCTTACATTTAGATCCAAGATCCATTTTGGGGGAAAAATGTTTATATAGTGAGGTGGGAATCCAAAATTTATTATCCAGTTGTTCAAACACTACCTATTAAAAAAATGACAATTCTTTCCCTATTGAATTATCTTAGGACCTTTGTAAAAAACAATTGACCATAAATGTAAGGGTTATTTCTGGACTTTCAATTTTATTCCATTGGTCTATATGCCTATCCTTACACCAGAACCATACTGTCTTGATCATTGGAACACTGAAAAAATGTTTGGAATCAGGAGTTCTGAGTCCTTCACATTTTAAGGATGTTTTGGGTCTTTGAGTCCCTTGTATTCCCATGTCTTTAGGATAAACTTGCTAATTTCTTTAAAATAAAATAACATTGAAATTTTATAAGGTTTATATTGATTTTGTATATCACTTTAGGTAGTATTGTCATTTTAATAATATTGAGTTTTGCAATTTATGAGTGTCTTTTTGTAATTTATATCTTTAATTTCTTTCAAAATATTTTATAGTTTCTATGTGCCAATCTTGCATTTCTTTAGTTATATTTCTTTCCTAAAAATTTTACTTATTTTGATGGTGTCATAAGTGGAATTATTCTCTTAATTTCATTTTTGGATTATTCATTGATAATGCAGAGAAATGCAATTGATTCTTGCATAGTGATCTTATATCTTACAACTTTTATAACATTCATTAGTTGTAATACTTTTTGTGAAATTTTTAGTGTTTTTCTATGGAGAACATCATATTACTTGAGAATACAGATAGTTATACTTTTTCTTTTCCAATTTGAATGCCTTTTTTATCTTTTTCATAGATTATTTTCTTTATTAGTACCTCCAGTATAATGTTGAAAAAAGTGACAGTAAACATGTGTATTCTTCCTGAAATTAAGAGGGAAGCATGCATTCGTTTACCATTAGTTTTGATGTTAACTGGTTTTACTCAATATTGCTTTTAGTGGGTTAAGGAAGTTTGCTTTTCTAACTTACTGTTTTTATCGTTTAAGGATGTTGGTCTGTCAAATGATTTTTCTGCATTTATAAAGATTTTTGTCTTTTATTCCTTTAATAAGGAGTACTACACTTTGTTTCAGATGTTAAACAAACCTTGCATTCTTGATATAAATTTTATTTGGTCATGTTGTATAAATATTTTTTTATATGTTGCTGCACTCAGTTTACTAGTATTTTGTTAAGGATTTGATATTTATACTCATAAGGAACACTGGTCTGTGGCTTTATTTTCTTGTGATGTTTCTGTCTGGTTTTGGAACCAAGGTACAGGCCTCATAGAATATTTCAGAAGTTTTCCATCCTTTTCTATTTTTCTAAAGAGCTTATTAGGGCTGGTATGAATCCTTCTTTAAAGGATTGGTAGAATTCACCAGTGAAGTCTGGAAATTGCTTTAACATCTTTTCATAAAAGTAATATGATAGAGAGAAACACAGAAAATAGAAAAAAAAACTATGTATTTTTCTCCTGCTTTTACTATTAAGAAACTATATAACTTTTGATAATCTCATTTTTATGCCTGTAATTTAGAGGTAAAACCACCCATTCTGTCTATTTTCAAGGATTGCTTTTTAAGAATAAGTGAAATAATGAGTGTAAAAGATTTTTATAACCAGAAAATGCCATTCTATTCTATCCTATTATGTTTAGTATTTCTTGGCCCCACTATGTAAAATTGTGTCTGCAGGTAATCCAAATTTCCATTAAGTATCTGAGAAGCATGCCTGGCACTTCAGCTATGTCTCTGGGGTAAGTATCCTGGCAACTGCAGTGCTGTTCACACTGTACTAAAATGAGTACCTGCGGCAATGTGTTACCCAGCTCCTTTTTCTTCTCATTACTCTTTCTTCTAAATCCTCTACTGCCAAAAGTAGAAGTCAGAGTTCTGCCAATTTCCCTACTTGCCAATTAAATTCTTTATGAGAAAATCAGTCATCATCTGGACATTCTATTCACTTAAACTAAACAGTGAAGACTAATCCTCGCAGTGCTTTCCACTGCAAAGAAAACAAGCCCATCTCCAAATAATGGCTATGTTTCTCCTAAAATTGAATACTTACTACCCATAAAATTCATTAAAGGAACACAGTTCCAAACCTAATGTTCAGTGAATTAATGGACTTATTTCTCCAACCTTGAGAATTACATAAGATTAGCCACCATGACTTCTCATACCTTACTCTCCCAACCTCCAACATAAACTCATCCTTTCCCAAATCCTTCCCTCCTATCATGGGACTTATTGCCTTTGCCAAAGAGTTCATACTTTTTAGAGAATCTATGCTTTAGAAAGGGAATAAAGAAAAAAAACTGTGACAGAAAATAAAACTTCTCCTTGCTGAAGCCAAGATAAGCTTATGAGAAATGCCAATAAACCTGAATGACAGTATGCTACAAAAGTACCTTTTCCCTACTTTGCCAAAACCTGTATTTCAATTTATTTACTTGCCTATACCTTCAACAATTAGGGATTACATTGAAGAAAATAATAAATATCTTCTTAAAAAACCTATTAATGCTTGAAGGGTTATGGCTACCAGTGACTCACAGCTCAGTAAAAATTAATAAAATTAAAATGCTTTCCTTTTAAGATCTATCCGATTTCTATCAGCTATATTGAAGAAATGAATAATGTTATTTAGAAAGACACAAAAATCAGATTAAGATTAATTTGTGTGAGAAGAAATTTGTGAAGTTGAAACAATTTGGCAGAATTCTATAGTAAAGGACTGAGGGCACTATAATGGTGACAATTATCACATACATAGTATATTCTAATCACAACACCCATGAGTTTTTCCAGCTAATCTTGTAGACAACCCTGTAAAATAAGTATCATTATCATCACCTTTGTCATATAAATTAGAAAACTGAAAGTAAAGGAGATTAAGAAACACACCTACTAGTAAGAGCACATGTTCAAGTAGAGCCAGAATTTTAACCTAAATCTGTCTGAATTTAGAATGAGTTCTAAGTGTCTTTGATGACTAGTCCCCTAAAGACGGAAAACCAGAAGCACTAGGATTTATAAGACAAAGATGAAACGCAGGTTGGTGGGACCATTCTTTAGACAATGGTTATTGGTATCCAATGTTATTCTAGTCCTAGATCTAGGACAGAGCTAGCAAAATCGTTACGCAAAGTCCACACACACTTCTTGATATCAAAATTTAAATGCAGACATCTCTGGCCCTTTTACTTACAGAATAGTCTTTTATAAAGAAACCTGTCATCTGCATAGATAATTGCCATGTACATTGCAAATAGCTCATTTAAAAATGATCTATTGAAACCATAGCCACTTAATGGAGGACTTTTTGACCACATATAAGCATAAGTAAGTTAGGAAATCTAAAAAGTGTATATTACAATTAGTGCTGGCCTCCTCTGTCATAATTTTTAGGGACTGTACTTTATTGTCATAATACTTTATTACTGACATTATGTAAAATTATTTAATTCATATTATAATGAAATGTAAGATTGCAATAACTGTAAATGTGTTTACATCAAAAATTAAATTATCAGACATCTAATTGTGAATCATAGTTATTCTGAATTGGCAGCTTTAAATACAAATTAAGAAATATGTAGGGGGCCATGTGGGTACTGTAAATACCGGGGGTTGGGGGAGGAGAGACACTTTGTAAAGTATATGATGTCTCACAATTATGCTGTACACCTGAAACTAATCCTATCTAATAAAAGAGTAATATGCAAATTAACTGTCACTTCGCAACAAAAACGGCAGCCCCCATAGCCACAAGATGGCAATGCCGGGTCCTCTAAGTCCCGCTGGAGTCCCAGCAGAGGAAGCAGCCTGACAGAATGCTGCCCAGAGTCCCTCCTGATCCTTTATAAAAAAAAAAAAAATTCACTCCCCATAAAGCAATCCTGTCCCAGGCCCAGCCAGGGGTCTCAGCCTCGGAGGGGCTCGCAGCCCCATGGAGTGATCCCGTCCCAGCCCCAGCCTGAGGGCTCAGCCACTGAGTCACACCAGCCAGGCATATATAGAGGTATCTTAAATCAATATATATATTGATTTTTTACAGAGAAGAAGGGAAAGGGATAAAGAGCTAGAAACATCTATGAGAGAGAAATATCGATCATCTGCCTTCTGCACACTCCCCATTGGGTATGTGCCCCCAGCCAAGTTACATGGCCTTGACCAGAGTTGAACCTGGGACCCTTGAGTCTGCAAGCCATGACTTCATCTACTGTGCCAAACCTGTTAGGGTTGTACAATATGTTAAAGAAAAAACCCTATCTAATAAAAGGGGAATATGCAGGGGAGGGCACTTGAGAGAGACTCAGCTGTCACAGGCAGGCAGTTGGGGACGATCAGGCTGGTAGGGGAGCACTTAGGTGTCGATCAGGCTGGCAAGGGAGTGGTTGGGGGTGATCATGCTGGCAGGCAGAAGTGGTTAGAGGCAATCAGGCAGGCAAGCCAGCAGTTGGGAGCCAGCAGTCCCAGATTGAAAAAGGGATGTCCCAGATTGAGAAAGGGATATCTGCCTGCCTGTTTAGGCCCAGCAGTTGGACATCCCCTGAAAGGTCCCAGATTGGAGAGGGTACAGGTTGTCCCCCCCCCCCAAACACAAATTCCATGCACCAGGTCTCTAGTCTATAATAATAAAAGTGTAATATGCTAATTAGACCAGCCAAATAACCTTCCAGATGTCCTTCTGGATGACCTTCTGGATGAAGCCGAGGCAAGCCACCTTGACTGTGAAGGCCGAGTCCCTTGCAAGGATTTTGTGCATCAGACTTCTGGTACAAAATAATACTGAATTCAATACAATAGTCAATGCAAAACAGTAATTGAAAAATAAAAAAAAAAACTTTAAAAGAAACAAACAAAAAAAAACAAACACCAAAGTGAGTCAGTCACTATCAGTCTACAGGGAAAAATAAGTAAATAAATCTAAATTATGTCTTTTTTTAAAACTACTTAAGAATAGGAATACTTAAATTTCCCTAAAGAATACCAATTTATCACCAATAGATAATAGACACTGTCCCATATTTAACTTGAGCTAGCCATCCATGTTTACTTAATTCATATAACTGTTGTACTTGAATCTCATACATATCTATCCCTCCCCCATTAAAAATAAATTACAAGCCGAGACTGGTTTGGCTCAGTGGATAGAGTGTCGGCTTGTGGACTAAAAGGTCCCAGGTTTGATTCTGGTCAGGGGCATGTACCTTGCTTGTGGGCACATCTCCACTATGGGGCGTGCAAGAGGCGGCTGATCAATGTCTCTCTCTCATTGATGTTTTTCTGACTTTCTATCTCCCTTCCTCTCTGTAAAAAATCAATAAAATATATTTTAAATAAATAAATAAATAAATAAATAAATAAATAAATAAATAAATAAATTACAAGATAAAACATAATGCCAATAAAATTTTTTAAAGAATTTAATTAATTATTAAATCCATAAAGTGTACAAAACATCTATTATGAAAAGGGCAGGGTCAAAAATTTGGACCTGCATTTTAAAAATGAAATAAGATTACCTGAAAAATAATGATATTAAAATAGGTAGGTAAAGAGTAATATAATCTAGCTCAGATGGGAAGAGTTTCATCTGATTCAGGATACAGAAGCTATACAAATAATGTGCTAATGCAGCGATTTTCAATCTTTTTCCTCTCATAGCGCACATACGCTAATTACTAAAATTCTGCAGCACACCAAAAATATACTTTATCTTTTGTTTGACAAAAAATAGGTATAATTTTTATCCACTCACTACCAGATGGTTATGGTTGTGTTGGCTGTTGTCATTTTTTTATTTGACAATCTAAGGAAAAAGAGGTCCGTGCCCCAACTGTCAGGTATTGCATGTTCTGAAAATTCTTGCAGCACACTGAATGAAAATAGCTGTGCTAATGCATGTTAAGTGGTCAAAAATGCTTTTAATAAAAGTAGCTATTATTACTATCCAACGTGTCTAGATTTTGTGAATTACTTAAGTTCATGTCTTTAAATACCAAAATATGCTTTAATTTTAACATTGTGGGTTAAAATGAGCTTATCATATGCACATACACTGCTCTGCTATTTTATGCAGATCACCCTGATCCTAAAAGTTTCTCAAAACTTAATGTAATATTATAAACACTGACTTTTGTACTGCAATGTAATACAATAATGCTTTCAGTGAAAAACAGAAGACAGCTAACTCAGCACTTCGTATATCTCAATAAAGTACATATTTTGATGTTCATACTCCTTATAATTCCTACCTTCTAAATTATAGGTTGTTTCTTGTATAGCTCCATAGATATCAGGCTTGTTACACTTGCTGTTATTAGAAATAACTCTCCCCATTTTGCTCATTTCCCCACATTATATCTAATCTGCCATGGGTGGTGAAAGTATGAAGTGACTTTATAGAATTCGTGGGAGACATGGATTCTGTGACTTCTATTTGAGCATATCAGAAGTTATTGCCCTTTCTCATATTTGGCTGAGTCGAGTAAGTATTGCCTATACTTTCACTGACTGTTATAATGGTTGAATTTACCCACAAAAATTAAAATCTTCATGAATGGCTTCAAAATATCTATGCCATCCCTCATTTCAGCTTGACCCCAGTCCAAGGGATAGATCACAGATCAGAAAAGGAAAGTGGCACCCTTCCAACTATAAAGACAGATTTAAGAAGAAGAAAGAAGAGAAGTAGGAGGGGAAGAAAGGAGAGAGGGAAGAGGAAGAGGTGAGAGAGATGAAGAAAAATTTGCTTTGCTTATAAAGCGAAGGGAAGCAACTGCTTTTACTTTCCCTCTTGAAAGGGTCTCTTTGCAGGGAAAAATCTGAACTTGAGTCCTTCCTCCAACTAGAATGAAAATGGACCTCTGCAAGGAGGAGCTAAGCCCAGTCTCGTCTTACGTGAAAAGATTTCTCCAGGTGTGTGGACCTCATTACCCCTTGAAACATAAACATATGCCTCTAGAGTTAACCTAGGAACCTATCTTGAGATGTAGCAGAGGAAATGGGAATTTTATTGTATTTTCCTCTACTTAGCTGTATAACTTGTGTGAGATGTCATCCTGACTTCCTGGTTTTGAGGGGTACCTATATGCATGTACTTTCTGTAGTGTTCACTCAGCAATTAAGCAGTGTTCTTTTTTCCCTACATTAATGTAAATAGGTGTCTCTTTGTTGGTAGGAGCTTTTGCTTCCCCATACACTTGCCATTTGTCAGCAATAAGCCCATCAATTCTCAATCCTAGAACAATTCCCTCCCCAAAACACCAAACTTCAGATATAAGTTTGGGCTATGTCATCCAGAGTGGTCATAGCTATCATTAGCAAGATCGGGCATGCTTTTACACCCCTGACTCTGAAGGCAGAGAAGTGTGTGGAAGGACAGGATTTAAAATTGGAGTTTCTTTTTATATGTTGCACAGTCAAGATTAAAATTTGCATTTTTCTTAAACAAACAAGCTATTAAAAATGAAATGCTCAAAATCGAATATGAGAAAATCACTGCAGTTAAAAAAAAAGTTTTCATTGCTCTATCTCATTTTCCTATTTTAGTCTCTTAACAACAGTTATCATCATCTAAAATTAGCTTTTATCCTACTTTTTAAAATTGAAGTCTAATTTGCATATAGTCAAAATCACCATTTGTAGTGTACAGGGAAGATTTTTTTTATCCCAAATTTTCTGTAAAATAAAACTGACTAACAATGAAAAGAAAAAAATTTATAAAAGCAAGTGTTAAGTATGTCCTTTGGATTTCCTCATCATTAAGCACTGGAGACAAATTTGTGTTTAAAGATAGAATAAACTAAAATTGAGGAATTACGCAGTTGGCCTTTTCTTCCTCCTGAAAAAAAGCAAGCTGTTGTGATAGTGTGCACAGATGCCCTTAAGTGCACTGAGAAGGCAAGACAGAGTGAGTATCCCTTTTTCAAAAGAGGCATTGTTAATAGTGGAAAGTATGTATGGCGTGGCTTGAGGTAAAAAAGATGTGTGTTAGAATCACACATCTGCTACTTACTGTCCTCAGACAAATTACTTAGCATCTCATTTGTAAAATGAAAATAATACTATTACACTTTCATGTAATTGTTATAAGCATTAAATAAAGTATAAAGAATAAAGGTAGTACATTAGTTTCTGCTACAAGCAAGGAAATTAAGTGGTAGCTGATATTGTTATTGTTGTAATCATTACCATAGTTATTGTTTAGCCACATCTCAAATAGATACATCTCCCTTCCCTTGGAACAGCTCTTGAATTTCATGTAAATCTTGGTGAAGAAATAGCTTTTTCTACTGTGAAAACTGGAGGAAGCAGTACCTCACTAAAGGCATGCAGAAAATAGCTAAGACTTTCGTTTGTGTCATTAGAAATACACAGAAAAAGGTAATGATTGCTTTCCCCCTTAGGAAGTAAATGTCTACAGTTTTATAGTCTACAGTTTTGCTAGAGTGACTAGAAATTCTATTTCAATTTTTTTTTGACCAAAAATTTGGATAAGGAAAGGAACAGAAATAGAAATTTCTAGGTAACTTCCTGAGGGTTTGAAGCAAGAGAGGCATAGAAGGGGCTTTGTAAACTGCTCTGATCAAACAGATCTCTGACCGCACTTTCAGAAACATTATACTGATTAAAGAAACTTGATCAATATAAACTGTTCTTTGTTTCTATGCTTCTCTCTCTTTCTTTATTAGATTTCCAGAAAATTCCTTTGGAAATATTATATTCTGTAAACGAAGAGCTAGAAGATTTCTCCAACATTGGGGCATTTATGAATTATGTGTGGCCAGGAATGGAGGTGGATATGACTGACCTTGACTGTGTCGGCCCACAGTCCCTGCCTGGGCTTCAAAGACAAATTTATAGTTAAAGAGCTATAAAGAGAGGAAAGTACCATATAACCCTAAACTTGATTCTTTTTACCTACGATAAAAAAAAAAACACAGCTCTTAAGGTGATTATCACACAAATATTACTTATTTCCCTTGATAAAATGCAAACTACATGAAGTAATAACCTTTGTCTCATTCACGTTGGTTTCCTCCACCACACTGACTATTACACTTTATATACAGCAAATGCTCAGCATCTATGGCTCAAGGCTTACAGCATTTGTTTGTACTCTTATTAGCACTTATAAGGAGGTAGCATGTGTGGTGCCAAAAGGCCTGGATCAAGAAAATTTAGGCTGTAGTTTTGCCTCTAGCACCTCCAACTATAAAGTTTATCTGGGCCTCCAACTAAAAAGCTGAATTGGATTATCTCTAGTTCAACTTTAAACTCTAAAATGAAAGGAAAGAAGAGAGAGAGAGAGAGAGAGAGAGAGAGAGAGAGAGAGAGAGAGAGACTGAAGAGAGAGAGGGAGAAAGAGAGAGATTGAAGAGAGAGAGAAACGATGAAAGGGTATTTCTCCTATCAGAAAAAAATTCAATCAAAGAAAATTCCCTAAAGAATCATACTTGTCATTTAATGGGTTGAATATAGGGCTTCAGAGAATGTGGAAATTGCTGTTACTATTTAACTAAAGATAAATTTGATGAGTTGACAAGAATTTGGAGAAAAAAATGAAATTTTCCATGCCCAGCTATGTACAGAAAGAGAATGTGGATGAGTGACCAAAAATTACCAGTTTCCAATGTCATTCTGCAGTCGGTCCTGCTAGGTTGTGTTAACAAAGCTGTACTTTTTCTTTTACTTGTCCCGGGATAACAATGACATTTTTCTCTTTATTTGCAGAATCAGGAGCATCCATGGACTCCAAGTCTTTATGATTACTAAGGTGAAGAGGCAAATCACTCAATTAAAATGCATAGAATCAGTGGCATGCACTTCAGTGGTTTAGAATTGCTATCTATTTCTCTATTGAAGAACACAGGGAACAATCTTTTCTGAAATGCAGATAACAAGAATCTTATCTTTCAGTAACAACCTCCAGCAATCAATTAAGTTGCTACTATTTGATAAGAGTAAAACCTTTTTCAATACATGATATTCATTTTCAAAGATAGCACAGATCATATCTATCCTTTAAATTTCCATAAGTCATAAATACTGTCTTCCCTTGAGTTTAATTGTTAACAAAGCTTTCTTTAAATTACTCCCCATGCACCTCAACATATAACTAATACTGAGTTCCCCCAAATAAATTACTTAGTTAATTTTCAAAAGAGGCTACTGTTACTGGGCTACTCCTTTAGAAAACTAAAATGTCTGCCAATTCTCAGAAATAGGCAATTACATCTATGTTTATGTTGGTTGCTTTTCAATAATAATGTGTGATTTATTTCTGAAACATCATCCAAAGGATACTAGGTGGTAAATACTATATAGGCAAATTAATGAAGCATACACACATGAATTAGCCTGCTGTCATAACCTCAATCTTATTTTCTACCTTTCTACACTGTGGTTTTGTTTTAAAACACTATAATGTACTATTTTTTCCAAATGAAATCTATCCACAAATACATCGTGTTATAGTATACATGGTGAAGATTTTACAGTAGTTCAAACAGGAAAAAAACCGGCACCAGAATTGGCATCAGATACATGGTAGTAAAACCTATAGTATAGCTAATAAAGTTAATCTATTAGTTTGGCCATCGTTTTAAATAATTTAATTGTAAAAAACAACTATGACTTTTGTTGAATTGTTAGATTTTTCTAAATCCTCTTGTTAAATAGACACACTTTGCATGACACTTTTTATTCCTTCTTATCTGATTACAAATAAATGTCAAAGAAGTATATTTCAGATTTTCATGAAATTTTATTAAATCATTTAATAAGCTAATGGTTTCTGGTAGATTGGAAAATCTCAAAGAAGTTGCTTATTTTTATCCAAGAGTTAAATGGGCATGTTATTTTTATCAGTGGGGTATGGACAGGGTAAGAAATATTACTAAGAAGAAATAAAGCACTAATTAAAAAAATAAAAAAATAAACTTGTAGTATAACAGGTGCTATTTAGCTTCAGAAAAACATTATTTTCACATTTTAAAATTGAACTTGATCAGTTTTATGGAAACTGTTATTTAATTTTTTATATATTTTATTACATCATGTATGCATGATAATTCTAGACATTTTTATGTTTGTACATAACTAAATAAGGTTAAAATAAAATAAGTCAACACTGAGATCAACAACTTGTTATGGTTTTGTTGTTGCTATTGTTTCTTTTCCTTTGAGTTTGTTTTACTACTCAAGTTTGAAGTGGTTGACAGTCATTTTAATGGGTGCCTATAAATTTCAGGAAAACATTCTAGATCTATCATGAACTAGCTCCAGCCAGCATCCCTAACTCTCTCTCTCTTTCCTGACATTGACTCTGCATTCTTAACACATCTACTGTCTAAATTCCGAAAAGCTTCTTGTTCTCTCTCAGCTCCAAGTCATTTGGTGCTCCTTCATTCTTCTGGCTTGTTTTTGATTAATAAATTAATTTTTGGTTTTGGCTTAGGCCAGTGGTCAGCAAACTCATTAGTCAACAGAGCCAAATATCAACAGTACAATGACTGAAATTTCTTTTGAGAGCCAAATTTTTTAAACCTAAACTTCTTCTAATGCCACTTCTTACACCATATACAAAAATAAACTCAAAATGGATAAAGAACTTAATCATAAGACAGGAAATCATAAAAATATTAGAGTAATTCACAAGCAGCAAAATCTCAGACATATGCCAAAACAATATATTCACCAATACAGCTAGGGCAATGATAACTATAGAGAAAATAAACAAATGAGACTACATTAAAATAAAAAGCTTTTGCACAGCAAAAGAAAACATCAACAAAACAACAAGAAAGCCCACTGCATGGGAGAACATATTTGCCAATGTTATCAATGATAAGGGCTTAATCTCCAACATTTACAGGAAATGCATACAACTTAATAAAAAGAAGATAAACAACCCAATAAAAAAAAATGGGCAATGGACCTAAACAGATACTTTTTGAAAGAGGTCATAAGGAAGGCCAAGAGATATATGAAAACATGCTCAAAGTTATTAATCATCTGAGAGATGCAAATCAAAATGACAATGAGGTATGATTTCACAGTTATCAGAATGGCTATCAGCAAATCAACAAATCACAAGTGCTAGAGAAGATGCAGAGAAAAAGAAACCCTCATACACTGCTGATGGGAATACAAACTGGTGCAGCTACTGTGGAGAACAGTATGGAGTTTCCTCAAAAAACTAAAAATGGAACTCCTGTTTGATCCAGCCATCCCACTTCTAGGAATATATCCCAGAAACTAGAAACACAAATCAGAAAGGATATATGCACCCCTATATTCATAGCAGCACAATTTACCCTAGCTACAATTTGGAAACAGCCTAAGTGCCCATCAGCAGATGAGTGGATTAAAAAACTGTGGTATATCTACACAATGGAATACTACACTGCTATCAAAAGGAAGGAATTCTTATCATTTGCAACAGCATGGATGGAACTGGAGAGCAATATGCTAAGCAAAATAAGCTCTAGTCAGAGAAAGATAAATATCACATGATCTCAGTCATTTGTGGAATACAATGAACAACATAAACTGATGAACAAAAACAGATCCAGAGACAGAGAAGCATCAATCAGACTGCCAAACCTCAGAAAGAATGTAGGAGAGGGTGAGGTCAGGGGGAGAGATCAACCAAAGAACTTGTATGCACGCATATAAGCCTAACCAATGGACACAGACACAAAGGGGGTGAGGGCATGAATGTGTGTGTGGGTCGGGGGGCAACAGAAGTATAAAAACACATATGGAATATCTTAATCAATAAAGAAAAAAAAATCTTTGTAGAATCATAAAGAACCAAAACATTGTCAGAAGAATTAAGGTGAATACATGCTAGTCTACTTTCAAAAAAGGGTCCAAGTAAATTCTGGTTATTAACACAACTAGATGTATTAATTTCTAGAGCTGCTAGAACAAAGTATTACAAACTGGTGGCTTAAAACAATAGAAATGTATTCTCTTGCAGTTCTAGAGGCTTGAAACCCTAAATCAAGGTGCTAACAGAGCCATGCTCTCTCCAAAGGCTCAGGAGAAAAGCTGTCCCATGCCTTTCTTTTATCTTCAGTTGTTGCTGGCATCCCTATGCTTGTAGACACATCATTAAGTCTCTTCCTCCATCATCATATGTCATTCTTCCTGTGTAAGACACCAGTCAATTGGATTAGGGCTCACCCTAACCACCTCATCTTGACGACATCTCCAAAGACGCTATTTCCAAATAAGGTCACATTCACATAGAAAACAAAATGGAGACTTCTGGGACAAAGATTCACTAAGAAAAAATGCCAAACACACCATCTTAGGGCTGATCCGCGGTAGACGTTCTCAGAGCAACTGAACTGCAGCGCATCCTCCACTCATGGTCTCCTGTGAAAGCTTGAGCCAGCTGTGTAGAGCTTCTCCCTTTGTCTCATAACCATGTCCACCAACGAGAATGCTAATTCGCCAGCTTCCCGCCTTAACAGATTCAAGAACAAGGGGAAAGACAGTACAGAAATGAGGCGGCACCGAATAGAAGTTAATGTGGAGCTGAGGAAAGCTAAGAAAGATGACCAGATGCTGAAGAGGAGAAATGTGAGCTCATTTTCTGATGATGCTACTTCTCCACTGCAGGAAAACCGCAACAACCAGGTCACTGTAAATTGGTCTGTTGAGGACACTGTCAAAGGCATAAATAGCAACAATTTGGAAAGCCAGCTCCAAGCTACTTAGGCTGCAAGGAAACTGCTTTCTAGGGAAAAACAGCCACCCATAGACAACATAATCCAGGCTGGTTTGATCCCAAAATTTGTGTCCTTCTTGGGCAGAACTGATTGTAGTCCCATCCAGTTTGAATCTGCTTGGGTTTTCGCTAACATTGCTTCTGGAATTTCAGAACAGACCAAGGCTGTAGTTGATGGAGGCGCTATCCCAGCATTCATTTCTCTGTTGGCATCTCCCCACGCTCACATCAGTGAACAAGCCGTATGGGCTCTAGGAAACATTGCAGGTGATGGTTCAGTTTTCTGAGACTTGGTTATTAAGTATGGTGCAGTTGACCCACTGTTGGCTCTTCTTGCAGTTCCTGATATGTCACCTTTAGCATGTGGTTACTTACATAATCTGACCTGGACACTTTCAAACCTTTGTCGTAACAAGAATCCTGTACCCCCGTTAGATGCTGTTGAGCAGATTCTTCCTACTTTAGTTCGTCTTGTGCATCATGATAATCCAGAAGTATTAGCAGATAGCTGCTGGGCCATTTCCTACCTTACTGATGGTCCAAATGAACGGATTGAAATGGTTGTAAAAACAGGAGTTGTGCCTCAACTTGTGAAGCTCTTACGAGCTACTGAATTGCCAGTTGGGACTCCTGCACTAAGAGCCATAGGAAATATTGTCACTGGGACAGATGAACAGACGCAGGTTGTAATAGATGCGGGAGCACTTGCTACCTTTGGTGACCTGCTAATGAGCCCCAAAACGAATATTCAGAAGGAAGCTACATGGACAATGTCAAACATCACAGCTGGCCACCAGGACCAGATACAGGAAGTTGTGAATCATGGATTAGTCCCATACCTCATTGCTATTCTTTCAAAGGCAGATTTTAAGACACAAAAGGAAGCTATATGGGCTGTGACCAACTCTACAAGTGGTGGAACAGTTGAACAAATTGTATACCTCGTTCATTGTGGCATAATAGAACCACTGATAAACGTCTTAACTGCAAAAGATACCAAGATTATTCTGGTTATTCTGGATGCCATTTCAAATATCTTTCAGGCTGCTGAGAAACTAGGTGAAACAGAAACTAAGTATAATGATTGAAGAATGTGGAGGTTTGGACAAAATTGAAGGTCCACAAACCCATGAAAATGAGTCTGTGTACAAAGCTTCACTAAACTTGATTGAGAAATATTTCTCTGTAGAGGAAGAGGAAGATCAAAATGTTGTGCCAGAAACTACCTCTGAAGGTTATACATTCCAAGTTCAGGATGGCACTTCTGGGACCTTTAACTTTTAAACTATACAACTGAAGCATAAAGTTGTTTGTTGTGTACTATGTTTGGTATAAGTATGTCTACTGTTTCTCTACTAAGAACTCTTTTTAAATGTAGTTTGTTATTGTAGCACTTTTTACAACAAATCTATACTTGAACAGTTCCAAACTGTACATATTGTATGAAGCATCTATTCTTAGTGAGTTTCTTACGTCTATGTGGAATTTCATATTTTGCAGTCTCCTGTAAATAAAGATTAAATTCCACCAAAAAAAAAAAAAAGCCAAACAAATACCATTTCCATTTGCATTAAGGGTGTTACACTGTTTGATCTGGATAATGTCAAAAACATAGTGGACTTGACTTAAAAAGGCATTTAACACAGTCATTATGAATCAGGAGTATCAGAAAATATTTGCTGGTTTAGGTGAATTCAGGGATGATTAACCAAATCCCAAAGCATAGCAATTGAATATTTGGATATTATCAACTTCAATGGGTGGTCTATGGTACTTTGCTGTAGGATGCTATAAACATACTATGAAATTCTGTATTTCAGCACAAGTTTATATTAAAGTATGGTTATCTAACTTGCACATGATTGAAAACCATAATGGGTTAGTTGGGGGCAGGGTGAAAAGGGTGAGGACATTATGAAAAAAAAAAGAGAGAGAGAGAGAAGAAGGGAGGGAGGAAGGAAGACAAATGGACACAGATAACCGTAGAGTGATTGCCAGAGGGAAGAGGGGGAGGGAGAGGTAGAAAACCCTATAGGGGAAATAAATGGTGATGGAAGGAGACCTAACTTAGAGTGGTAAACACCCAATATAATATACAGATTATGTATTTTAGAATTGTACACCTGAAAACTATACTTTATTAACAAATGTCATCCCAATAAAAATAATTAATTACATAACATAAGGGATTGACATTGTAGAAAAGCAGTATGGATATTTAAGCATCTCTACAGATAATGATGCTAGAACTATATTGAATTTAAATTAATTAAATTGAACAAAGATGTATGCAAAATCTTGTTCCTAGGTTTAAAAAGTCATGGACACAATAACAAGACTGGGCAGGATGACCCAGTAATAGATCATTAAAAGCAACTTATGGGGTTTAAAGTCAATATATGCCATTAATACAAGGTAATTAACAGTGAGAAAAATAAAAATGTCAATACAACCTAGACCTCTCAGAATCCAGAAGAAGGCCAGAACATTGCTCCACACTGGGTAGGCTACTTATTCACTGGCCTAGCCCAATTCTGAGGCTGGAGTGTTGCAAGAAGAGCAAGATGAATAGGTTAAATGATTGGAACTTTTAAGTTTGGAGATGAGAAGTTAAAAAAGAAATATCTTTAAATATCTGAAACATGGTCATGTGAAAGAAAAATTAGACTAATTTTAAGTAATGTAGTTTAAAATTTTGGAGGCAAATCTCAGCAAAATATATAGACATCAATATTTGGCAATAAGCACTATTTACAATTTTAATTGCTGCTTTGTGAACTCTGGAGGTGATCATGATGTACAGAAGACCAATTTAAGTCTCAGGTCCTCAGACTGACACATATACGCATAGCCTGTATTAGCAGTTTTTAGCAATGGTGCAGTTTCATCTGGCATGTTCTTTATTGTCTAAGCTTCATGTTCAAAGCTTGGGTCAAATATTATTCCTCAAAATGATCTTTCCAGCTGCTGCCACCTGTGTTAGCTCTCCTACTCCAGTGCTCCTTTACCTCAAACATAAATATTTACTTTATCCTCTACTACAAGGTACTGCAGTGGACTGTTCATTATCTTCTTCCCATATTTGAGTGGGAGTTTCCAAGGAAGTAGAAGGGGTATCTTGATTTTAACCTTCCCTGATACATGGCAAGATGTCTGCTAATGAACAGGTGTTCGAAATATTTACTGAAAAAATTTTGTAGAGTACATTCCTCTACTGAGTAGGATATTGTGTTAGCTAACTTTAATAGCTCTTTGAAATCTAGTAGACTGTAGCCTTTGTGCGTACAGTAAAATTAAATATAAAACCAATTAATACAGAAAAATCAGGTATAAGTGTTGAGGAATAAAATCATAAAACATATGAGGCCTGTTGTTATAAAAAGGTATTCTAATTATCTATCCAAAAAGAAAAAAATGTCCTGGCTGTGGTGGCTCAGTGGATTGAGTGTCATCCCATGGACTAAAGGTCCTGGGTTTTGTTTTTGTTTTTATTAATTTTTATACATATCTCCCCATTGCCCCCCTCCGTCCCAGGCATACCCCAACCCCCCAGTGTCTATGTTCATTGGTTATGCTTATATGCATGCATACAAGTCCTTTGATTGATCTCTTATGTACCTCACCTAATTTTAATCTTCCTGCTGTAATTTCACAGTCTGTTTGAAGCTTTACTGTCACTGTATCTATCCTTTTGTTCATCAGTTTATAATGTTTTTTATTATCCACAAATGAGTGAGATCATGTGATGCTTCTCCTTCATTGACTGGCTTATTTCACTAAGCTTAAGGCTCTCCAGTTCCAATCAGGTTGCTGTAAATGGTAAGAATTCTTTCTTTTTAATGGCAGCATAGAATTCCATTGTGTAGATGTACCACAGTTTTCTGATCCACTCATCTGCTGATGGGCACCTAGGCTGTTTCCAAATTGTAGCTATTGTAAATTGTGCTGCTATGAACATAGGGGTGCATAGATCCTTTCTGATTGGTGTTTGTAATTTCTTAGCACAAATTCCTAAGAGTGCGATTACAGGGTCAAATGGGAGATCCATTTTTAGTTTTTTGAGGAAACTCCATACTGTTCTCCACAGTGGCTGCACCAGTCTGCATTCCCAACAACAGTGCACAAGGGTTCCTTTTTCTCCATATCCTCAACAACACTTGTCGTTTGTTGATTTGTTGATGATTGCCATTCTGACTGGTGTAAGATGGTATCGCATTGTCATTTTGATTTGCATCTCTCGGATGATTAATGACGTTGAACATGTTTTCATGTGTCTCTTGGCCTTCCTTCTGTCGTCTTTTGAAAAGGTTCTATTTAGGTCCATTGCCCATTTTTTTATCGAATCGTTCATCTTCCTTTTATTAACTTGTATAAGTTGGCTGTAGATTTTGGAGATTAAACCTTTATCAGTGATAACATTTGCAAATATGTTCTCCCATACAGTGATCTTTCTTGTTGTTTTGTTGATGGTTTCTTTTGCTGTGCAAAAGCTTTTTATTTTGATGTAGTCCCATTTGTTTATTTTTTCTTTAGCTTCCATTGCCTTTGGAGCAGTATCAGTGAAGAAGTTCTTTCGGCATATATCTGAGATTGTGCTGCCTGTGGATTCCTCTAGTATTTTATGGTTTCCCTTCTAATGTTTAAGTCGTATATCCATTTTGACTTTATTTTTGTGTTTGGTGTAAGTTGGTGGTCCAGTTTCATTGTTTTGCATGTATCTGTCCAATTTTCCCAACACCATTTATTGAAGAGGCTGTCTTGGCTCCATTGAATGTTCATGCCTCCTTTGTCAAATATTAGTTGAGCATAGTGGTTTGGGTGGATATCTGGGTTCTCTATTCTATTCCATTGGTCTATATGTCTGTTCTTGTGCCAGTACCAGGCTGTATTGAGAACAGTTGCTTTGTAGTATAGCTTGAAATCTGGTATTGAGATCTCACCTACTTTATTCTTCTTTCTCAGAATTGCTGTAGCTATTCGTGGTCTTTTTTTTGTTCCAGATGAATCTGTGAAGAATTCTTTCTAGATCTGTGAAATATGTCGTTGGTATTTTAATGGGTAGTGCGTTGAATCTGTAGATTGCTTTGGGTAGTATGGACATTTTAATGATGTTGATTCTCCCAATCCATGAGCATGGTATGCTCTTCCATCTGTTAACATCTTCTTCTATCTCTTTTTTCAGTGTCCTGTAGTTTTCTGCATATAGGTCTTTTACCTCTTCAGTTGGGTTTATTCCTAGGTATCTTAATTTTTTTGGTGCGATGGTAAATGGAATTGTTTTTTTAGTTTCTATTTCTGTAATTTCACTAGTAGTGTATAGAAATGCCACGGACTTCTTAGCATTAATTTTGTATCCTGCTACATTGCCGAATTCATTAATTAAGTCAATTAGTTTTGGAATGGAGTCCTTTGGGTTTTTTATGTACAATATCATGTCATCTGCAAATAAGGACAGCTTTACTTCTTCTTTTCCAATTTGGATGCCTGTTATTTCTTCTTCTTGTCTAATTGCAATGGCTAATACTTCCATTACTATGTCAAACAGGAGAGGTGAGAGTGGGCATCTCTGTCTTGTTCCTGTTCTTAGGGGAAATGGTTTTAGTGTTTGCCCATTGAGTATGATGTTAGCTGTGGGTTTATCATATATGGCTTTTATGATGTTGAGGTATGCTCCTTCTATTCCCACTTTGCTGAGAGTTTTTATCAAGAAAGGGTGTTGGATTTTGTCAAATGCTTTTTCTGCATCAATTGATATGACTATGTGATTTTTATCTCTCAATTTGTTTATGTGATGTATCACATTTATTGATTTGCGGATATTGTACCATCCCTGCATTCCTGGGATGAATCCTGCTTGGTCATGGTGTATGATCTTTCTGATGTACTGCTGGATCTGGTTTACTAGAATTTTGTTGAGGATTTTGGCATCAATGTTCATGAGAGATATTGGCCTATAATACTCTTTCATTGTGTTGTCTTTATCTGGTTTTGGTATTAGGGTGATGCTGGCTTCATAGAAGGTGTTTGGAAGTGTTCCTTCTTCTTGAATGTTTTTGAATAGTCTGAGGAGGATAGGTTTTAATTCTTCCTTGAATGTTTGGTAAAACTCTCCTGTGTAGCCATCTGGTCCCAGGCTTTTATTTGCTGGAAGCTTTTTGATTACTGCTTCAATTTTTTCCATAGTTATTGGACTATTGAGATGTTTGGCTTCCTCCTCATTGAGTTTTGGAAGGTTATATTTTTCTAGGAAAATGTCCATTTCTTGCAGGATGTCCAATTTGTTGGAGTAGAGTTGTTCATAGTATTTTTTAACAATCCTTTGTATTTCCACAGGGTCTGTTGTTATTTCTCTTCTTTCATTTCTGATTTCGTTTATTTGGGTCTTCTCCCTTTGCTTCTTGGTGAGCCTGGCTAAAAGTCCACCAATCTTGTTTGTCCTTTCAAAGAACCAGCTCTTGGTTTTGTTGATCTTTTGAATTGTTTCTTTGGTCTCCAAGTTGTATATCTCCGCTCTGATCTTCACTATTTCCTTCCTTGTGAGTACATGGGGCTTTTCTTGTTGCTCTTGTTCTAGCTCTTTGAGTTGTAGGTTTAGGTAATTTATTACCATTGTTTCCTGTTTTTTGCAGTAGGCTTGTAGGGCTATGAACTTCCCTCTCAAGACTGCTTTCACTGTGTCCCATAAATTATGTATTGTTGTGTTGTCATTGTCATTTGTTGCCATGATGTTTTTTATTTCTTCCTTGATCTCTCTGGTTACCCAGTCGTTGTTCAATAGCATGCTGTTTAGTTTCCATGTATTTGATTTCTTTCTATTGTTTTTATTATAGTTGATTTCCAGTTTTATGCCACTGTGGTCTGAGAAAATGCTTGATATGATTTCTATCTTCTTGAATTTGAAGAGACTTTTCTTATGACCCAACATATGATCTATCTTTGAAAATGACCCAGGTGCACTGGAGAAGAATGTATATTCTGTGGCTTTGGGGTGAAATGTTCTGAAGATGTCAATTAATTCCATCTGGTCTAGTGAGTCATTTAGGATTGATGTTTCTTTGCTGATTTTTTGTTTAGAGGATTTGTCCAATGGTGACAGTGAGGTATTAAAGTCTCCTACTATGATTGTTTTGCTGACAATCTCTCTCTTAATATCCTCAAAGAATTTTTTTATGTATTTAGATGCTCCTATATTGGGTGCATATATGTTTACCAGAGTTATTTCTTCTTGTTGGATTGTTCCCTTTAGTATTATGAAGTGGCCTTCTTTATCTCTTATTATGTCCTTCCCTTTGACATCTAATTTGTCAGATATAAGTATTGCAACCCCAGCTGTTTTTTCATTTCCATTTGCTTGAAATACCATATTCCATCCCTTCAACCTCAGTCTGTGTGCATCTCTTTTCCTGAGGTGAGTTTCTTGCAGACAGCAAATATATGGATCATGTTTTCTTATCCAATTGGTTACCCTATGTCTTTTGGTTGGAGCATTTAATCCATTTACATTTTTAAAGTTATTATTGATAAGTACTTATCTGTTGCCATTTTTAGTCCTTACCCCCGAGTTCCTTCTTTGCTTCCTCTTTCTTTTTATTACAGCAGACCCTTTAACATTTCTTGCATTGCTGGTTTGATGGTAATATATTGCCTTAGTCCTTTTTTGTCTGTGAAGCTTTTGATTTCACCTTCCATTTTGATTGAGAGTCTTGCAGGTTACAGTATTCTTGGATTCAGACCCTTGCTTTGCATGACTTTGTATATTTCATTCCATTCCCTTCTGGCCTGATGAGTTTCTGTTGAGAAGTCAGTAGCTAGTCTTATGGGGCTTCCTTTGTAGGTAACTTTCTGTTTCTCTCTGGCCACTTTTTAAGATTCTTACTTTGTCATTGGTGTTTGCCAATTTAATTATAATGTGCATTGGTGTTGGTTTGTTAGGGTTAATTTTGCTTGGTACTCTGTGAGCTTCTTGGATTTGTGTGGGGTTTTTCTTTCCTATATTGGGGAAATTTTCTGTCATTATTTCTTCAAACAGGTTCTCTAATCCTTGTTCAGTTTCCACTCTTTCTGGAACCCCAATTATGTGGATGTTGTTTTATTTCATGTTATCCCAAAGTTCCCTTAGGCTCTCATCTTGCTTTTTAACTTTTTTTTCTAGAAGCTGCTGTACTTGGGTATTTTTCCTACCATGTCTTCTAGCTCACTGATGCATTCCTCTGCTTCTTCTAGTCTACTTTTGATGCTTTCTTTTGAGTTCTTTATAGCAGTGATGTCATTTTTCATTTCTTCTTGATTATTCTGCACCTTCTCTAGGTTCTTCTGCATTTCTTCTTGCTGCTTCTTCATCTCCTCTTGGGTCTTCTTCATTTCCTCTTGGCTCTTACATTGTCGATTTTGTCTTCTATTCTTTTCATCCACCTTCTGATCATTTCTCTGAACTCTTTCTCTGGCAGGCTTATTTCTGCTTCTATTTCGTTTACTTCCTTTTCTGGTGAAACCTGCCTTTCTGTCTTATGTGGGCTATTTCTTTTTCTGCCCAGGGTCTTTGTTCTCCAGGTGTCTGGTTATGTCGTTGTCTCTCTTACGTTGACTGAAAGGCACAAACTACAACACGACCAGGTACAGCACACAAGGCACTTTCCGTATTCCATGTGGATCTCTGAATCCGCCGCCCGCGTGTCTGCGCTGTTTGGAGGGCCGTGTTCTGCGTCCCTCCGCCAGCTGCAGCTTTCAGACCTCTGCAGACATCCACCTCCCTCTTATCACAGGCGAAATCTTAAAGGTCCTGGGTTTGATTCCTAGTCAGAGCACATGCCTGGGTTGCGGGCTTGATTAGGAGGCAATCAATCCATGAGTCTTTCTCATTATTGACATTTCTATCTCTCTCCCCTTCTGCCTTCCTTTCTGAAATCAATAAAACTATTTTTTAAAAATTTAATCTTCCTTCCCTCTGTGTATTGTTAAAGATCTTCAAAGGAGGTAGTGTTACTTCTTAAATATTTCTTCAGTGTCATCTGTGTTAAAAATTTAAGAATTGAAGCTATTATTGGCATAAAATTTTCAGCAAACCAAAAGAAACTTGGCTCTTATTAAGAGTTAATAATGGGATTATTCCCTCTGCCTCTTTGTTGTATGGGAAGATGAGAATGGAAAAATATTAAAAGAAAGAAAACTTGAAATCAGACCTTTCGGCTGTTGGAGGCCATAGAGTAAGCATTGTTAGAGTCTCTCTGCCCACAGTCATCATCGCTAAGAGTTCCAAAGAGCCCCAACAGCTGTGGAAGTTCTTTATGGGAAGTTTGAGCTTTAAAATGAGCGAGGAGAGTCTGAGAAACTATGTTGATCAATGGGTTCTCTCAGGATCTCCTGATGAGAAATCCAAACTCCAAGCAGTCCAGAGGCTTTGTGTTTGACCTGATGCCACTGAGGAGGACATTTATTTTATCCTCATGAATGCAGGGCCACACAAGATGGAAAGAACCAGAAAAAGCTGTCTAAAGAGAAGATTCTCAAAGATCTGGTGCCCATTTAATTGCAAAAAGATACTCGTCGGTGGTATTAAAGAAAACACTGAAGAACATCACCTAAGAGATTATTTTGAACAGTATGGGAAAGTGGAAGTGTTGAAAGCATGACTAATGGAGGCAGTAGTAAACCAGAGGCTTTGCTTTTATAACCTCTGATGACCATGACTCTGTAGACAAGATTGTTATTCAGAAACACCATACTGTGAATGGCCACAACTGTGAAGTGAGGAGAGGCCTATCTAAGCAAGAGATGGCTAGTGCTTCATCTAGCCAAAGAGGTCAAAGTGATTCTGGATACGAGGTGATCATGAAGGTGGTGTTTGTAGGAATGATAACTTTGATCACGGAAGAAACTTTGGTGGTTGAGATGGCTTTGGTTGCAGCCGTGGTGGCAGTGGATATGATGGTGATGGCTGTAATGGATTTGGTAATGATAAGAGCAGTTTTCAAGGTGGTATAACCTCCAATGATTTTGGCAATTATTACTATTAATTTTCAAACTTTGGACCCATGAAAGGAGGAAACTTTGGAGGCAGAAACTCTGCTCTCTATGATGATAGAAGCCAATACTTTGCCAAACCACAAAACCACGGTTGCTGTAGCTGTTCCAGCAGCAGCAGTAGCTATGGCAGTGGCAGAAGGTTTAAATTACTGCCCAGAAACAAAGCCTAGCAAGAGAGAAGAGTCAGAGAAGTGACAGGGAAGCTACAGGTTGCAATAAATTTGTGAACCCAGCCAAGCACAGTGGCGGCAGGGCCTTGCTGCTACAAAGAAGACGTGTTACACAGAAACTCGTGAATGGGCGAAATCCTCCAGGACTGTATTTGGGACCAACTATATCATGGCTTCTTTCTGTTTCTCTTCTCTGGAAAGTTCAAAGCACTCCAACAAAGGGTTTCAATGTAGATTTTTTTTTTTTTGTCATGGATGCTCTTGATTGCTAGATGTAATAGTGTGATCATGGTGCTGAATATGTGTACTTTTTAAAATATATTTTTATGGATTTCAGAGAGGAAGGGGGAGATGGAAACAACAATGATGAGAGTGAATCATTAACTGGCTGCCTCCTGCACTCACCCTACTGGGGATCAAGCCTACACCCTGGCATATGCCCTTGACCAGAATCCAACCTGGGACCCTTCAGTCCACAAGCTGACACTCTATCGATCGTTTACAAATTTAAAAAAAAGAAAAAGAAAGAAAGCTTGGCAGAATATTGTAATATTTGATCTTTAAAATCTTTTTAAAATATATTTTATTGATTTTTTTACAGAGAGGAAGGGAGAAGGATAGAGAGTTAGAAACAGAGATGAGAAAGAAACATTAATCAGCTACCTTTTGCACACCCACTACTGGGGATGTGCCTGCAACCAAAGTACATGTCTTTGACCAAAATCGAACCTGGGACCCTTGAGTCCACAGACCGACGCTTTATCCACTGAGCCAAACTGGTTAGGGCTTTAAAATTTTTTGTTAAAGTTTCTAAGCAGAAACTGGATAAGAATTGGGTCTGATACCTATAATTTACTAGATATTATGTGTCAAAAAAATCTTTTAAGTGTCTTATAACAAAACTGTCTCTATATTCTTTATAACTACCCTAGGATTTACATTGCTACTTAAATATGGGTGTGATCCATAATGGCAATAGATAAATTAGAGTCAATCACATGTCCATTCCTCAAATTATATAAACAGGAAAAATATGATAAAGGATTCAGCAACCAGGTTTCAACCTTCATTAAGAAGATGAAATTCTCTTTTCCAAAATACATTTTTGGTTCTAATACTAATAATATCACATTTTAAGAGAGTTTTATGCTCCTGCAATTTAACAGGAAGTCCAAAGTCCAGCTTACACCTGCTGAGAGTACAAGGTGAAGAAACTGAGGGAGAAGGTCAACATTTCAGAGAAGGAATTTGAAGAGACCATGGAGCTCAAGCGAGATTCTGGGTTTTATATGTGTATGATATTAGAGTGGATTCTTGATTAAAATTGATAGATGCACAACTGAAATCAGCATAAATAATGAAGAAAATACACTGCCTTATAAATAAAAAATGCTAAGAAACTTTTCAGCTTCCACTGTAGTTGGATTTAAGGTTCAAATAACTTAATCAGGATTAAGACACTCTTAGTTTCAATAGCTTTGCTTTCTTCTGTATTGGCTTCATTACAATGGAATTTTCTCTAATGCTAATTTTCAAGTGCCTCAGACTTAGATCATACCAATTTTACAGCCTGGTAGTTGGCACCTCATGCTATTAGTTCTAGCAAAAGTCCCAGACGTAACCTGCATTGACTCAAGCAAGGTGAAAAGCCAACTATATAACTCATTACTCTGACATTAATTGGCCTTCAAGAGTGAGGTTAGAGGAAGGACAAAACTCATGAATTGTAATAGAGAAAGGATGGAAGGGCTATTACCAGCAGAAACAAAGGATGGATGCTAGATAAGCAAAGACAATAAATATCTATTATATACGCAGCCCTTTCCCTTCTGATGCCAGGGCACATATTGCATCTTGTACTGACTTCTATCTAATTAAGACTCCATGGCCTAGAAACAATCCAAAACCACCACCAAAGACATTCTATTACAATTAGAAAAAGTAACTCCTTCTTACCCAATTAACTGTTGACCCTTTCCAAGTAAAAGCAAGAAAAGCTACAGTTAAGATGTATTAAAAGAAAATATTCAATCTGATATGAGTGCCTTCCACCTAGGAAGAAGGCATCAATATAAAAAAGATATGAATTAATGAAGAAAGTTTAAAACAGCTAAAAAAAAAAGTCATTTATCATTCAAAGGAGATTTCTCTAGAAAAAAGAAGAGCCTTTTCAGGATAGCCACGGAATTTGGTTCTTAAGGCAGAATGAGAGACGATGAGAAAGCAAAGAAGAAACACTGATTGACAGTCAAGTCAGAGCCTTGCTTTGGAGATTACCAGGGTCATGAAAAAGAACCAAGACTTAGATCCAAATAGAGATCAAATAACTGATTTATGAGATATTAATAATTGTCACTCTAAATAAACTATTTAATCAAAAAAATCTATAGAAGTATATTAAGTATCTATATATCTAAAAAAAAAAAAAAATACTGTGGTTCCTGAGGAGAAACCAAGATGGCAGCCTTGGTGAATACCTAAACTGCTTCCTCACACAACAATTTCAAAACTACAGCTAAAAAACAGAATGGACATAATCCAGAACCACAGGAAAGTTGGCTGAGTGAAAATTCTACAATTAGAAGGAAAGAGAGGGGTTCACAGAGACTCAGAGGAGCTGCAAAAAGCTGAGATACACGCATGGAGAGGATGGGTAGTGGGGTGTCTGGCTGGCTTTCTCTAGTGAGAGGGAGACAGAAACTCCCGACTGCACTGAACCCTAGTTTGGACTGCACTGAACCCCAGTTCCAGGCAAGACTCATACGGGGGGAGTCTGTTCTATCAAAAAAAAGTAGGAGTGCACAGAAATTGAGGAGAGCCAGGAAAGGCAGAGGTCTGGAGTTGCACACGCCAGGGAGCACAGAGAGGACTGACTGCTGACTGTGCCACTGGCTTTCTCTAGCAGGAAGAAGACAGAACCTCCCAACAGTGCTGATCTCCACTTCCAACTGCACTGAACCCCAGCTTTAGGTGAGAACCTAAAGACCCAGACTCATACAGGGCCCCGAGCATATGGAAACTCAGGGGAGCCAAGAAAGGTAGAGGTCTGGAGACACACGAGCATGAGTGCACACAGAAAGGGCTGCAGAGATTACCAAGGACATTGAGACCTAGGGGCCACGTAAGGCAGAGTTGATGGGAAGCCAAGGCTGTCTGCTCAGCCCTGAGACTCCTCCCATCCAAGCCTAGCACAGAGGCTTTTGCAGTTTTGCAAGTCTTGTATCATAAGGCTGACTCCAGCACAGAAATTATCCCAGCATAGACAGAGCTGATACACACAAACAATTGGCTTAGAGGTAAATTCCCCCCAGTGATACCAACAACAATCAAGACTTAACGACAACAAGGCTCTACACACAGTCCACAAAGGGGTACACCAAGAGAGTCCACCTCAGGTAACGAGGGAGACAGAGCTACTGGGCCATATAGGACACCTAGCACACAAAGCTACTCTACCAACTCAGGGAAGAAGCAAAAATGTGGAGACAAAGAAATAGATAACAAACAAAAGAAATGGAGCAAAACAAATGACCTGATATAGAGTTCAAAACAACGGTTATAAGGTTTTTCAAGAATTTCCTAGAAAAGATAGATAAATTTAGCGAGAACAAAGAGGAGATGAAAAAGGACCAATTAGAAATTAAACACACACTGACTAAAATAAAAAATAAAAAATATTATACAGAGACCTAACAGCAGACTAGAGGAATACAAGAATCAAGTCAAAGATCTGAAATATAAAGAAGCACAAAACACTCAACTGGAAAAGAAAAAAGAAAAAATAATCCAAAAATGTGAAGATAGTGTAAGGAGCCTCTGAAACAACTTCAAGTGTACCAACATCAGGATTATGGGGGTTCCAGAAGAAGAGAGAGAACAAGATACTGAAAACTTATTTGAAGAAATAATAACTAAGAAGAGAATCTAAGATGGCGGCATAGGTAAACATCTACAGTGCTGCCTCGCACAACAATTTCAAAATTACAACTAAAAGACAGAACACACATCACCCAGAACCACAGGAAAGCTGGCTGAGTGGAAATTCTACAACTAGAAGGAAAGAGAGGGGCTCACAGAGACCCAGAGGAGCTGCAAAAAGCTGAGGTACGGAGACGCGTGCATGGAGAGAGCGGGTGCTGGAGAACCTGGCTTTCTCTGGAGGGAAGGAAACAGAAACTCCCAACGGCATTGAACTCCTTATCCTACAACACTACACCCCATATCCAGCCAAAACTCATACGGGGGCAGTTTGGACTGTGAAAAGGGAGAAGTGCTCGGAAATTTAGGGGAGTCACAAAAGATCAGAAGTCTGGTGGCACAGAGGACCGACTGCTGATTATGCCGCTGCCTTTCACGAGTGGGCGGAAGACAGACCCTCACAACTGTGCTACTTCTAACTACACTAAAACCCAGTTTCGAGCAAAACCCCGGGGACCCAGATTCATATGGTCGCAGAGCGCAGGGGAGCCAAAGAGGCAGCAGTCTAGAGGCACTGTGAAAGAGAGAACACGCGCGCGTGCACAGGCACCACTGCAGCAATTACCCAGTCACGTGAGACTCAGGGCTCCAGGAGGGCGGGGCTGACTGGAAGGCAAGGCGGTCCCTTAAGCCCTGAGACTCCACCCATACCAAGCTCAACAGAGAGGCTTCTGTAGTTTTGCAAGTCTGGTATCATAAGGCTGAATCCAACACAGAAGTTCTCCCAGCATAGTGAAAATGCCAAGACAAGGGAAGGGATCACAAACAAAAAAATGGAGAAAAACAAACGACTGGATATAGAGTTCAAAACCGCGTTTATAAGGTTTTTCAAGAATATCCTAGAAAAGTTGGATAAAGTTAGCGAGTCCCAAGAAGAGATGAAAAAGAACCAACTAGAAATGGAAAAGGACAAACTAGAAATTAAACATACACTGAATGAAATAAAAAATATTATTCAGAGACCTAACAGCAGACTAGAGAAAGGCAAGAATCAAGTCAAAAATTTGAAATATAAAGAACCAGAAAACACTCAACTGGAAAAGTTAGAAGAGAAAAGAATCCAAAAATGTGAAGATAATGTAAGGAGCCTCTGGGACAGATTCAAGCGAACCAACATCAAAATTGTGAGGGTGCCAGAGGAAGAGAGAGAGCAAGATACTGAAAACCTATTTAAAGAAATAATGTCTGAAAACTTCCCACATCTGGTAAAAGAAATAGACTTACACGTCCAGGAAGCACTCAGAACCCCAAATAAAAGGAATCTAAAGAGGACTAAACCAAAACGCATCATAATTAAAATACCAAGAGCAAAAGACAAAGAGAGAATATTAAAAGCAGCAAGAGAAAAACAGTTCATTACCTACAAGGGAGCACCCATATGACTGTCAGCTGATTTCTCAACAGAAATGATGCAGGCCAGATGGGAGTGGCAAGAAATATTCAACGTGATGAATAGCAAGAACCTACAACGAAGAATACTCTATCCAGCAAAGCTATCAGTCAGAATTGAAGGGCAGATAAAGAACTTCACAGAGAAGAAAAAGCTAAAGGAGTTCATCAACTCCAAACCAGCATTATATGAAATGCTGAAAGGTACTCTTTTAGAAGAGGAAGAAGAAAAAGGTAAAAGACAAAAAATTATGGACAACAAATACATATCTATCAACAAGTGAATCTAAAAATTAAGTGAATTAAAAATTTGATCAACAGAATAAACTGGTGAATATAATAGAATCAGGAGCACAGAAAGGGAATAGACTGATAATTCTCAGGGGGAAAGGGGTGAAGGGTGTACAGGGAGAGACTGGACAAAAATCATACACCTATTGATGAGGTCAATAGGAGGGAGGTAAGGGTAGAGGGAAGGGTGGAAGCTGGGTGGAGGGGAGCTATGGAGGGGAAAAAAGAGAAACAAATGTAATAATCTGAATAATAAAAACTTAATTTAAAAAAATTATGAACAACTAATACATATCTATCAACAAGTGAATCTAAAAATTTGATCAACAGAATAAACTGGTGAATATAATAGAATCAAGAGCACAGAAAGGGAGTGGACTGATAATTCTCAGGAGGAAAGGGGTGAGGGGTGTACAGGGAGAGACTGGACAAAAATCATATACCCATGGATGAGGTCAACAGGAGGAAGGTAAGGGTAAAGGAGAGGGTGGGAGCTGGGTGGAGGGGAGCTATAGAGGGGAAAAAAGACAAACAAATGTAATAATATGAATAATAAAGATTTAATTTTAAAAAAGAAAAAAAGAAAAAAAAAGAAATAATAACTGAAAAGTTCTTCCACCTGGTGGAAGAATTAGACTTATAAGTCCACAAAGCGCACAGAACTCTAAATAAAAGCAATCCCAAAAGGACCACACAAAGACACATCATAATTAATATGCCATGAGCAAAAGAAAAAGAATATTAAAAGCAGCAAGAGAAAAACAGTTCATTACCTACAATGGAGCACCCATATGACTGTCAGCTGATTTCTCAACCGAAACTAGGCAGGCCAGAAGTGAGTGGCAAGAAATATCCAACTTGATGAATAGCAAGAACATACAACCAAGATTACTTTACCCAACAAAGCTATCGTTCAGAATTGAAGGTCAGATAAAGAGCTTCACAAATAAGAAAAAGCTAAAGGAGTTCACCAACACTAAACCAGTATTATATGAAATGCTGAAAGGTACTCTTTAAGAAGAGGAAGAAGAAAGTAAAGATAAAAATTAGGAACAACAAATACATATCTATCAACAAGTGAATCTAAAAATAAGTGAATAAAAATCTGATGAACAGAATAAACTGGTGAATATAATATAATCAGGGGCATAGAAATGGAGTGGACTGACAATTCTCAGGGGGAAAGGGATGTGGGGGTTAAGGGGAGAGACTGGACAAAAATTGTACACCCATGGATGAGGACAAATGGGGAGGAGGTAAGGGCAGAGTGTGGGGTGGGAGCCAGGTGGAGAGGAGCTTTGGGGGAATAAAGAGGAACAATTATAATAATCTGAACAATGAAGATTTATTAAGTTAAAAATAAATAAATAAATAAATAAATAAATAAATAAATAAATAAATAATATAAAAATAAATTACAAAAAAAATATGCAAGATATACCCAATTATGCATTTAAACTTTCTTCAAACTTTGCCTTCAAAATTTCCTCCAGGCTCTCGTACAAATCCTGCATGACTAATCTCTTATAAATAACATTTCACAACACTAGCCACTTCTTACAAACTTGGAATGGTTCTCTGGTATTAACTGCATTAAATCTAAATCTCCCATCCTAAACTATAAAGCCCTCTGTAATTCATACCTGCCTACTAGCAATTACATATGCTGCACTCCTTAACATGTACTCTTTCTTTTGATCTTTTTATTGTTCAGTTTATACCCTGCATGATTTTTTCTACCTCCAAAACCTAGCTCATTAGATTCCCCACTATGGTAGAAAGAATAATGACCCTAACAAAGATTGCACTGTCCTAATCTCCAGAAACTGTAAATATATTACCTTACATGGCAAAAAAGACTTTGCAGATAGAGTAAAGGATTTTAAGATGGGGATATTATTCTGGATTATCCAGTTGGGCCCAATATAATCACAGGGTCCTTATAAAAGGAAGTCAGAGGCTCTCAAGATGGAATTTAATGCCGGACATTGGGGCATCATTTAATGCCAATGGGTCTTGACCCAGCATCTAGAAAATTTCAGCAATCTGGAGAAAGGCTGTGCATAGATTAAGTAAGAGTCCAAAGACAAAAGATAATTTTAAAAGGCATTGGGAGCTAAGTTTTCCTTGTCTCAGGATCCTTGCTTCTTTGCTAACACAATTTGTCCTAAGGCAAGGTAGAGATAATATACTTCAAAGGGTAGGGTTTCATACAGAAGCATTGTCAGATTGGGTAATAGCCTATGGCTGTTCAGGTGTTTGGCCAACAGGAGGCAATAACATGTAGATTAAGATGCCCTGAGCTGTCTGATAGCAAACAATCACCCTATTCAGGTTTGGGGGAAATGCCTTTAGCCACTCCAACAGGTGATAACATATGTTGAGTCCCCAAGTTCCATCAACCTTTTGTTGAAACTCTTGCAATTATGACATACTGGAACTGACTTCTGGTAAGAAGCAGGGATTGTAGTGTGCACACAGAAGAGTCACCAAAAGGCCACAAGCCAAGGAATGCAAGCAGTCTCTAGGAGTTAGAAAAGACAAGAAAATGGAATCACTCCTGGAACTTCCCAGAGGAATGCAGCTCTACCAATACTTTCATTTTAGCTCCATAACACTCATTTCAGACTTCTGATCTCTAGAACTGTGAGGTGATAACTTTGTATTCTTTTAAGACTAAACTTATAATAATTTGTTAAAATGTCAGACAGAAAGTAATGCACCTAATCAACACCACCTTCAACAGATAATAATTTCAACACTATATTCTCTTTGAAGCTTTCTGTGACCTGTCCCTTTAATGGAAATGTCCAATATCAAGGTTTTAATACAGAATGGTCTTTCTTTTTTAGTGTTGCCTTGAGTAAACTCTAACCTTCTTCAAAGAAGTGATCATAAGGGCTGGTGCTTCATGTTCTCAACTGTAGTTATGCACTAGGTATACAATACATGCTTGTTGATTTTGTCATATTTGTATTCATCAAGCAAACATTCATTAAGCAATGATTCATACAAAGTAATCTGCCAGCACCATGGAATTCAGCAAAGGGAACAACTAGAGTCCTCACTCTCTAGAACAACATCTTGGGAGTTATAAAACATATATTCAATTAACTGAAGGAAACTCAAAAGCAGGCTATGTAAAATTACAGAGTAAAAGAGGTTTTAGGAGTTTAAATATGGAAGAGTTTATTTTGTTGGGAGATTCAAAAATATCTCCTGATAGAAGTGGCATGTTGCTCAACATATCTTTAGCATGTCTATGTTTGATGTCATTCCTTATTTCTCCTTCCCTCTCATTGATCATCTTTCTCAAGAAACTATTTCATGTTTTCACTTGGCTTGAGGATTGCCTCAGTGAGATAAAGATAGGTCTAAAACAACCTGCCATTCTGAAATGACTCTGATCCCTCTTCTCTCTCACTTCTCTCAATTTTGTTTCCTCTGCCATAGCCTAACACCTATATTTATATTAGAATTACTAACTACCATTTTCATCAGCATGTTCCAGTTCTCACTAGAGAGGACCCTATTCTCTCTCCTTAGTCCTTCCATTGAGCAATGAATGAAAGTTTTAAAAGCACTCATGGAATACTGACCCCTTCCTTTATTGAGAAACTGTCTTTATGTTAAGGTGGATCTCAATGCTGCCATATCAATTAAACAAACTTTAAAAATTCATCTATTATTAAACTAGATTGCATGAAAATAAGAAGTGATGTATTTCATAGTATTATTCAAACTTTCTTCTTCAAAATGCACTATCCTATATAATAAAAGCCTAATATGCAAATTTCCCCTCTAGCAGTTGTTCTACCAGTTCGACTGCTCGCTATGATGTCTGTTGACCACCAGGGGGCAGCACAGAACATTGCAGGTGTTGGCGACACGTGGCACTGGCAGAGGGTGGCAGTGGAGGTGCTGCTGGCCCTGATGAGCCTTTACTAGAATGGGATTGTGGTGGGATGGTGGAGCAGGTGAGTGAGCAATGTCAGCCAAGGCTAATGCAAGCAGGAGCCTGATTGCCTGCCGATTGCCTCACAGACAGCAGACTAGCAGTAGCATCAGGGGGTGGGGTTGCTGCCCAGCTCTCAGGCACTAAGGGAGCCAGGTGGGGGAACTGGCCCTGATCAATGGCCGTACAGGTGGGATGGTGGTGCAGATGAGGGGATGGTGCCAAGCCACAGTAGGGTGCCAGGTGGAGCTGTGGAACTACGAGGCTGGGGCATGAACTGGGGCCCAATCCCCATAGGCCACCCTGAGGGACTCCACATATGCACAAATTCACGCATCGGGCCTCTAGTTTCATATACTAGGGACTCAGTTGCCAACCATTTTTGGAAAGAGTGGATTAAACAGTTATATATTACTTAACTGCAGACCTTCTCAGAGCCTATACTACTCTAGAGTGTGTTTGAATCCACAAGGATTAAGAATGCAAAATTTCAAAAAGTTACTTTACCACAAAATCCTACTTTTGTTGTTATTGTTTGTCATTTGTTTCCTTACACTCATCAGTAGAATTTTAGAAGAACTTTGGGAAATGCAAATACAGAGGAAAGGAAAGGGTCAGAAAGGCTCTGAAATCTTAGTTTTAGTACTAGCTCTTCCATTAACTAATTGTATAAGGCCTCTGTGGACTATGATCATTTCCCCACTTATAATTGAAGATGCAAATTAGATCATCTCTGAGATTCCTTCCAGCTTTTATTATTCTATGATTCTATTTTCCATAAATTAATCTAATTGTCCACTGTTTCAGGTTGTGTTCAGACAATAAACAACTAATACTTCCACTTCCTATTACTCTTGATTCTAGAAAAGGCACCTCCATTTTAAATTTCAGAAATCTTACTATAAATTTAACTTCATTTGTATTTAAAGCAGTAACATGTGTATATAAACATTAGCTACTTCATAAAGGTTAAAAGGATGAATGAAATATAAGTGATCTAATTAACGTCATAAAACTGAAATAGTCCTCAAAAGCAGGCCATATATCAATCTATTGCTGACTTCATGAATTATCATGTTAAGTTTTTTTATATAAAGTCCACTAAGATCCAGAACGATTATACAACTTGACTTGCTCAGGTTCATAAAGTGTAGGATTATTAAGTCTGCTTTATAATGTTGTATTCTTATTAAAAATTTATTACGTCAAAAGGAATAAACATTTCCTTTTCCTATTCTGGTGTAGCTCAGTGGTTGAGCATTGACCTGTGAACCAGAAGGTCATGATTCCTTGACTGGTCAGGCACATGCCTGGGTTGCAGGCTCCATTCCCAGTAGGGAACATGCAGGGGGTGACCAATCAATTATTCTCTCTCATCATTGATGTTTTTATCTCTCTCTTCCTCACTATTCCTCTCTGAAATCAATAAAAATATATGTTTTAAAAAAGGAATAAGACCATAAATACCTATTTACCCATCATCCAACTAAAGAAGTAAAATATTGCCACTATGGTTGCAGTCACATAGGTCTTGTCTCCCAGACTACATTCTTCCTCTCTCCTCATAGATAATCTACACTACTTTCAGAAATAGAAAAAATAAATAAATAAATAAACAAAAAAAGCTCTAAAGCACATAAAATGGCAATGAATTTTACAAAATTGTTCAGAATAATTTCTGAAATATCAAATAATTGATTTAAATATTCTTTGCACGAACACATATTTTGTTTAATAGGATTTTTGGAATATTGAACACTTATGGGGTTATGTTATTTAGTGTCCCAGTACATAGATTCATGCATATTGAAAGGAAATTACTTAGAAGAAATATTTTAATATCGCTATTTGCCCTTTTTCTATAATAGAAGTGTCAACAAAATTCACGATTGACAATGACAGTTCGAAACACACCTGTGTGATTAGCACCAGCTTTATGTACATTGCACATGTGCAAGTCAACTTAGCCTTTTTTATATATAGATAACTTATGTGAAAATGAATAAGGAATTATGCAAACATTATCACAATAGAAGAGCAGCCGTCAGAAGCTCCATGATAAAGTCCCAGACTTGCCCTGCTCTGTCTATGGGAAGGTTCTAGCATGACTGCTCACTTTTCCCATTGGAAGCTTTTGCTAAGCACCTTTATCTCTCTCCCTCCCTGCCTTTGGGCGTCCCTGCCTCTCTCCTATGCTCCCTCCATGCCTCCTTCCCTTCTTTCCTTCCTTTCTTATTTCTTCTTTTCTCATATATGTAATAGTTGATGTTTTGCCAAAAGAAAATAAAAAAGGACTGAGCTATCTACACTCCATTTCAGTATAAATCTGGAGGTGGGAGGTTAATCATTGCAACAGCATCCTCCAAGTGGCCGAAGCATTTACTCAAGGTTATTAGATAATTCTTGAAAATGTAGTGAGTGGGATAGGATTTTCATTGTTCAAAAGGGAATTTTACATGAATCAAATTATTCAGATGACTACTTTTCCCCAATAATTCTAGTTTCCAAAGTGTTCTTGTAAGAATAAATAGTCATTTTATAACAAGTTGATTAAAATGAGGTGGTGTTGGGGAGGAAGAGAAATAACTATTTGAATAATCACTAAATCAGTGTTTTCCAGTGGGTAGGTTAAGATAAAATGTGTTATAAAATTTAAAATATCTAATGAAAACAGATACAAAGTATTTCTATAGGACTTTATAAATCTAATCCACAAAAGAAACTATCTGGACCTAGGGCTGACCGTGAATATTCATTTTCATTTCATGATATCAACAATTTCCCACAGTCATTTCACAGAAAATTACACATCAAAGATATCCATTTTTGCCATTGAAATTTATCCCAAAAGAATAAAATTTATTGCTAGCGGAAAAAAAACAATAGAAGCTTGCTAAAAATATATATAAGAATGTAATTAACTTACATGTTATGTGATGTTAATATTTTATTCATTCTGACCCACAAACTCTAAAACCGATCCATGCCAAAAGTGCCACAATTCTACATTCAATTGTTCAAATTCTCAGCAGAGAAATGCATGAAAACTCAATAGCTGAGGGTCATCATTAGCTAACTGACAGACTTTTCAATATTTTTGTCATAAATATTTTTGGATAAAGAAAAAATAATGTTTGCCTTTCATATTGTACATATTAAGATACGCAGAGAAAGTGAATGACTGGAGGTGATTAAAGTGACAATATCTAACAATCTAAATTCATTCTGATCTGTGCCTGCATTACCATACAGTGGCTGGGTGGATAAAGGTGAGCCTGTAAAGCAAACCTAAGGAACAGACAAGTCTGGGGGGCCAGTGGGGGAGGGAGACAGTAAAGTTACAGAAACCAAGGAATGTGCTTCAATACATAGAGAGGATTTAATAATAGTTAATGTTACTGATTGGAGAAGTGGAGATTATTAATATTAATGAAAGGCTATATTACTAGTCCCTTCAACACATAACTTTATTAAAATCAAATAAACTTCATGCCAGATGATCTTGTTTTAGTCCTTGATTAGTAATCAAGTTCTTACCAGATAAGTGTTTAAAATTTAAACAATGCCATCTGAGTTTTTAACTAAGAATTCAAAAAGAGGAGATTCAACTCCTGGACCAGTCAGTGACTCAACAGCTTTCTTCTCCTTTGCTATTTTTAAATTTAAATTTTATTTTTTACTGTTGACAGTATTATAGATGTCCCTCATACCCTTCCTTTCATCCCCTCTTCCCAGTCCCCACCCTAGCATGAGCCTTCACTACCTTATGGTATCTTCAGAAAGTTTGCTTCCACAGATAATAGGTTAAGGCATACGTTGTATTCTTTGGAAGGACCACAAGAGAAGACATTATAGACACTGTGCTCCAGAGCAATATATGACATTAGTTCAAAATACCATGATATGAGTCAGTTGTTGAAAGAATTTGCTTCATTTTGTGTTTATGATATTACCCAGGGTAATGTTTTTACAAAGTAACATTACAGTAAAACAAAGATAGTTGAATTATCTTATTATTTTATACAAGAAATATGTCAAAAAAGCAATTAATATGTAGATCACTTTTGTGCATTGCAGTTGGAAGTAAGTAATGGGTAAGTTTATCTATAGTACTTATATTACTGAGCAACACCAAACAATCAATGTGTCTGTTGAGAGAAGAAAACAGTCACAGCAATGGGGAAGTGGGAGGCTCTGACCATGGCCAAGATATCACTGCTCAGGTGAGTGAAAGAGAAAAAAGGATTCTTGAATGCTACATTTTCAAATGAAAAGAATTCATATCAACTAGGATACATTCATTCAAACTAAAATATAAATTACTTCTACTTATCTTCTATTCTCCAAAATCCATGCCATTAATCCTTTCAATTAATAGCCTAATAGTATGGGTCAAAAAATACTAATCCCAGTTTCGACATCAAATCATATAATTCCATTTTTCCAGTGATGAAATGGGGATAGTACCTTTATTCTATATACCTTATAAATGTTATATAGATTATACAAGATTGATGTAGGTGGTGTAAACGTACTTTGTAAAAAATTTAAACTTCTATATGTTTGCAATTCATTATAATCCTCACATAATTATACACTAAGCCAACTATCTAAACATTATCACTTTGAAACATGCTCATACTTATAAAATGTTATTATTGCCCACAAATGTGTGCTGAGTGTATGTTTCAAATGCAAGAATTTCTAAAAGCATGCCAACTTCATACACAGACATACCACATATTCTCTAGATACAAGGGGCTAACTACAGGCATGTGGCAAGCACTGGTAGTTCTCAAGCTGACTCCCTTCCTTCTGATAAGAGTCGTCATGGTTAACTGGGCATATTTCTGTTTAGAATAGATAATATTTTATAGCTTCTCTTGCAGCCAACTGAGGTTCTTAGGCTAAATTCTGGTCAATAGGATATAATCTGAAATATCATGTTAAATGTGTCCCTAGAGAAAAGTGTTCTTAAGTAACAAGTATCTGATTTTTCCATTCCTTTCTCTTCCCTGTGAGCTGGAATGTGTATATGCACCTGGGATGTAGGCAGACATCCTGGTCCATGAAGGAGCACCTAGATGATGGGAAAGATGGAGCAAAAAGATAAGAGTTATTTGGTTCCTGACACATGAATATCAACGCTATATGGCCTACACAATTTTTTCACATGGAGGGTAAATAATAAAAATAAATAAATAAATTTAAAAACCTATTACTTGGGGTTATTCACAACCTCATCCTATCTGTATACCATAGACTATATACCATGTGTGCTTATGTTATCTATATTTATATGTACAATTACTTATAAATACAAGCATAAATATATATATAAATATTTGTACATAATGTACACATATATTTCTACACAATCTGATATAAAACAAAAACAGGACTAGGGCCATTCAATTGCCTAGTAGAACAGACACTTCAAATGTGAAATGCTCCTAAAGGTCTGTAGTATTATCCTCTCCATTATAATCTCCATAATGCCAATAAAATAGGCATTAGAAATTCTAACTCTAAATCTGATCCATCACATCCTAACTACAGAGCTCCTTCAGTCCTCTTCTGCATGCCTCCTGTCCTCCAGATTTACTTCGGCTCTCAACCTTGCAAGACAGGCATCTTTCTCTTCATCTTTGTTTATGAGGCCCTTGAATGAGGCCCTAAAACCTACCTTGCTGAGGGCTAACTGTCCTTCAAAATTTAGTGCAAATCTTACTTCCATGACACACCTCCATACACATTCCTCTGTTGCCTTTGTTTGGTTAGCTCCTTGAAGCTCCCTTAGGATTTTGTACATGTATTTATTCTTTCAACAAAAATGTAAGTATCTACTGAATGGCAGGCACTAGTGATCTCTACTATAACCATCAAGTATATATAATTGATCTTTAGTCTTACCCACAATCCTAGAGAACACGCATAAATAAGACATTTTTCAATTTCTTTCACCTCCATGCCATGTACAAATGTTCAAAAATTGATTAATTATTGGGAATTTGCTCTACTCACTGTTCAACTGGAAGACCCATCCAGCACTCTGTTGCCATGGTTCCTAGACTTCATTTATTTCATTGACCTTCCTCTCTCTCTTTACACAGCCTCAGTTTAAACAATGTCTTCTAGAGACAAAGATACCTTAATTCTCAAAATCTGAAACTTATTCATAAAATTTTTCCCAGATCTCTCAGCTACTAAACCTACACTTAAGTGTCCAGTTCCTTGACTTCATATTTTACTTCTTTTCATACCCAACTTGGATCTCGTGTTAATCATTTCAATTAGTCTCACTTGCACCATTAATTCCCTCATTTTTATGGTTATGTCATACATACTTAAGCATTCCTCCTAGTTTGAATTAATCATTTGCTTGTAATGCCAGGTGCTACTTTGAGATTTTAAAAAAGGTACCTATAACAGCAATGAGGACATTTTGGTTAAGTGGCAATTGTCAAAAATTAAGTAGGCCATTTCTTCTCTAAGATATTCTAAAATATTAACATTCGGTAAAAGCCATAGAATTAGGTTTCTCAAGCTAAAAGTAATTCCAGCTTTATATTCTCTTACTAGAGCCACAATGCATGAAATTCATGCAAGAGCCTTGGCCCCAGCCCCAGGCCCAGCTCCCGCTTCCATCACCATGGGCATAGTGGGGAGGGGGGTGGGGGTATCTGCCACCTCTGCTGTGGCCCCCACCTGCCATGGCTTTGTCTGGACAGAAGGATGTCCAGTCTAATTAGCATATTATTATTTTATTATTATAGATTCCACTGGAGATTGTCAACCACTGCAATGTATAATGTCATCTTCTTTGGCCAGTAAAGCCAGAGTCCTAACTGGTTTTATCAGTCTCTGAGGGTTATTACCACATGATTCTGGATAAACTGCTTTAAAAATTTGCCTGAGAAGGTCTTTCTTTGAAGGAAAAAGTAATGAATGCTCTTAGGGTAAGTTGTCTGAACAAGTATTTTAAAAGATGCTGAAAACTAAAACTGATTCTGAGTGCTACCATTGTGGTTCTGAGTTTGAGTATTAACTTATGAACCAAGAGGTCATGATTTGATTCCTGGTCAAGGCACATGCTGGGGTTGCAGGCTAAATCCCCAGTGTAGGGCATACAAGAGGCAGCCAATCAATGATTTTCTCTCATTCTCTCTCTCTCTCTTTCTCTCTCTCTCTCTCTCTCTCCCCTTTTGCACTAAAATCAATAAAACTATATATTTTTAAAAACTGATTCTGAGTGGGTAACCTATTTTTATTTCACAGGCTTTGAAAGAGAAATTCATCACATGTTAACTGCAGAAAGTTAGAAAAGAACAATTGTTTTTATTTCCATTACCTTTTGCTTTCCTTTAATGGCTGTACTTTTATAGCCAAAAAGTGTTTGTATCACAATAAGTATAAAGATTTAGTAAATATCTAATTTATTTCTGGTCATTGTGTATCATGGTAAGTATAATGATTTAGTAAATATCTAATTTATTTCTGGTCACTGTGTATCATGGTAAGTATAATGATTTAGTAAATATCTAATTTATTTCTGGTCGCTGTGTATCATGGTAAGTATAATGATTTAGTAAATATCTAATTTATTTCTGGTCGCTGGGTAGCATAGTTACAGCAATTGTTTGCTTGTCCCATAAAGGTAGTTAGAAAAGATCTTTAGTTATATTCTCTTTGATCATTGGAAAAGCTATTGCTTTCCTTTCCAATTAGGCATCTCAATATATCCTCCCAGTTTAGTCCATTCCCTAAAATAGAACAATCAATTCTTTTAAGATTTATTGAAAACAAGATGATCAGGGTGAAGGAAAAAAATACAAAATAGATCAACAACACTGTAAGAATGCCTTTGGTGGGCTTATTAATAGACTAGACGAAACTGAGGAAAGAATATCTATGCTTGAGGATAGTTCAAAAGAAGTTTCCAATAATAAAAAAGCAAAGAGGGGAAAAAACACCAAGAAACAAAATCCCAGATTATCCAAGAACTGAGCGACAGTTACAAAAGACATAACATACATGAAACAGTAATGACAGAAGAAGAGAAAGAAGAACAGAATAAAGATTTGAAATAATAATGACTGAAAATGTACACCAAACCACAAATTTAGGAAGCTCAGAGAACACAAAGCAAAATTAATTTTAGAAAATAAATAAAACTATACCTAATTGTATAATATTCAAACTATAGAAAAACAAAGATAAGGAAAAAATGCTGAAATAAGTCAGAGGGAGCAAAATAAGAATTAGATCCCTCTCTATATAGTTGCAATAAAATAGTTGTATCTATTTCCTTAAATACAGAATAACTGTGAATGAATATTTCTAGGAAAACCTTTTGATAACCTGATGGATCTTAAAAAGTAATAAAGAGTACTCATGTACCAAATTTTGCACATTAGTAATTCAGGGGTTGATGTCCTAGGTTAAGAACCTATGATATATATATGATATCTTGTAACTACTATAGTTTTTTAAATAAAAATAGTTATTCATCTATTAGTCATGATTTCATGGCTCAATTTAGCAAAAAACCTAAGAAGAAAATATTTATATTGCAATAAACACATAATCTCTAGAGTAAATCAGAAGGTCTTTGGTAATCCTATAATATGCTTTTTTTAATTTTGAAAATATCTATATCTCTAGTTTTTCTGCATTCTCTCACAGATATCTATCTATATAAGTGTTAGTACATTTTAAGAAAATGTACAAAACTTTTCATCAATTAAAAACAATCATTGTATTATTACCCTAAATCAAAACACTGTACAAGTCCTGACTGGCATGGTTCAGTGGTTGAGTGTGAACCTGTGAAACAGGGGGTCATGGTTTGATTCCCAGTCGGAGCACATGCCTGGGTTGTAGGCTTGATCCCAAGTACGGGGCAAGCAGAAAGCAGCCAATCAATAACTGACTGATATTCTCCCTCATAACTGACCTTTCTCTCTCTCTCTCCCTCTCTCCTCTCTCTCTCTCTCTCTCCTTCTCTGTCTCTCTCTCTTCCTTTCTTTCTGAAATCAATGAAAAATTTTTAAAAAAACAAAGGCACTGTGCAAGTAATATTCTCCCAAAAGTTACTGTAATTCTAAAGGAGAAAACTGGAAATTTTAATTAAAGACTATAAGTATTCCCAGTGCTACGGGATTTTGAAACGTTTCAAAGAAAAGAGTTGCACTTTCAAGATCAAACAGAAGGAAGAGCTAAGAAGAAAGAGCATGGTCTCTCTTCTCCTTGGAAATCTTATTTAGACTAGAACTTTTGTACTTTTAAATGTGGTCCTCAGACCTTCAGGAGTTTTACAAATCATATCAGGGAATCCCTAAGTAAAAACTGCTTTCAAAATAATCCAAGATGTTATTTGCTTTTTCACTGTGTTGACATTTTCACAGATACTACAAAATCAATGGTGGATAAAACTGCTAGTGCCTAAACATGGAGTTACAGTAGTGGCCCCAAACTGTACCAGGTAGCCAGCAGCACCAGTTTTCCATTATAATCGTGAAAGCATTTACATGTATCTTGAATATGAAGCTATGTTCTACACAGGTAGTTCAGATATAAAAACTCTAATCCAACTTCAAGCATGTGTCCAATGTCTTACTCTGTCCTCAAATTCTAATTTTTTTTAAGTATAGATTGCAGAAGATAAAATATAAATTTGTATAATATTAAATAGATGCAGCCAAGGACATAAACACAGGGGAGTGCTGAATAAATATTATTTAATGCTTATTATAGCCACTGAATTGTAAAAAAAAATTTCATTACCAATTTCTAAGTCTTTCCATAACCAGCCAACTTCATTTTATTAGTTCTTTAATGCTGTATGGCCATATCAAATTTTCTCAATTCAGTGGCATTGCCTTCCTCGTTTGATTCAATCTAATTTTGACCCTATCTGAATTCTCTAGGGGAAAATGATATGAAATTCCTTCGTATTACATTTCAGCTTTACATTACGTATTATGGCATTATATTGCACCAAAACATAAGAGCAAGGCAACCAGTAACGTACAGAATTTTCCTTGAAGGCCAGTAAATTTCAGTTTACCACACCAAAGAAAGATTTCCTTCTATAACTTTCCCACAGTCAATTTGGACTAAATCAGAACCAAACTTCTCTTTCAGACAAAGCCATGAATCTGGTCAGGATTCATTTTAAGCCATCGTGATTCTCGGGACCTGGAGGACTCTGTATTGAACTGAAAAGGCAAGCCAAGTTTTCATGACTTACCTATCTGGTTTGAAATTGCTAATACCAATTAAATGGAGATGCATGATTTTGTTTTGTTTTGTTTTGTTTTCATTTTTTTAAATTAAATCTTTATTATTCAGATTATTACATTTGTTTCTCTTTTTGCTGTCCGTAGCACCTCTCCACCCAACTCCCACCCTTCCCTCTACCCTTACCTCCCTCCCACTGACCTCATCCATAGGTGTATGATTTTTGTCCAGTCTCTCCCTATACACCCCTCACCCCTTTTCCCCTGAGAATTATCAGTGCACTCCCTTTCTGTGCTCCTGATTCTATTACATTCACCAGTTTATTCTGTTGATCAAATTTTTAATTCACTTAATTTTTAGATTCACTTGTTGATAGATATGTATTTGTTGTTCATAATTTTTTGTCTTTTACCTTTTTCTTCTTCCTCTTCTAAAAGAGTACCTTTCAGCATTTCATATAATACTGGGTTGGAGTTGATGAACTCTTTTAGCTTTTTCTTCTCTGTGAAGCTCTTTATCTGCCCTTCAATTCTGAATGATAGCTTTGCTGGATAGATTATTCTTGGTTGTAGGTTCTTGCTATTCATCACTTTGAATATTTCTTGCCACTCCTGTCTGGCCTGCATCATTTCTGTTCAGAAATCAGCTGACAGTCGTATGGGTGCTCCCTTATAGGTAATGAACTGTTTTTCTCTTGCTGCTTTTAATATTCTCTCTTTGTCTTTTGCTCTTGGTGTTTTAATTATGATGTGTCTTGGTGTGGTCCTCTTTGCATTCCTTTTGTTCAGGGTGTGCTGTGCTTCTTGGACTTGTAAGTCTATTTCTTTAACCAGATGTGGGAAGTTTTCAGACATTATTTCTTTAAATAGGTTTTCAGTATCTTGCTCTCTCTCTTCTTCTGGCATGCCCACAATTCTGATGTTGGTATGCTTGAAGCTGTCCCAGAGGCTCCTTACATTATGTTCACATTTTTGGATTCTTTTCTCTTCTTGCTTCTCCAGTTGAGTGTTTTCTGCTTCTTTATATTTCAAATTTTTGACTTGATTCTTGCCCTCCTCTAGTCTGCTGTTAGGACTCTGTATAATATTTTTTATTTCAGTCAGTGTCTCTAGTTGGTCCTTTTCCATCTCCTCCAGGTTCTCACTAATTTTATCCAACTTTTCCAACGTATTCTTGAAAAACCTTATAAGCGTTGTTTTGAACTCTATATCCAGTCCTTTTTTTTCCTCCATTTCTTTTGTTTGTGATCCCTTCCCTTGTCTCGGCATTTTCACTATGCTGGGAGAACTGTGTTGGATTCAGCCTTCTGATACGAGACTTGCAAAACCGAAGGAGCCTCTGTTGAGCTTGGGATGGTGGAGTCTCAGGGCTTAAGGGACCGCCTTACCTTCCAGTTGGCCCCGCCCGCCACGGCCCTTGAGTCTCACATGACTGGGTAATGGCTGGAGCGGTCCTTGTGCGCTCGGGCTCGCAGTGTCTCTAGACCGCTGCCTTTCCGCCTCCCTTGCGCTTCAGGACCACACGAGGCTAGGTCCCCAGGTTTCACCAGAAGCAGGGGCTTAGTGGAGTCAGAAGTGGCACAGTTGGGAGGGTCTGTCTCACGCCCACTCGCTAAAGCCAGAGGGCACAATCAGCAATCTGTCCTATGCGCAGTGCTGTGCGCGCCACGAGGCCTCTGATCTTTTGCAACTCCCCTAAATTTCTGTGCATCTCTCCCTTTTCACAGTCCAAACTCGCCCCATATGAGTTTCGGCTGGATCTGGGGTTTAGTGTCATAAGATAAGGGGTTCAATGCCTTTGAGAGTCTCCGTTTCCCTCCCGCCAGAGAAAACCAGCCAGGTTCTCCGGCACCCGCTCTTGCCACGCGCACATCTCTATACCTCAGCTTTTTCAGCTCCACTGGGTCTCCGTGAGCCCCTCTCCTTCCCTCTAGCTGTAGAACTTCCACTCAGCCAGCTTTCCTGTGGTTCTGGATGATGTCCGTTCTGTCTTTTAGTTGTAGTTTTGAAATTGTTGTGCGAGGCAGCAGTGTAGGTATTTACCTATGCAGCCATCTTGGATTCTCCAGATTCATGATTTTGTATTATGATTTATATTTTGAGCAGTTATAGGTTCACAGAAAAATCTAGTGGAAGGTACAGATATTTCCCATATACCACATACTCCCACAAATACACAGCTTCTCTCCTTCTTAACATCCTCAGAAAGATGGTACATTTGTTAAAACTGATGAACTTACATTGGCATATCATAATTACCTAAAGTCCATATTTACATTACTGTTAACCCATGACTTTGTACATTCCATAAGTATTGAAAAATGCCTAATGACATGTATCCAACTTTATAGTATCAGAGTAGTTTCACTGTCCTAAAAATCCTATGTTCCACCTACTCATCTCTTCCACCCTAACTCCTGTCAAATAATGTTCTTTGTACTATCTCTTTAGTTCGACCTTTTCCATATTTGGAATGACACAGTATGCAGTCATTTCACTTTGGATTCTTTCATTTAATAATATACTGTTAAGGTTTCTACATGTCGTGTCATGGATTGGTAACTCATTTCTCTTTACCACTGAATAGTATTCTACTATCTGAATGTACCAGTTTATTTGTCCATTCATCTCCTGTAGATGAATGGATAAATTTTGGTTGTTTCCAAAATTTGGCATTTATAAATAAAGCTGCTTTTGTGTAGACATCAGTTTTCAAATCCTTTGGGTAAATAAATATCGAGGAACCTGACTGCTGTATCAGCCATATATGGTAATGTTGTTTAATTTTGTAAGTAACAACCTAGCTGTCTTCCAAAGAGGTGGTACCATTTTGTACTCCTACCAACAATAAATGGGAATAGGATTTTTGAAAATAAACATCCTGAGTGCCTATTGTTATGTAAATAGCAAAGGAGACAAAGAAATTGGCAAGGACAAGAAGGTACTAGAAAATGACCAAGGGCTTTCTGTGAAATATATTACCTGTCTTCTGATTTACCATCAAACTGCAGCATGGTTACAATTGTGTAAAAATGTTTGCAATTGTTTACAAGCCTTCTTGTAAGAATACTCACAACATAATAGCCCATAAGTCCCAGAAAATAACATAAAGATGACATAGCTAATGTGGAACATTTTGCTATAGGTTAAGAAACATTTTCTAATCCAGCCTCTAAGCCCTTTTTTATATCACAAACTATGGCTGAGTAAAGGAAATAGAAGTAACCACGATTATTCTTTTTCACACAAAAAGAAAACTATTAAGTCTCTGATAGATATCATAACTTAACCTCAGATTATTTCTAAGCAACCAAACTTATTTGATAGCAGACAAAAGCCTGAGCTACTGAAATTAAAAGGCTTGTGAAAAAATAAAAAGCTAACTCAACTATTCTGCAAGTGACCTACACATCCTCAGAGCAAAGCAGTGGCCAATTTTCTGTAATGCATTTGAGCTCCACAGGGCTTTCCCTGTATCTTGTCCAGTATAAATAATATCCTGAAAGTGTTTATCATATTAAGTTTTCATTGCTTTCCTTTCGCCAATGACAATGGCAGTGTTTCTGTTCTGACAATGTTGTCTCAATATTCCATTATGTTGACTCAATATTTACAATGTGTAATCATTGATAATAAGTTCATAAAAACAGATCTGAGAAAACAATGAATTGCTATGACATATCACCCTGAGGGAACAAAAACGCATGTTATAAAAAATAATATAAATGATTAACCAAAGAGCTTAAATACATATATGCATTGCCCATGGACTCAAGACAAAAGGGTGGTTGGGGCAGGAACCAGGTGGAGAAGGACTTGACTGCTGTATCAGCCATATATAGTAATGTTATGTTTAATTTTGTAAGCAACAACCTAGCTTCTTCCAAAGAGGTGGTACTATTTTGTATTCCATTGCCCTATTCAAGGGCAATGAGGAGAAAAGTGAGGGACATCTGTAATACTTTCAACAATAAAAGATTTTTTTAAAAGGAAGAGAAAAATAATAATATAAGTGAAATTTTACAATTCCCTAGGTGGCTTTGACTCCTGAACGGGCCCTACTCAGAAAAAAAATAAATGTATTAAGATGTACAGGCAATAGTGAGAGGATTTAGAAATACAGCAGTTAGGGTAGGGTCTATGGCAAAAGAATGCCTACATGACAGGTGGAGCCAGCTACAAACCACTAGAACGTTAATCTTACAAGAGCAGCAGAATGTGACAAGAGAAGGGGGAGAACATGGGAGGGCAGAGGGTTGAACTTTGAAACTTTGAAACTGATACCTGGCAGGGAAGGGTGAAATTGGCCAATTAGGAAAAAACACAAGGACATAAAATGAGGAAGGGTCCAATTAGAAAGTAGCATGTACAGACAACGAAGCTGCCAGCATTTATAAACCCTTAGAGACAGAGACCCACTGGTTACCCATTTGGGTACCCCTCCCTTGGCGGGAGTTTGTATATGCTTGCAATAAATTTCCATGCTTTTGCTTAAAATCTTCTAGTCTGCAAATTTTATTCTTCAAACTTTATAGGACAAAAACCCAGAATAAGAACTCCAATTTGCTGTTTGGGTGACAATACTATTTCACATTTCAGAAGCCCAGCTTCCTAAGTGTCAAGGTGACCTAACTGAATTATACAGCAAAATAATTTCATATCCTGAGTGTCAGAAAATACAGGAAATGGTGCCCAAAATGCAACCATGATGTCAGGCCCTGAGATGGCTAGAAACAGCAGTTGCCATTTCATATAGCTCAACAGGAGTCAGCAAACTTGGAAAGATACAGCTCAAGGTTCATTACTTGATTAATGCCTAAACACCTAAAACAAAACTGTTATAAAATGATGTCTAATAGAAAGCTGACTCATAATTCTCTGATACACATTAATGAACTTGACAATCACTCTGATGTCAGACTTAGTGTCTTAGCAGCTCAAGCTGCCATAACAAAATACCACAGACAGACATACTCATAGTTATAGAGACTAGAAGTCCAGGATCCAGGGAGCTGGCAGGGCCAGGTTCTGGATACACCCCCTGTGTGGCTCACAGAGGGCCCCTCCTTTCTGTGCTCACACAAAGAGACAAAGCTCCAGAAAACTGAAGTCTAGCATACATCACTGGCAGAAAAGAAGTCCAAATAAGCCAAGCCCATCTGCCTGGGACTATTTTAGCTATAACTAAGACACAGGTATGGTAATCTTTATGCAAATAAGTTTATCCACATGATTCTAAAAAGACATATATAGGGTTTCAAATCCTTCTGACACAATGCTATAACTGAAAATTATACAATACAATAAAGGAACATTTATAAGCATTATAACAGTAACCTTAGTGTTAATATTATAACAACCATCTAAGTGTTAGGTCATATCCAACAATTTGTCCTGAAAATGCGGTAAAAATTATTCAAGTTTTGACACTAAGAGCATCATCAAAGAGACATTAGGCAAATGATACTAGGATTTCCTAGTTAAAATCTCAGGAGGAAACACAGACACTATCAGGTGTCATCTCCATCACTTAGGCCTTCCGGAGGCATGCTCTAAGCACTAAAGAGGCTCAATTGTTCTCAAATTAACCTAAAAATTCAGTGGAATCCTAACCAAAATTCTAGCTGAATATTTTAAAGAATTCAACAAACTAATATTCAAATTTATCCACAAATAACTATATTTAAATGGATATAAAATACAGAGCACAATAATATTTATGTAAATGGGAAACAGAAAAAAGCCCTCCAGGATTTTACAAAGACACACGCATACATAAAATAGAACACCGACCATGGGATGTGGAATATGGGAGTGGGCAACAGTGACAAAGGATAAACAGAAAATAACCAAATGAATAAAGAGAAAAAAGAAGGGTTTGGCCCAGAATGAGGACAGTAAAGTGTTATAAAGTGAAGATGCAAAAACTTTCATTAACTTAATATCTTATTTAGAGAACATTTTAAAAGTAAAAAAGTGAATAATATTCTTTTTGATAAAAGAATATTTCTAACAGCATTACTTATTGACTGAGAGCAAATAAAGAAGTGCACCCCATTCATTATGCACGGAGACAACCAATGCTGCCTCATAAGAGTAATTTGGCAGCCACTTTGTATCTAAAAATATTTAAATTAGGATTAGGTCAGAGTCACCTTAAGACATGCCAGCGAAGGATTTGTAATCATATTTTCAAGCAAAAGTACAAGAAGATGAAGAAATTATTTTAGGAATTGCTACGGTACTATAAAATTACTAAAAAATAAAAGAAGAAAATTAGGACAAAAAAAAGAGAAAGGTCTCAGCTATATTTTAAATGTGTAGGAATAGTAGAGAATTAAGAAAGGGACAGTTTCCTAATGACAATAACAGAAAAGCCATCAAATAATAGAATTTTTATTATGTGGAAAGTCCTAAATAATGTTACATGATAAATTCCATGCATTATTGTTTTTTAATAAAACGTTTTATTTTGAGATGATTGCAGAATAACATGCAGTTGTAAGAAACAGAAATCTCATTATGCCTTTTCCCCAGTTTCCCTATAACATCTTGACAAAACTTAGTACAATTACATAAACTAAATACTGATGTTAATATAATCCACCACCAATCTTGTTCTGAATTTCCCACTTCTACTAAATTGTGTGTGTGTTCTAAGCAATTTTATCACATGTGCAGTTGTGTGTATCCACCACACAAGATGCAGGGTGGCTCCATCCCCACAAGGATTCCTGTGTTGACCCTTTATGTCCACACTCAGGTCCCTGCCTGCTCCACCCCCATCTTTAACTCAGGGCAACTACTAACCCATTGATCTTGCTCTCATTTCAAAAGAATATATAAATAGAATCATGTAGTATTTTGTAATTTTTTATTGTCTTTTTTCACTCAGCATAATTCTCTGGAGATTCATTCAGGTTCAACAAGTATCAATAGCTCTGTCCTTTTTATTGCTGAGTACTGCTCTGTGATAAGGAGATACTACAGGTTATTTCACTTTTACCCATTAAAACACATCTAGGTTGTTTCCAGCTTTGAACTACTATAAATAAAGCTTCCATGAAAATACCTGTATAGGTTTTTATAAGAAAAGGAGTTCTCATTTCTCTGGGTCATCTGGTAATTCATGAATCATAAGGGCACTGTTATTCCTGCTATTGGGAAAGTAAACTAGTAAAAATTCTTTGAAAATACAATCCATATGTATGAAGAACCTAAATATATTCATACCTTTTGAGTCATCAAGTTTACCAAGGTAATAATTAGAAATGCAGGCATGAATTTAAGTTTAAAAGTTATTCACCAAAATCATATTTATAATTAAAAAAATGGAAACAGCCCCAATTCCATCAATATAAGAATAATTACATAAATTATGGTACATTATTATTATAAAAATCAACAAAGACATAACCTGATGTTTAAAATAGTTTTAGTGGCATGAAAAAAATTCAAATATTAATTTTAAATTTAAAGTATAAATTGAAACTACATGTAGAATAACCCCAATTATATTTTTAAATACATATAAAAGGCTAGAAAGAAATACAACATTATTATGATAACTTTCTATGGGCTATGTGATTCTAAATAGTTCAAATATATACTATTAGATTAAATATTATATGTAATTATATTTATATATATTAAGTCTCCTACAAAGAGCAAGGAGAACTTTTTGTAAACAGAAACAAAAAGGGTCATAAATTACTTTAAGGTTTTTAAATTGAAAACTAGTTAAAATAGGGTACATCTGTGGGAAAGCTACTGGTTAGTTCTGGTTGCAGATGGCCATCCAGGACTGTGAATTCATGACCATTAATTGTAGATAAAAATCATTTGTAACAATATGTGTAGACCTTTAGAACATTATGCTAAGTGAAATAAATCAGACAGAAAAAACTAAGAACCATATGATTTCACTTATATGTGGGACATAAAATTGAATCTTATGAACACAAACACCAGAGTGATGGTAGCTAAAGGGAAAAGGATGAAGAAGGGGGTCCTAATATGAGGTGACAGGAGAGTATCTGACTTTGGATGATGGGCACACGGGTGCAATATAGAGATCTTATAACATAGAAACCCACACATGAAACTTATATATTCATGTTGACTACTGTCACCCTAAATAATTTTTAAAAAAATCAATTCCCACTTCTTTCCTGGCATAGGACTAGATTCCATTTCTTAGTTTCCTTTGCAGTTAATGTGACTACAAAATGTGAATGGAAATTAGGTATATTGCTCCTAGCTCCTCACAACAGCCTTACTAAAAGCCCAGTGCACAAATTCATGCACCAGTGGAGTCCCTTGGTCTGGCTGTGGGATCAGGCCAAAACTGGCTTGCTGACATCCCCCAAGGGGTCTCTGGTTGTGAGATGGTGCAGGCCTGGCTGAGGGAACCCCACTAATGCACAATCAGGGCCAGGAAGGAATGTAAGAGTTGGCCAGTTGGGGAGGGACCACAGGAGGATTCCAGGGCCTGTATGGCCCATCTCATTCAGTTCCCATCAGCCAGCAGCAAGCTATCCTACTGGTCAGAGCATATGCTCCCAGGTGGTCAGTGCATGTCATAGCAAGTGGTTGAGTGGCCTTAGCATATCATTAACATATTACACTTTGAGTGGTTGAATGGCCAATTGGTCAACTGGACACTTAGCATATTAGGCTTTTATTATACAAGATATAGGCTGAAATGGAAGATCAGATAAGCTGGGTATCAGCCAGGACTCTCAATGACTAGGTAGAGCAGAGCTCCCACCTCCTGATGTGGAACATTTGACAGTAACTGCTAGCTGAGGAAGACTTTAACTTTCCTTGAGCCAGTACATATTGGTGATATTTTATGGCACAATTTCCTTAACTAATGTAATGACTCCAAGGAAAGAGGATTTGCACCAAAGCCAGTCAGCTGGATATCTGATGAGTATAAAGCATCTAATTGTGTCCTTGTTTGGCTATGAACACTGAGATTTCCTCCATGACATCTACTATTAAGACATATGCAGACATAGATGCCTGGCACATAGGTCAAGCTCAATAAGTATTTGTTAAAGAAGAAAGGAAAGGAGGGAAGGGAGAATGAAGGTAGGAGGGAAGGAATAAAGGAAGAAAAGGGCACTTGAAGAGGAAAAATGAACACTTAAGAAAAATAGATAACATACTGAATACAAACTGCACAATTTTAAAAATGTTTACCTGGGGCTAACCTCAATATATGTACTAAAGATAAAATGCATTGAAAATGTTTTAAGTTCTCACAATGGCCACTTCTACTAAACACAAGACAACCAAGCCCAAAGTAAAAACAAATATTTTACTATCCAGGAAAATGGGAAACAAGCTCTCTGAAAGCCACTGATCATGATAAACTCTGTTTTAACCACTTTGTTTAAACTCCTCCAAACACTAAACATCAGTCATAACATTGTACTGAAGGTCTTTCTTCTTCCTCTTCCATCTCTAAGAAGACAGCAATTATAAAGAAACATACAATAAGCAGAAGCAGTATAGGATTAAAACAATCTTTAGATTTGATAGCCTTCATTCAATGTCTGCATATTCGTTTCACATGTAAATCAAAATTTGAAAGTCCTAAGGGACATAGGCCTAAGCATTTCACAAATGATACCAAGTTGTGTGCCCAGCATCTAATATGTTTGTTGATCATATAGAAAAAAAGACCTTATTTTTTGCACTTTGAAAATATTTTTAAGTGTTCATTTTAAAGCAAGCTATTGAAAGCTATGCAGTATGAAATATATAAAATTAGCTTGAGAATTTAGAGGTTTGTAAAATCAAATTTTAAGTCACGCAGTCATTTCCATTGTTTTGGATGACAAAATAACCAAATATTTTACTATTTCTTGTACTTCAATTAATCACTTGCATTAAACTGGTTGCTCTCATTATTGAATCTAGATAAATTATTTAAAAGAACTGATATGTAGGAGAGAAACAAAGATGGCGACATAGGTAAACACCTGAAATGCTGCCTTGCACAACCATTTCTAAATTACAACTAAAAGACTAAACAGTCATCATCCAGAACCACAGGAAGGCTGGCTGAGTGGAAATTCTACAATTAGAAAGAAAGAGAAAAGCACACTGAGATTTAGAGGAGCTGTGGAAGGCAGAAGTACCAAGGTGTATGCACAGAGAGAGCTGACAACTAAGTATGCAGTTGGCTTTCTCAATCAGGAGGGAGACAAAAGCTCCTGACTGTGCTGAACTCCAGTTCCAGGTGAGACTCTGGGGATCCAGACTCATACATATGGGGAGAAATTGGACTGTCTGGCAGCAGGCAAAACTCAAAGGTGGCTTTCTCTCAGAGGTAATTGCAGCGATTACCGTGAGACACTGAGAACTAGGGGCCTCTTAGGGCAGGGCTGATGGGAAGCCATCACTGTTTGCTCCACCCTGAGATCCTGCCCCACAAAGCCATTGCTGGTTGCTCAGCCCTGAGACTCAGCCCCATCCAAGCTGAGCAAAGAGGCTTTTGCATATGAAAGTCCTGGTCCTTTGAATGTTAAACTTGCCTAACAAACTGCAGGTGAGTCAGTGAGACCCAGAACATCCAAAAGAAGGCCCAATGCTTTACCCAGTACAGAAGTTTTCCCCATTGTAGACAAAGCTGATCCAAACAGCCAATTGGACTGGAGGTCAATTCCCCCCAGCGTTACCAACAACAATCAAGGCTTAACTACAACAAGACTGTGCACACAGCCCATAAAGGAGTGCACCAAGAGTGTCCATCTCAGGTTACTGGAGAGGCTGAGCCACTGGCCCTATAGGATACCTAGCACACAAAGTCACTCTATCAACTCAGGGAAGCAGCCAAAATATGGAGACAAAGAAACAGATCACAAATGAAAAAAATGGAGGAAAGCAAATGACTGAATATAGAGTTCAAAACCATGATTATAAGGTTTTTCAAAAATTTTCCAGAAAAAGGCCGATAAATTTAGTGAGACACTCAAAGATATGAAAAAGGACCAACTAGAAATTAAGCATACACTGACTGAAATAAAAAATAATATACAGAAATCCAAAAGCAGAGTAGAGGATCATAAGAATCAAGTCAAAGATTTGAAATACAAAGAAGAAAAAACAACAACACTTTACCAAAAAAAAAATCCAAAAATATGAAGATAGTGTAAGGAACCTCTGGGACAACTTCAAGCATACCAACGTCAGAATTATGGCAGTGCCAGAAGAAGGGAGAGAGCAAGATACTGAAAACCTATTTGAAGAAATAATGACTAAAAACTTCTCCCACCTTGTGAAAGAAATGGACTTACACAACCAGGAAGCCCAGAGAATTCCAACAAAAGGAATCCAAAGAGGGCCACACTAGGACACATCATAATTAAAATGCCAAGAGCAAAAGAAAAAGAGAAAATATTAAAAGCAGCAAGAGAAAAGCAGTTAGTTACCTACAAGGAAGCACCCATACAATTGTCAGCTGATTTCTTAACAGAAACTATGCAGGCCAGAAGGGAGTGGCAAGAAATATTCAAAGTGATGAATAGCAAGAACCTATAACCAAGATTACTTTACCCAGCAAAGCTATCATTCAGAATTGAAGGTCAGATAAAGAGCTTCACAGATAAGAAAAAGCTAAAGGAGTTCATTACCACCAAACCAGCATTATATGAAATGTTGAAAGATATTCTTTAAGAAGAGGAAGAAGAAGAAAAAGGTAAAGATAAAAATTAGGAACATGTCTATCAACAAGTGAACCTAAAAATCAAGTGAATAAAAAAAATCTGATGAACAGAATAAACTGGTGAATATAATAAAATCAGGGACATAGAAAGGGAGTGGGGTGCAGAAAGAGACTGAACAAAAATTGTACACCTATGGATGAGGACAGTGAAAGGGGGCAAGGGCAGAGAATGGGGTGGGAACTGGGTGGAGGGGAGCTACGGGGGGAAAAAAAGGAACAACTATAATAATATGAACAATAAATATTTATTTTTTTAAGTAAAAAATTAAAAATAAAATAGCTGATATGTTAATTGTTAAGAATTAATATGAGTAGAAACCAAAACTGCAGGAAATTTGTGTTTCATAGTGACTTGCATATCTTATTTATTTATTCCTCCAGCAACTAGTAGTGAATACTACTGTTTGCATATGGAAAACACTTTTTGGAGGGATTTGCCTAACCTAGAAAACCATGTTAGTGCCCAGAAGTCACCTGACAGTTTTATTTACACCCTATAGCTCAAATTAACTAACAGGTTCTTATATATTTATATCTAAATTCCACATCAATTCCCACCTTTTTTTAAATAAGCTTTCACTGCAAATCCATCCTCAAAAACAGTTTAAATGGTCTCAAAACAATTCCACACAACTTAGAATACTTAAAAAAAATACTTTAAAATATTTGTTAAGCCATATACTGGTTCATGACTCTTCATAGCTTTTTGAAACATATCTGTGGAGAAAAGACCAAAATTCCATTTAAACCTAAGTTTTTCTCTCTGACTCAGATAGTCTCTGTGTTTAAAAAAAAATATTCTCTCCCAAATCACATAAATAGCTTTGAAGGAAAGAGAACAGTGTAAATTTCTAATCTAGAGTATTTTCCACTTACGAACAACTTTGAGTCTGTGATTCTCTATATTTAATCATAATGAAGGCTTAGGAAGTAACTTAGCACAGTCCAGCCAATAAATAGTCTAAGTGACTTCTCTAGGATATTAAAACAATGTAGATAAAATATCAACCTAGGAAAGAAAAAACACAATATACAAACAGAAAATTGTTGACTGTATCTTTAATAATACCTGTTGTTTCTCTGTTTGACTAATGTTATGTCTACATAGCATTAGAACAACCAGATGAGCAGCTATTCAAACCAACTAGGAGTGTGTTCTGCCTGCTTCCAAACAACCTACATTGATTTCTACCACAAATTTCTCATTACAACCATATATTTTCGCATCATGTAGACATAGTCTATTTGCATTTGGCAAACACTTTCTGGAGAGATCTGCCAAACCTAGGAAATCATGTTAGCATTCTATACACAGTTACAAATGCAAATTGATATTTTGCTTAGGTAGTGTGATAGTTTTTAATAAAAACATACCAAAAGTACCCAAATGTTTCAATTCAATATGTCTAACCCACAAAACACATACACACACACACACACACACACACACACACACACACACACACCAGTAAGTAAAACTGTTTAAAATATAAATCCAACAGACAGGTGTAAACTTAATGTGCTATTTAAATTTATGGGCATGATTTGCTTCATCTCAAAATTATTTAAATTAAGATATTAAAGCTTATTCCACTTATCCTTAAATTCCAAACAGACTTCGTATAGAGGAAAATACACTATCCTTGAGGACCAAAATATCCTGAGCCACAACGTGGAAAGAATACTAAGCCTGATTCAGTACACCCCATTGTGTATCACTTGGGCAAAGACTAGGACTTGAGGAGTGCTAATGTTTGTGAAATTGTGGAATGGTATCAGATAAAGGTAAAAGACAAAAGCTATTAGTAGGGGCAACAGGCAATCACAGTACAGCAAATACTACACATTAAATAATGTGATGACAGCCAAGTTAATTGTCTCATCATGTCAGAAAGTCATTTCTCTATTTGATTTTGAGATATTTTAAAAATATTATTCACCATACCATGTCCAGAAAGTGCAAATACAATGACAATGTTAAAAATGCTAATCAGACAAGAAATAATTACCACAAAAAAAAAATTAAATAAAGATAACATTTTAGAAACTTAAACTCTAAAAACATTAAGAATATTGCATGGATGTTTGGAATTTTCCAACAGTAAAAAGTATTTTCAAGGATAAAGAATAAGTCACAAGGCAACATCCAGGTTTAGTACTGGTTGCAAAGAGCTTGCAAGTTGTCATTTTTTCTGCTAACAAGAAAAATGCTGAACTAAAAATCATCAACTTCTCTTGAATCAAAGAAGAAAGTATAATAAAATATTTGGTGTTGAAAGTAAAAGAAAACAATACATCAACTGAGAACTCCATATCCAATGAGACTTTAAACATAAAGCAGAAATAAACTCACAGACAAACAAAAACTGAGGAAATTCATTGCCTGCAGGAAAATGTTAAAAAGTTTTCCAGGAAAAAGAAAAATTATATAGATCAGAAACTTGGATCTATATGAACAGCATCAGAAAAAGACCAAGGTAAAATAAAATCTTTTATTTTTATTATTCTTAATTGACCTAATAGGTAATTTTGTTCAAAATAATGATGTGTATTGTGTGATTATAGCAAGTGAAAAGTGAAATGTGTAAGAATGATATTATGAGAATAGGGAGGAAGTAACTGAATTTACATGGCTATAAGGTATCTGCACTACCCATGAATCAGTGTAACCATAAGTGGACCTGGATTAGATATAAAGCTATATTGCAAATCTAAGGCAACCACTAAGATTAAGTCATAGCAGAATGAAAAGTACCATGTTTACATAATTGATAATTTATCAGTGAGAGACAAAAAACTTTTGAGAATGTGGCTAGAACTTTGCATATTTGCTGGCTTAATGTTAATCCTGGTTAAAGTAAAAGTTTATGCAAGAACAAAAAGAAAACATTGTGATGTCTTTGCAAATCATAAATGACAACAGGTATTACATCAATCCTGTTTATTACCCATTTAGTTACATAGGAAGAAATACTTGTCTAGCAAAAAAACAAACATTAAAAGTTTCTTTGTTGAGAATTTACCAGTCTACATCCTAATAAAGGAGTAATATGCAAATTGACCACACCTCCACTATAGCCACAAGCCAATCTCACCAGCCAATCAGGAGCAAGTATGCAAATTAACACAACCAAGATGGCTGTGGCCACAGACCAAGCAGGAGGCTTGGATTTCCCTGGCAATGAAGGAAGCCAAGCTTTCCACCTGCCCTAGCCTGCCTTGGCCTCCGCTTAAGCCTACAAAGTTTCAATTATAGGAGATAAATAAATCCCAATAAAAATGGCAGCAGCCATAGAGCTGAAGAGAGCAGGAGGTTTGAGTTGCCCCTGGCAATGGAGGAAGCCAAGTTTTCACAGCCCTGGCCTGCCTTGGCCTCCACTTAAGGCTACAAAGTTTCAATTATAGAAGAAAAATAAATCCCAATGAAAATGACTGTCACCATGGAACAAGCAGGAGGCTTGGATCTGCTCAAGGCTACAAAGTTTTAGTTGTAGAAGATAAGTAAATTCCAGATACCAGGACCAGGTCACCAGGGGGCGTGGTCAGGCTGCAAGCCACCACACCCCCTCACCTGGGGCTCCCCACATCCCCACATCCCAAGAAACCCCCCACACTGATCCTGGACACCCTTCAGGACAAACCAGCTAGCCGCCACCAGTGCACCAAGCCTCTATCCTATCTAATAAAAGAATAATATGCAAATTGGCCATCACTCCAACATACAAGATGGCTGCCCCCATGTGATCTAAGATGACTGCCTCCATGTGGACACAAGATGGCCACCACAAGATGGCCATCAGGGGAGGGCAGTTGGGAGAAACCAGGCCTGCAAGAGAGGGCAGTTGGGGGTCGATCAAGCCTGCAGGGAGGGCAGTTAGGGGTGACCAGGCTGGCAGAGGAGGGAAGTTGGGGGCAACCAAGCTAGCCTAGAAGGGCAGTTGTGGGGGAGGACCCAGGCCTGCAGGGGAGGGTAGTTAGGGGCAAGAAGGCTGGCAGGGCAACAGTAAAGCATCAATCAGGCTGGCAGGGGAGTGATTAGGGGGTGATCAGGCTGGCAGGCATAAGTGGTTAGGGGCAGTCAGGAAGGCAGGCAGGTGAGCAGTTGGGAATCAACAGTCCTGGATTGTGAGAGGAATGTCTGACTGCCCATTTAGGCCCGATCCTACCTAACTATCTTCCCTTGCTGACCTGACCTCACCCCCAACTGCCCTCCCCTGCTGACCTGATCACACCCCCTACCGGGATCAGGCCTAAACAGGCAGTTGGACATCCCTCCAGGGGTCCCAGATAGGAGAGAGTGTTGGCTGGGCTGAGGGACACATCCTCCATGCGTGAATTTCATGCACCAGGCCTCTAGTATGTAAATAATTGGTATAATTTACTTTTCTAATCCTCATTGTTAACATGGAGATGACAACACCTGTCTTATTCAGCTGTTGTCTTCCATGTGCCTGGATCATAGCACAGGTTCTCAGTTATTCACTGTTATTTTCATGGAAGTGATTTTGAAATGTCATTCATGCTCCTGCTTAGAGAATACTAGATAAATTAGTTCATTCTTAAACTCAGAAACAGGTAAAAGTAAATAATATACACTTACAGCTATTGGATTAGTAAAAACAACAACAAAAAACCCTGAGTGGTAACACCTAACCCAGAATGATCATTTCTTAGCAGGGGGAGTAGTACAGAATCAGAAGAAGAGGCAAGACAGTAGAGTAGATTCTGGGAGTTGCCCAGGAGAAAACGGAAAATGTTTGGATTGTTGGATTACAGAATAGAGTCAAAGGTTATTATTTTAACCTAATGCTTCATGGCTTGTATTTATATAATATACTAGTGGCCTGGTGCACAAAATTCCTGCATGGGGTGGGGGGAGGGTTGCCTCAGCATAGCCTGCACCTTCTCCGATTGGACATCCCTCTAGCAATCTGGGACCACTGGCTCCTTACTGCTCACTTGCCTGCCTGCCTGATTGCCCTTAACTGTCTCTGCCTGTCTACCTGATTGCCCCTAACCCCTCTGCCTGCTTGCCTGATTGCCCCTAACCTCTTTGCCTGCTTGCCTGCCTGATTGCCCCTAACTGTCTGCCTGCCTGATCATCTCTAACTGCCCTCCCCTGCCAGCCTGGTAGCCCCCAACTGCCCTCCCATGCAGGCCTGGTTGCTCCCAACTACCCTCCCCTGCCAGCCTGATCTTGCCCACACTCCCTCCCCTGCCAGCCTCATCTCACCCACAACAGTCCTCCCCTGTCAGCCTGATCTCACCCCCAACTGCCTCTGCCTGCATGATCATCCCTAAATACCCTCCCCTGGTGATGTGACCTCACCCCCAACAGCCCTCCCCTGCCAGACTGATCTTGCCTTCAACAGCCCTCCCTTGCCAGCCTGATCTCACCTCCAGTTGCCCTCCCCTGCAAGCCCAGTTGACCCAACTGCCCTCCCCTCCGGCCTGATCTCATCCCCAATGGCTCTCCCTTGCTGGCCTGCTGGCCAATTTGGTTCTGTTTGGTCAGTTTCTATGCCAGTCAGTGTCAAAAGCTCCACCTCCAAGACAGCCACTGATTCTTCACAGCACCCACATTTGGTTATGATTGGTCTGTTCCTATGCCAGTCAGTGTTTCTGGGACTATAAACAGGGCCTGATCAAAAAGGCAGGGCTGGCTGTTCAGCAGCTGCAGTGAAAGCCTGGAAAGAAATGGAGGTGTGGCTGCTGGCCAGACTGGGAGAGAAAGAGAGAAGCAAGTGCTAATGAAAAGCTGCCACAGAGGCAACAGATCAGTCCCTGCTTCTCTCTTCAGGCCTCTCTCTGGCTCTTATTTGAAGCCCCTTCAGCAGTCAGTGCTGGAGCACTTTGCCTGCTACGGAAACCTAGCATTGACTGCAGGAATGACTTCCAGTTAGTCGAGCCTTAGTAGTGACTGGTCGTTACAACCAGGGTTTTTATATATTAAGATAGATTGTTATTTTGTTTGTATAAAATATACCTTTATAAAAGACTACTTAATAAAAAGATCAAAATCAAACTTCAAATAGTGTTTGGGTTTAGGGAAAATCTGTTCCTCAGATCAAACATATGTTGTAGCAATATATTTACAGATTCAGCTCCTAGGAGAATGTAAACTAAGGAGAAAATAAACAAAGGGGCCTACATCAAAATAAAAAGCTTCTGCACAGCAAAAGAAACCATCAACAAAACAACAAGAGAGCGAGAGCACACTGCATGGAACATATTTGCCAATGTTATATCCGATAAGGGCCTAAAATGTATAGGGAACTCCTACAACATAACAAAAAGAAGAAAAACAATCCAATCAAAAAATGGGCAAAGGACCTAAATAGACAGTTTTCAGAAGAGGACATACAGAAGACAAAGAGACATATAAAAACATGCTCAAAGTCACTAATCATCTGAGAGATGCAAATCAAAACAACAATGAGGCCCCCACCTCACACCTGTCAGAATGACTATCATCAACAAATCACCAAACCACAAATGCTGATGAGGATGCAGAGAAAAAGGAACCCTCCTGCAATGCTGGTGGGAATGCAGAATGGTGCAGCTACTATGGAAAAGAGTATGGAGTTTCTTCAAAAAGTTAAAAATGGACTCTCATTTGACCCAGTGATCCCACTTCTAGGACTATATCCCAAGAAATCAGAAACACCAACTGGAAAGGATATATGCACCCCTATGTTCATACAGCAGAATTTATAATAGCTAAGATTTCAAAATAGCCTAATTGTCCATTAGCTGATGAGTGAATTATAAAACTGTGCTACATCTGCATAATGGAATACTATGCTGCTATAAAAAAGAAGGAATTCTTACCATTTGCAACAGCATGGATGGAACTGGAAAGCATTGTGCTAAGCAAAATAAGCCAGTCAGAGAAAGATAAATATCACATGATCTCAGTCACCTGTGGAATATAATGAACAACACAAACTGATGAACAAAAATAGAATCAGAGACAAAGAAGCACTGAACTGTCCAACCTATGAGGTAAGGCACAGATGAAAGGGTAAGGAGATCAACCAGAGGATCATATGAGCATAATCAATGGACACAGACAATAGGGGGGTAAGGGCCTGTGCTGCGGGGTGGGGATGTGGGTGGGAGTGGCCAGGGAGAGGTCAATAGAAGAAAAAAGAGATTTGTGTAATAATTTAAACAATAAAGAATTTAAACTTTAAAAAAAGAGAGAGAGAAAAGAAGATTTTGGCTATTCTGGCCTAAAATTAATACTAAAACCATACAATGTGTTTTCAAGCTGGGGAAAATGTTACTAATTTAATCCAGTTACTTCCCACTTATAGGCAAAGGGCAAAACTCACACAAGTAAAAGAAATGAAAATGATAAGGATATATATGTAATACCTTAATCATTATAGAAAAAAATAAAAGAAACAATTAAAAATAAACAAAAATATGCAACTGCCCCTCAAAAAAGGAAATGAAAATGAAAGTTCTAAAACAATTCTTCAGTTTAAAGACAATGTGTGAATAATTGTTAAGATTTACTGAATTTTTATGTCTTAGACTGACTGTTTGAATTCCATATTAATAACCATTTGGAGAAGCTAGAAGGAACAGATTATAAGCAATTCACAATCTATTATTTTACAGATTCTTTTAAGATACAATCATCTAAATCAGTGGTTCTCAACCTGTGGGTCGCGACCCCTTTGGGGTCAATTGACCCTATTACAGGAGCTGCCTAAGACCATCAGGAAACACATATATTTACATTACGATTCATAGCGGTAGCAAAATTATGGTTAGGAAGTAGCAACGAAAATAATTTTATGGTTGGGGGTCACCACAACATGGGGAACTGTATTAAAGGGTCGCGGCATTAGGAAGGTTGAGAACCACTGATCTAAATTGTTATATGCCTAGCAAATATTAGTGATCTATAATTTATGAATGAATAAATACAGGAAAATTAATGAATGAAAAATGAATTGCTATAAAATAATAGATATGGGCTTTTCAAATGACTTGATTACTGTGGGTTTTTTTTTTTATTGATTACTTAGTGTTTTAAGTCTTCCTTAAATAATGGAGTGTGTGGGTGAGAGAGAGAGAGAGAGAGAATCCATTTCTTCATATTTTACTAGTAGAATCTTATTCCATGAAATTATACTTTCATCTTTTCTAGAACTTCTGGTTTCTACTCCTCTCAATTCAGGGTAATTATCTAACTCTACCAGTATTCTCTTTCTTGGCTATTATGAATTCTAGGATTTGATCATGTTGTCTCAATATTCCTATCACTTTTATTTCCATCACCAACCATGCTTGCTAGAAAGAAATATGTCCAGAGAAGTCATTTATCATTTTTCATAATTTATGTATGTTTTTAAAGATTAAATTTTCATCAAATCAAATAAAATATGCCTGTCACATGTTCTGCTTTCAGTAAACTGCCAACAGACTGTCCTCGACATCTGAAAAACTGAGGTCACTACATACAGGGTGGGCAAAAGTAGGTTTACAGTTGTGAGTATGCAAAAGTTTATTCTTGTATTATTATTTAATTATCATATTATTTTCCATGCAAGTGACTGTAAACTCACTTTTGCCCATCCTGGTATATCTTAGGCTTTGTGTTGAACAATTTCTATTTGGAAAGCATCTGTCACATCTGGATATCTTCTGTTTAGGGTATTATACTCCCATGAAACCATCACCTTAATTTATCTCTCTTTTAAGCTGTACTTGTAATGCCTACATATTTTGATTGGTTTACACAAGGATTTACTTCTTTGCTAATCTTTGGTTTCTCTCAGATCTGTTTTTTAAAACAAAGTATACTTTTCCACTGAGTCACAATGCTGCAAAGTATTAGTGATGCTACCCCTGGGACTAAAATATACTAAACTTTCTATTTCAATTTATTACCCATAATGTGTATCAGTATATATTGATCAGAGGCTATAATATTTGTTTTTAACTCTTCTGAGCTGCCTTTTTTATGTTAGTTACTATACAAAGGCATTTTCTTTGTATGCCTTCTGACAGCTTGTTTTCCAAACTTGTCTAAGCAGCATTTTAATTGCCACCTTAAATTTTGGTTAGTCTGGCCAGCATAGCTCAGTAGTTGAGTGTCAACCTACGAGCCAGGAGTTTATGGTTCAATTCCCAGTCAGAGCACATGCATGGATTTCAGGCTCAATTCCCAGTGTGTGGCATGCAGAAGGCAGCCAATCAATCGGTCAGTGATTCTCTCTCATCAGTGATGTTTCTGTCTCTCCCTCTCCCTTCCTCGCTGAAATCAATAAAAATATATTTTTAAAAAAGACTTTTTGGTTAGGTCACTGAGTAAGCTACTAAACAGTTTTCTTGGCATCGTTGTGAGCTGTACTCTGTTCCTTCCTAGAATAGTATCCCCTGACATCTACATTGCCTAGAACACAATCCTAGTATTCATCACCAGGGATTATACCTAACTCTTCTCAGATTTCTTCCTTTTTCTTAGACAGGGATTGACCTTTGGTTGGCACAAGCAGTTTTCAATGTATTTAGGATCCTTTTCTCTTATAATCATTATTTAGTTCCCTTGAATTATTAGGAATAATCAGAAATCAAAGTGTTGATGGATCTCACTAAGAACATGCACTTCTTAATCTTCCAAGCCAGGATTGTATTTGGCTACCTTTGTACAAAAATAAATCAAATGCCTTTGTTAGTGCCTCTTTTTTGAGAATTTGGAAAAGAATCCCTTACAAATGTTAGTGCTTGTAAATCCTTCCAGGATTTTTGAGTGAGGACTCCAGTACTAAGGTCATAAGAACTGTCAATATAGTTTACTGTCTTAGAAAAATTACTTTAGTCAGTTGAGCTCCAATTTCCTTACTTGTCAAGAAAAAATTTCAAAACCTCGTAACATTGTTGTAAAAAATTAAATGAGTCATAATTTGTATAGCTATCATACTTAGTACTTGTTGAATGAATTAAGACTTGGTGGGGGGTGGGGAAATCCTTTAACAAGATTTCATTCCCTCCATTTCCTTCCTTTTAATTTAGGCCACACCCTTCAACTTACCTGCCTCTTGTTACAATGTTTATTCAAGCACATGAATGGGGATTATCTTGGGCAAGAAGTAATGGCACACACTTTGGCTGGTCATTCATAAACCTTCCTTAGTGAGCATTCCCACAGTGCCTCAGGCTAGACTCAATCTTTGTGGGTTCCTGAAAATTGCTTGTTAGTTGCACCTATTCATCACAAGACAGCTGAACTTGTGTGGATACCAACTTTCTGTTAGGCTTGCTGCACCTACATGCACATGTTAGTGATCATTTCTCAGAGCCAAGTGCTGGTGGGAACTACCAGGCAAATGGGTACCTAAGAAAGCTGGCCCTGTGCTTCCTCATCACTTCTGTCCTGCCAGTTGGCAGGGCTTCTATCTGTTGACTTCTAACTGACAAGTCTCTATTTTCTCCTGAACACCTTTCTTAGAACAACAAACGTGCAGCACACTTATTTTTAAAAGTTTAAGACTCTTAGTTATTCTGAAGATTAAAAACCATCATGTAAAAAAAAATGAACAATTTAATAAAGGTTAGACAAAAAGTAGGACTACCATTTCTAGTTAGCTATGCACTTGTTTATTTAGTGCAATGGCCTTTAAGAATAATTTAATGCTTGTAAACACTAGTCCTACAAACACCTTTTAGCCTGCTTTTCTTGACCAAGTAATAGTTTAAAACAAAAGTAAAGCATTCAAAATAAATCTTTTTTTTTCTTAACCAAAACAGTTTTATTAGCCCAATGATTATTTTAGCCATCTATTCATTTTCATTCACTTCTATTGGAAAACTAGGTACACTGAATTAAAGGGGGTGAAAGTGGGGAAATTGTAGATCAGAAGCAAGTCAATGTCAGCAGGGCTCTGAGCAGCAACCAATGAGGCAGAAAACGATTAGGGGCAGATTTCATTCACTCATTCACTTTCATCTGATAAAATTGATTGGGTAATTATTCCACACCTGATACTTGCTTTTATACAGCCATTAAAAAGAGAACTATGATGTGAAATGACACTGGACAAATTATACAAAAATAGATGCAATAATGTTTATACTCTGTTGTGTAAAAAGAAAATTTAAGGAATTAATCAAGTATGACAGGGACTGTTAGAAATTGGGGCAGAACACTGAAGGGATTTAAAGATGGGTAGTTATTAGGTTTTGCTTGAGAAAATCAAGAGAAACTTCATAGGCAGTGGGTAGTACTAAATATTGAAAAATAGTTAGCAATTCATCATTATATAGGTGAGTGAGGTACAGCATAATCCAATGTAGTTTCCTTGTTTATATATTTTCTTAAAATGTCATAGACAATAGAAACAAACAGCGAAGGCCCAGACACTAACTTCTAGATTTAAAAATAATAAAAATCACCCTAGTCATCAGTTTGATTTGTGGTCAGGGCACATAAGCAGGTTGGGGGTTCCACACATGGTTGGAATGCATTCTGGAGGCAGCAGACCAGTGTTTCTCTCTCAGACCTTTCTCTCTCTATCTCTCTCTCTATCTCTATCTCTATTTCTGTCTCTGTCTCTCTCTCTACCTCCTTCCTTTCTTTCCCTTCTCCCTCACTCCCCCCTTCCTCTCTCTATAAAATCAATAAAAACATACTTAAATAATAATCAAGAGTATGTAACCAGAAAATATAAAGAAAAGGGCTCATTTAGTAGTGATAATTTTATGGGCCTTTTCTGAAGAGAACTAAAAATACTTGTGAAGCTGATCACTAATATAATTATAAAAAAGAGCTTTAACTTGTCAATAATAATAACAATCACATAAATTCATTTACTGAATTCACTTTAAAAATAATTATAAATACTTAAAATAGAGAAAATTGGTTATCACAGTAGAAAAATAAAAAATATTTAGTAATGCTGTTTTATGTGCTTTAGCAGAAGTATTGCAATTATGTTGCATTATTGTTAATAACTACCTCTGAAAGGATATGAAATATAAGTTAAGATTCTTATCACAGTGAAAATGGGAAGTACTATAAAAATACCAACCATCATTGTTAAAGTATTCACATAAGCATATCATGTGTTTTTTGTTAAGATTTCCCTACTGTATTTTCCTCCATATCCCTTCCATTTTTTAAGACATTTAAATCATTCTTACAGAAAGAATAGCTAATACACTAAAGAATCAGACTTAAAAAATATTTGAATATTGGAGCAATAAGCTAAAACTCAATTGATGAGATTTAACAGTGATAAATAATTTACACAAAGACAAAATTCAAAGGCGCACAGAACTGACTTAAAACAGTTTATGTCAAAGTGATCTGGGTCTGGTAACTGACTCCAAATGCAACATGAACCCAATGCACAATGTTTCAAAAAAAACTCACTTTGCATCAAGCACTCCCAGTCCTTCCTGGCCAGACCACATCTAGATTATGGCATTCACTTCAGGACCTAGTGACAACTGAAAGCTGTCCATGGAGGGCAAACTGCATAGTGCAATCTCTGAAAACCACTTCACATGAGCAGTTGAGTCACTAGCATTCGTCTTCAAAAGCAAATTTAGATCTACAAACTACTGCTTTCATGCTCTTCCAACAGAAATTTGAGAATAGGTCAGACTGTCCACAGTTACCCAGGACTAGAGGAGACACACAAAACAGATCAACCCAGAATTAGACTAGAGCAAACTTAATTAGCATGCAGAAAGAAAGACTAATACCTAAATTTTTTTCACTGGAAATAAGTGAAAAAGTTATTAAATCGCATCCCACCAAACAAAATTTATAATATATCAGTGTGGGTGAAGTATAAATTTATTAGCCCCCATTAGAAGTGTAAATAAGATTGCTCTTTCAGGGCAATTTTAATTTATTAAAAGACACTGAACCATGTTTAATGGTTTAAATATTGCCAGTTGTTTGCCATTTGGATCATATAATTTCACATGACTCTGTATAGTCATTAAAAAGCAAGTTCTGTAAACTGTTTCTGGTTAACACTTTATTAACAACTCAAGTGAGTAGAAGTTATTGGTTTTTTTCACAATACTGAATAAAGTTGACTGTAAAAAAAATTATATTTGTTTTTAAAAATCTGTTTCATGAGTTTCCCTCATTCAGACTCTCCTTGTTGCAATTACTCTCAAATAATGGTACTTCAGTATTTCATTAACTCCTGAGAGCAAAGAAATTCTAGTAACAAAAAGCAATGGAACCAAAGAACTTATATGCATATATGCATAATTCATGAACACCGACAATAGGGTGGTGAAGGCCTGGGGTGGGGGTGGGGAGCAGAAGTGGGTTAGCAAGGGTTAATGGGGGGAAAAGGAGATACATATATTGAATACTTACAGCAATAAAGATATTTTTTTTAAAGCAATGGAACCTCTGCTTTCTCTGAAATGTTTATCCTATTTAGAATCCTAGGATGAGCCTAGTTTAGATTTTTCTTTTCACATTTTATAATCATACATATATACAATATGTTATAAAACCAATGAAAGGTATAAGTCTTTAAGGTTATGCACTCTGCCTTAGTCTACGTGTGATGCAATGTAATTATGTGACACCATGGGAAAGGCAAGAAGCAGGGCATGAAAGTCGCCTATTTTTACATCTTGTTGCTGGATTTCTCATTATTTCCATGTTTACAGGACTCAATTTCCCATATCCTGAAATATTCCAAGACCAGAACATGAAGCATGATTTCTGCTCCTACTGGACGTGACCAGAAAAATCTATCAGCTGTTTCCACACTTTCAGCCAACTGGAACATTCTAAGATGTCCTGTCCTCATATTCCCAGGGATCTATGCCAGAAATGTGATCAAGACAAAATGTGACCCAAAAAGGGCTTCAGAGATGACTAAAAGACTAAAACAATTCTGGTGGAAAACTGCCCCCTTTTTATTAAGACTATGCTTTAAATAAATCTTTTAGGCTTCTTCCTTGACCAATATGATCATGTAATTCTCCTATTTTCAATTTCTTTCTCCAATACCCTCTACAAAAGAACCAATGATTCATTCTTTGATGGTTCCACAAAACAATACTCATATTTCAATGTACTTATCTGTAAAATGGGACTAGTCATTTGACCACGCAGGGCTGTTGGAATAATTAAATGAGACTGTATAAAGAATTTAGTCCAAGGCCTTGCTTATACTAAGCACTTGATAAACAGCAGCTAAGCAAACAAGTAAAGAAATGTACACAATATAGTGAGTAACAAGAGGTTCTTTGAAGGTTGAAAGTGTCTTATATTCATATCTGTACTTTCAATATGCTTGTAATGAAACATGGTCAATACATGGTCTTGAATTGAACCATTAATGAATCGATGTAGGTAATGGCAATGGAAGAAGGGAAAAAAAGGTTTGGAAGTCAAAATGCAAAATAACCACTGTAGAGACATGGTAGAAAATGAAGGGAAATTATAATATGAATGAATTACTTATGTAATGGGCAATGATTGTAATCGAACTAATAATCATAAATGAGGACCCATTATCAGAAAATTAGTTCATTAGGATTTTATTTGTAATCCTTTTTACTTATGCCAGGCAAATGGTAATGACAGAGAAGTGCTGTCTAAGCAAAGAAATTATTTTATATTAACAGAGAAATTTTAAATATAACCCTGGATTAATGAAAATTAATTTTATATATCTAGTAATACATCATAATTAAAAAATACTTTACGAAGTGCTGTCACATTTACTTCAGACCTTAAGAACAAAATAGAATGAATTACAGAATCACTCAGTGATTTCCTTAGCAAACATTTCCTGAGTGCAGTGGTAAAATGCTGAGGGTAGAGTAATAAAAAAAAATTTGCCATATCTGACTGAAAAATTAAAGATCAAACAGGACACAGAGGCTGGGTCATGCATGTGAGGAGACCAGGTAAACTCCCAGAACTTCTTTTGAAGGCCAAGAAAGTTATGCAGAGTCACATCCCATAGTCATTCAGAGAGTAAAAAGAGGTACTATTTATGAAATATTGTGGGGACTTTTTTTTAGTATATGGAATATTGGCAATGCTTAGAAAGTCACACTATAGAACAGTGCTTCTCTTTTTAAAAATGTCTGACTAAAGCTAAGGAGACCTTATAAGAAAATTAAACACGTTTTTAAAGTGTCCAATGATCCCTTATCAGGAATAGAAAATTGGAGTCCTTTTTCTCATATAAAGACCAAATTATTCATTCTTTTCTGTGATTTAGTAGTGTGGATTAAAGTTGAAATGTTCTATCTATAGGAATAAAGCTTCAGTAGTGAAATTCTAGAAATCCATGTACTCATTGTGTCTACAGTTAAAGATATTGCATTGTATGCCTGAAAATCTGTTACAAGGTAGATCTTAGGTTGTTATTGCCACAGTAAAATAAAAGTTTAAAATAGAAAAACTGGCAAACTGACTTGTCAAATCTATGAAATAATAGTCTCAACAAACCCAAAGGATTATAGAGAAACTGAAAACAGAACCTGTAAATAATTTATTACACATTATTTCTTTCTATAAATTATTGGAGAATAAGGACTATAACTTCACAAAAATTTAGATCCTTTTGAGTTATATAGAATGTAAACATGATGTAAAATAATATGTATATTATTTAATAGAATAAACAACTTGTAATATGGAAAAAGTCCCTGAAGCCACAGAACAGAGTAGAATGGTAATTAAATCACTGAAAATAAGTTATCATAATTAGTCTCATAAAGATATTAAGATTAGAAGAATTTATAAACTACCAAGAAAATGCATCAAAGTACCACATAAGTCTATCAATTTAGAAGAATATCTTTTCAACTCTTATTATTAAAATTCTAGTATTAAAGCTATACTTTTTATTGCATTCATAGGAACATGAAGTTAGAAATTGCATCCAAATTAGAAAAAATGGAAATGCAAGGAACTGTAAATCAGTATAAGTTTTTCATATACAGTATGTTGATGGAGATAGATTTCCCTCATGCCTTTCCTAAAGTGGAAGGAAAGATTCTGAAAGAAGGATTTTTGAATGGTCAACAGAGTCATTCACTCATAATTTTAAGATGTGTGAATTTGAAGTCTCAATCCTTTTAAGGAGTCATACATGTTACCAAATCATTCTCAATATTAACCATCAACAGCACCACAGGTAAGTCTGTCCTAATAGTAATACAGTTCTTGACCTCTCCTTCAAAGAGAAAGACTTGGGGATCAACTTTTTTTCTCTACTGTCTCCTGCAATAAATTAGATTCTTGAATCCTCTGAATCTTCATGAAAAATACATACTGGCTCTAGTTAAATGAAAAGTGAAAATAAACCAAAACTACTAAGTGATTCAGACATAAATAATTATATTCTTTTCAGAAAAATAAAATGTGGCAAACTCTACTCATTCCGTCATAAAATAAGAAAATACTCTTAAACATGATCAAGTGTTCTGATCATATTTTCAACTATGATATAAACAGATCTATCTACTAAGAGATCAGAGTTTTAATCATCTATATACTAGAAATGTGAACATTGGGTTTATATTTTCAATTAGTAATGTAAGCCAGAATAAAACTCATCAAAAACTCATATAGTAATGACTTGTTTATAATTTCAGGATTTCCTAAAGGTCCAATTTCATAAATGTTGAAAAGAATAAATAAATTTCTTATAAAACACTCGTCTAAATTGCAGATATTTTAAAGAAAGATTTTACTATGTTTATTCACAAAAGATCACAGAAATCAAGTTTTCATTGTATTATGGGAAATGAAAATTGGCTGCTATATTTGGAAAATCCAAAAATATGGGTAACATATCAAAGATATTTTATTGAGTTGAATTTTGATGAGGATTTTTAGCTCATGAGAGATATTGGCCTGTAATTCTCTTTCTTTGTAATGTCTTTATCTGGTTTTGGGATTAGGGTAATGCTGGCTTCATATAAAAAGCTTGGAAGTGTTCCTTCCTCTTGAATTTTTTTGAATAGTCTGAGGAGGATGGGTTATAGTTCTTTTAATGTTTGGTAAAACTCCACTGTGAAGCTGTCTGGACAGGGCTTTTGCTGGAAATTTTTGATCACTGCTCCAATTTCATTGATAGTTATCAGCCTATTCAGGTATTTTATTCTTCCTGATTGAGTTTTGCAAGATTATATTTTTCTAGGAATATATCCATTTTGTCTAGATTGTCCAGTTTGTCTGAGTAGAGTTATTTGTAGTATTTCTTTTACAATCCTTTCTATGTCTGTGGAGTTGGTTGTTATTTCTCCTCTTTCATTTCTGATTTTATTTGGATCCTCTTTCTTTGTTTCTTGGTGAGCCTCGCTAGAGGTTCGTCAATCTTGTTTATCTTTTCAAAGACCCAGCTTTTGGTTTTGTTAATCATTTGTATTGTTTTTATGGTCTCCATGTCATTTATTTCTACTCTGATCTTTATTATTTCCTTCCTTCTGTTTACTCTAGGCTCTTCTTGTTGCTCTCTTTCTAATTCTTTAAGTTTCAGGGTTGGATCCATTACATTAGAAAGATCATACACCATGACCAAGTGGGATTTATTCCAGGGACCCAAGGCTGGTACAATATCCTCAAATCAATAAATGTGATACATCACATAAACAAATTGAGATACAAAAACCACATCATATCAATTGATGCAGAAAAATCATTTGACAAAATCCTCAAATCAATAAATGTGATACATCACATAAACAAATTGAGAGACAAAAAATACATCATATCAATCGATGCAGAAAAATCATTTAACAAAATCCAACACCTTTTCTTAATAAGAACTCTCAGCAAAGTGGGAATAGAAGGATCATATCTCAACATAATAAAAGCCATATATGATAAACCCACAGCTAACATCATACTCAATGGGGAAAAACTAAAACCATTTCCCCTAAGAAGAGGAACAAGACAGAGCCCACTCTCATCACTCCTGTTCGATATAGTACTAAAAGTGACAGCCATAGAGATCAGACAAAAAGAAGAAATAAAAGGCATCTATATTGTAAAAGAAGAAGTAAAACTGTCATTATTCCCAGATGACGTGATTTGGTTCATAGAAAACCCTAAAGACTACATCAAAAAACTATTAGACTTCATAAATTAATTTGGCAATGTAGCAGTATATAAAATTAACACCCAGAAATCTATGACTTTTTTATATATCCACAATGAACTCACAGAAAGATAAATTAAAAAAGAAAAAAAAAACTAGAAAAAAATCCCATTTACCACTGCAACAAAAAAAATTAGATACCCAGGAGAAACTTAACTAAGGAGTTAAATAAAAGACCTGTACTCAGAAAGCTAAGGGATATTGAAAAAAGAGATAGAGGAAGACATAAACAAATGGAAGAATATACCATGCTCATGGACTGGTAGAATCAATATCATTAAAATATCCATACTACCCAAAGCAATCTATAAATTCAAATCAATCTTCATTAAAATACCAATGGCGTATTTCACAGACCTAGAAAAAACTCTCTAAAAATTAATATGAAATAAGAAAAGACCCCAAATAACCACAGACATATGTCGTAGCAATATCTTTACTGATACAGCTCTTAGGACAATGGAAACTAAGGAGAAAATAAACAAATGGAACTACATCAAAATAAAAAGCTTCTGCACAGCAAAAGAAACCACCAACAAAACAACAAGAGAGCCCACTGCATGTGAGAACATATTTGCCAATGTTATAGCAGATGAGGGCCTCATCTCCAAAATTTATAGGGAATACACTTAACAAAAGGAAGATAAACAATCTATTCAAGATAATGGGCAAAGGAACCAAATCCACCCTTTTCAAAAGAGGACATACAGAAAGCCAAAAGACATATGAAAACATGCTCAAAGTCACTAGTCTAGTCATCCGAGAGATGCAAATCAAAACAATAATGTGGTACCATCTCAGACCTTTCAGAATGGCTATTATCAACAAATCAATAAACCACAAGTGCTAGCAAGAATGTGGAGAAAGAGGAACCCTTGTGCACTGCTGGTGGGAATGCAGACTGGTGCAGCCACTGTGGAGAACAGTATGGAGTTTCCTCAAAAAATTAAAAATGGAACTCCCATTTGACCAGTAATTCCACTTCTAGGAATATATCCCAAGAAACAAGAAACACCAATCAGGAAGGATATATGCACTCTTATGTTCATAGCAGCATAATTTACAATAGCTAAGATTTCAAAATAGCCTAAGTGTCCATCAGCAGTTAAGTGGATTAAAAAACAGTGGTATACTACACAATGGAACACTATGTTGTTGTAAAAAAGAAGGAACACTTACTATTTGCAACAGCATGGATAGACCTAAAAAGCATTATGCTAAGCAAAATAAGCTGGTCAGAGAAAGATAAATATCACATGATCTCACTCATTTGTGGAATATAATGAACATAAACTGATGAACTAAAGTGGATCCAGAGACACAGAAGCATCGAACAGACCTTCTAACCTCAAAGGGAAGCCGGGGATTGGGGGTGGAGGAGGGGAAGAGATCAAACAAAGAACTTGGATGCTTGCATATAAGCATAACCCATGGACACAGACAATACAGAGGTGAAAGTATGTGCAGGAGGGGAGGTGAGGGTAGGAACAACAAAGGAGAAGTCAATGAAGGAAAAAGAAGATATATGTAATACTTTAAACAATAAAGAATCCTAAATAATAAAAGCCTAATATGCTAAGTGTCCAACCGTTCATTCAACCATTTGACCAGTTGCTATGACCGCAACTGATCACCAGAGGGCAGATGCTCTGACTGGTAGGTTAGCTTTCTCCTGGGGGTCCAGCTGATAGGGTGGGCGAGACATGTCCTAGAGCCCTTTTGTGGTCCCTCTCCAGGCAGCCAACCTCCCACAGTCCCTCCCAGGCTGACCAGCTGGCCTCAATCTGCCCCAATTGGAACTGGGCAAGATGGCTCAATCAGCCCAATCAGGACTGGGCGAGATGGGCCGAACATACCCTGGAGCCCTCCCCACTGTTGCTCTCCAGTCCTGATAAGGCACTGGTTAGGTCCCTCGGCCTGGCCTATACCCTCTTGCAATCTGGGATCCCTCAGGGATGTCGGAAAGCCAGTTTGGCCTGATCACTGCAGACCAAGCCAAGGGACCCCCACCAGAGTATGAATCTGTGTACCAGGCCACTAGTTAAATAATAAGAAAAGATACTTTATTGAGTTGAATTTTGAAAGGTAGCATGCACTAAGTTGTAGAAAAAATTCCTAAATAGAATTGTAGCTTTTATAAATCTCTATTCCACAAATTCATTAGTATTTTATATGAAACTAGAGGCCTGGAGCACAATATTAATGCATGGGGGAGGGGTGTCCTTCAGCCCAGCCTGCACCCACTCCAATCTGGGACCCGGTCATCCCTCTCACAATCTAGGACTGCTGGCTCCCAACTACTGGCAATCAGACATCCCTCTCACAATCCAGGACTGCTGGCTCCCAACTGCTTGCCCACCTGCCTTCCTGATTGCCCCTAACCGATTCTGCCTGCCAGCTTGTTTGCCCCTAATTGCCCTCCCTTCTGGGCCTGATCACTGCCAATTGCCCTCCCCTGCAGGCCTAGTCCCTCCCAACTGCTCTCCCCTGCAGGCCTGATCACCCCCAACTTCCCTCCTCTGCCAGCCTGGTCACCCCTAACTATCCTCCCCTTCAGGCTTGATCACCCCCAACTGCCCTCTCTTGCAGGCCTGGTCCCTCCCAACTGCTCTCTACTGCTGGCCATCTTGTGGTGAACATCTTGTGTCCACATGGGGGCAGTCATCTTGTGTGTTGGAGTGATAGTCAATCTGCATATTACTTTTTTATTAATAGAATAGAGGCCTGGTGCACAAGTCGGGGGCAGCTGGTTTGCCCTGAAGGGTGTTCCAGATCAGGTTGGGGATTCCGTTGGAGGATGGGGTGGCCTGGGTGAGTGGTCTGTGGTGGTGTGCAGGCCAGCCACACCCTCAGGCGACCCAAGAGGAGGCCCCTGCATCTGGGATTTTTTTATCTTCTACAATTGAAACTTCGTAGCCTGGAAGTGGAGCTAAGCCTTCTGCTCACTGCTTGGTGGCAGCCATTTCTGTTGGAATTTATATATCTTCTATAATTGAAACTTTGTAGCCTTAAGCTGAGGCCTGGGCTGGCCAGTATGTGTGTAAAGCTTGGCTTCCTCCATCACCGGGGCAACCCAAGCTTCCCTCCTGCTCTCTCTGTGGCCGTAGCCATCTTGGTTGGGTTAAGTTGCATACTTGCTCTTGATTGGATGATGGGCATGGCTTGTGGGTATAGTGAAGGTATGGTCAACTTGCATATTACTCTTTTATTAGATAGGATTAAAACGGTATAAACATTTTTCCTCATAATAGCATAAAAAGTTTATGACTACTACTCTTACTCCTTAAAAATAGTATTATAAAAATAATATGAACATATTATTTACTTTTGAAGATATCTGGATTCTCTCTATAAATCTTCAATAAGATATCTCCAAGAGACTTTCATTCAATATTTTTTGAACCCCAAGTATTGTATAGCTCACTAATTCAAAAGGCAACTCTTAATTTTCCATATATCTATTAGTTGGAAAGTTCCTCTTAATTCTAAACCAAATCTACTTACTTCCTTATAAATCTACTCTTTGATCCTATTTTTGCCTTCTGAAACAAACTAGAATAAATAATACTCCTCTTCTATTTTATTACTATTCAAATAATTGATGGCAGTTTCCATTTCTTATAAATATTTTCATGCAAGGTACTTAAAACAGTACCTGTAATATTGAAATATCTGTGTGTGTATATATTAATACATATGCATATATGCAGAGTAGGGCAAAAAGAAGTTTACAGTTGTGAATATATGAAACATAAGAGTTTATTCTTGCATTATTTATTATTATATTATTTTCCATATGACCAATTATAAATCTACTTTTGCAAACCCTATGTGTTTGTGTGTGTGCGTGCATATATGTATATATGCACACACACATACATAGAAATGCTTTTTAAATATTAAACCACATTAAGAATAAATGATCTTAAAATATAACAAAGGGATTAGGGCTTAATCAAAACTAACAATTAAAGATAAAGAAAACAGCACACAGAATGTTAGATAAATTTGGTGGTAAAGCTGAAAGAAGTAATAAACATTTGTGGAAATCAGAAAAATGTGATAGTTATTTGTGCCAAGAAAATGAGAGAGGATAGGAGAAGCCCACTGGCCATGAGGTTGGCAAGAAAAACAACTTTTTTAAATTGCTCTAAGTCACTCAGCTAGCAAATGACAGAGACTTTGAACTTGGAGAGTTCTGTTCCAGATATATATTCCTAATCACACACAACACTGCCTGTCAACATTGCTGTGCTTGTTCGGAAGACAGGCCAAACCAAGACACATGTGAAGCTAATTGTTTCAATCAGAATCTTAACAGACATCACCACAAAATCCATTTTTAAAAGGAAAGCTTAATTTATGATTTTAAAATTGCTATTGCGAAGCAAGAATTGTGACCTCAATTCTGGTACCTACATAGCAAAATCTCAGAATCTTTGAAGAGTAAACACATAATTTGTTAAAAGAAGAAAAAGGAACCTATCATATTATATTGCCATGCCTCTGATTCCTTTTTTCTGTCTTGAATATACTTTAGAAAGTCACAGGCAGTTACTATGACCACCTATGCTATCTTCCCAACACACTAAAAACAGAGTAGCAGTAATAATCTGCAGACCTCAGATGAATATAGGGTTACGGTTGCTAAGATAACTGCTGCATGTACTCTTAGGTGATGCATCTTGCAGTGTTGTCATAACAACACTGACATGTCAATGTTTTTCTAATGTTCTTGGAGGGCTCAATTGCCAATAGAGTATTATTGTGGCTCAGAGGGGGGAAAAAAGGAAGTATAAAGGTACATATGGGCCTTGTGGTTCAGCTGCAATTGCTGGGTTACCGTATGACCACATAGAAAAATATATACCCAGAAATATATCTGTAATTCAATCTAAGCTACCAATACAAAACATAAAGTTCAGCATTAAGAGGAGATATGAAACATGTAAACAGTATTGATTGATAATATCTAGATTTACATCAGAAGTTTCTGAACAGAAATTTCTTCATAAATATTTTTACAAGAGAGTAAATTGAAGAGAATAAAAAACTGTGGCATAGGAATTAATGAAAGTGGGTATATTAGCTGTGCCAAAATACAGTGGACTGCTAATGTGTAATCAGAGAAAATACTATACCAAAAATAGCTAAATGCACTACTAAAATAAATCTGAAAAAAATGTTAAACACTAAATTGGGACATAAACAAATTACTTTATTAGAAAAACAAAGAGTTTTAAAATTTTAATTTTTACTATTATATGACTAATGAGATTTGAGGAAAAAAGTAAAAATAGGTACACCAAAATGTCATCAGTAGACATTTCAGGGTTATTAATAATAAACATAGATGTTTTTCTTCTTTTCTGCAGTTTATAAAAAATAAAAATTATTTTGTGATAAAAAATCAAAGGAATATAATAATAGATTGAAAAAATATAAAATATATTAATAAAATTTGCAGTGGCTCAAAAAGATACTAGTTCTATTTTTAAAAAAAGAAGAGGGAAGGGGAAGCAGAAGCTGAGTGGTGGGGGAGATGGGGAGATGGAGACATTTTCAAGTATGTTGAAAAAAAAGAAGAAATTAAACTACTGTGCAAGGACACAAAATGTGTCACATGGCATCATGGAGCAACCACTTTAGGAATCCTTTCAGCATTAGGATATGAGAGAAATACATGAGTTGATATATGTTTTAAAAAGATCACATGTCATCTTTTTCATTGAGGTATTCTCTGCCCAATCAATCTCTGAGACCAATCACTCTCTATAACAACATGTTCTATGTCCTTCAAAGAAACAGAAAGAAATAAAAATACAATTAACAATTAACTTCTCATTATAAATATTAGAAGCCAAAAGAAGAAAATTATATATTCAAATTTCTGGGGGGAAGCGAGGGAAATACTGTCAACAATAATTCTTTATCTAGAAAAACTATAGAAAATTAAGGTGAAATAAAAACATTCCCAGATGTTTTAGAACTTTTGGCTAGTAAATGTACTATACAAAGCATACTACAGGAACTCCCTCAGACTGAAAGAAATACATGAATATATGGGAAAAAATAACACTGATATAGCTAATATGTGGATAAATATACAAGAATGCATGCATACATTTTAATATATTGTCCTTTCTTTTCGTAACTCCTTTTTAAAAACCCATATATCATCATTGAAATTATATATATTACATATATAATTATTACAACAATTATTATATATAATTGGGGGAAAATGTCCTTATATAAGGATTAACAAACAAAACCAAAAATAGATTTAACAAAATGTGCAAGGCCTCTAACATTGAAAACTGTAAAACATCTTTGACAAAAATTAAAGAACTAAATGAATTGAGAGAAGTATATTCATGGAATGAAAGACTCATTATTATTAAAATGCCTATTCTTGGAGAGAATCCAAGATGGTGGCATAGGTAAACACCTACACTGCTGCCTCGCACAACAATTTCAAAACTACAACTAAAAGACAGAACGGACATCATCCAGAACCACAGGAAAGCTGGCTGAGTGTAAGTTCTACACCTAGAAGAAAAGAGAGGGGCTCACAGAAACCCAGAGGAGCTGCAAAAAGCTGAGGTATAGAGACGTGCGCATGGAGAGAGCAGGTGCCGGAGTACCTGGCTGGCTTTCTCTGGTGGGAGGGAAACGGAGACTCCCAACGGCATTGCACCCCTTATCTTACGACACTAAACCCCAGATCCAGCGGAAACTCATACGGGGGCAGTTTGGACTGTGAAAAGGGAGAGGTACATGGAAATTTAGGGGAGTCGCAAAAGATCAGCGGTCTCGTGGCACGCATGGCACTGCGCAGAGGACAGATTGCTGATTGTGCTGCTGGCTTTCACAAGTGAGCGGGAGACAGACCCTCCCAACTGTGCCACTTCTGACTCCGCTAAGCCCCAGTTTCGGGCGAAACCCTGGGGACCCAGACTCGTGTGGTCCCATAGCACAAGGGAGCCGGAAAGGTAGCAGTCTAGAGGCAGTGCGGGAGCTCGCACACAAGGACTGCTCTAGTGATTACCCAGTCACGTGAGACTCAGGGGCCATAGAGGGCAGGGCCAACTGGAAGGCAAGGCGGTCCCTTAAGCCCTGAGACTCCATCCATCCCAAGCTTAACAGAGGCTTCTTCGGTTTTTCAAGTATGGTATCATAAGGATGAATTCAACTCAGAAGTTTCCCTGACACAGTGAAAATGCCGAGGCAAGGAAAGGGATCACAAACAAAAGAAAAGGAGGGGGAAAAAACGACTGGATATAGAGTTCAAAACCGCATTTATAAGGTTTTTCAAGAATATGCTAGAAAAGATGGATAAATTTATCAGGTCCCAAGAGGAGATGCAAAAGGACCAACTAGAGATGCAAAAGATCCAAATAGAGATGATAGATAAATTTAGCAAGTCCCAAGAGATGAAAAAGGAGCAACTAGAGACACTGACTGAAATAAAAGGTATTATACAGAGTCCTAACAGCAGACTAGAGGAAGGCAAGAATCAAATAAAAAATTTGAAATATAAAGAAGCAGAAAACACTCAACTGGAAAAGCAAGAAGAGAAAAGAATCCAAAAATGTGAACATAATGTAAGGAGCCTCTGGGACAGCTTCAAGCATACCAACATCAGAATTGTGGGGGTGCCAGAAGAAGAGAGAGAGCAAGATACTGAAAACCTATTTAAAGAAATAATGACTGAAAACTTCCCACATCTGGTTAAAGAAATAAACTTACAAGTCCAGGAAGCACACAGAACCCCATATAAAAGGAATCCAAAGAGGACCACACAAAGACACATCATCATTAAAATACCAAGAGCAAAAGACAAAGAGAGAATATTAAAAGCAGCAGGAGAAAGACAGTTCATTACCTACAAGGGAGCACCCATATGACTGTCAGCTGATTTCTCAACAGAAATGATGCAGGCCAGACAAGAGTGGCAAGAAATATTCAATGTGATGAATAGCAAGAACCTACAACCAAGAATACTCTAACCAGCAAAGCTATCATTCAGAATTGAAGGGCAGATAAAGAGCTTCACAGAGAAGAAAAAGCTAAAGGAGTTCATCAACTCCAACCCAGTATTATATGAAATGCTGAAAGGTACTCTTTTAGAAGAGGAAGAAGAAAAAGGTAAAAGACAAAAAATTATGAACAACAAATACATATCTATCAACAAGTGAATCTAAAAATTAAGTGAATTAAAAATTTGATCAACAGAATAAACTGGTGAATATAATAGAATCAGGAGCACAGAGAGGGAGTGGACTGATCATTCTCAGGGGGAAAAGGGTGAAGGGTATACAGGGAGATACTGGACAAAAATCATACACCTATGGATGAGATCAATGGGAGGGAGGGAAGGGCGGAGGAAGGGTGGGAGCTGGGTGGAGGGGTGCTATGTAGGGGAAAAAAGAGAAACAAATGTAATAATCTGAATAATAAAGATTTAACAAAAAAATAAATAAATAAAATGCCTATTCTTTCTAAATTGATTTATAGATTTAACACAACCCTATCAGAATTCTGGAATCTTTTTTAGAAATGGGCAAACTATTTATGTAGAAATGTACAGGGGAGGGGGGCATGAGTCGGGGTAATGGAGGGGGTAATGGAGGAATAAGGACACATATGTAACACTGTTATAAAAAAATAATAATATTTATGTGGAAATGTAAAGAACCTAGAATAGTTAAAACAAATTTTGAAAAAGAACAAACTTGAAGCACTTAATACATCCAATTACAAAGTTTAACTTTGATAGAGTAGTCAAACTAAATTATCAGCATAAGGTTAGATATTTTAAAAAAAGAAAAGAATAGAAAAACTAGAGGAAATTTTGTGGTTATTAATTTTTGACAAAGTTGCAAAGGCAATACAATAGTAAAATGATAGTTTTCTCAATGAAATTGACTGAGACAGTTGAAAGTTTATATGCAAACATACAATGAAAACTTAGCTCCTCATGGCATACACAAAATATGCCTCAAAATGGATCACAGATCTAAATTTAAGAGCTAAAATTATATAATTTCTAGAAAAAAAAATAAAAGAGAAAATGTCCATAATCTTGAGTTACAAAAATTTATTAGATATCATACCAAAAGCATGATCCATAAAAGAAAACATTGGTACCATTAAAATTGTCCTTCAAAATACAGTACCTTTTTAATTCAATGTAATCCATAATGTATACATTTTTATTTATTTTTTAAATGTTTTCCAAAGTTTTGAACAACTATTGGTTTAAATATATTTCTTTATTGATTTCTTTATTGATTTCATTATTATTTCTTTATTTATTAAGGAGGGGGAGAGAGATAGAAACATCACTGATGAGAATCACTGATCAACTGCCTCCGGCACACCTCCTACTGGGGATTGAGCCTGAAAATCAGGTATGTGCTCTTGGCTGAAATTGAACCCAGGACCCTTCAGTCTGCAGGCCGAATGCTCTATCCACTGATCCAAACTGGCTAGGGCTGAATATATTTTTGCAATATAATTCAGTTCTGGCCAGGTGACTTAATTGATAGGAGCATCATCCCATATACCACAAAGTTGCCCATCTGATTCCTGGTCAAGGCACATACCTAGGTTGTGCTTTTGATCCCCAGTAGGGGTGTGTATGAGAAGCAACTGGTAAATGTTTCATACGGTTATGTTCTCTCTCCCCCTACACCCCGCTCTAAAACCAGTAAACATATCCTTGGGTGAAGATTTTTTAAAACTCTATAATTCAAAAGTAGGAAGACAAACAACACAATTAAATATGGGCAAAACATTTGGCTAGAACATTTAATCAGAGAAATTATAATAATGGCTACTAAGCACAAGAAAAGATGCTTAAATCACTAGACATTGAGGAAATGTAAGTTAAAACTCAAGATTCCACTTTGTACCCACTAGGATGGGTATGACCAAAAAAGTTGACAACACTCAGTGTTGGTGAGGATGTGAATAAACTTGAACCCTCATATGAAGCTGGTCAAATGTGAAATGGCATAGCCTCCTTCTTAAACAATGTGGCAATTTCTCATAAAAGTTAAACATACACTTACCATATCATAATAATCTACCCAAGAGGAATGGAAATGTATTCAACACAAACTGCTGTATACAAATGTTCATTGGAACATTACTGGTAATAACCAAAATCTGAAAAGAATTCAGTGTCCATCATCTGATGAATGGGTAAAAAATACATAATGGTATATCTATGCAATGGAATACTCTTCAGTACTAAAAACGATCAAATTGCTCCCAAGTGCAAGCACAGGAATAAACCTCAAAAACATTGTTTTTTTTTTAAAAGGACTATATATTGTATGATTGCATTTATAGGAAATGTCTAGAAAAGGCTAATCTATAAAATGACAGTAGGACAGTAGTTGTCTGGGATTAGGTGTAGAAGCAGGGATTAACTGTAAATAGGTACAGAAGCCTTTGAGTGGTAATAAGGTATTCTAAAATTGCATTGTTGTGATAGTTGCCCAGTCATATACATTTATTAAAAATTATTTCATTTAATACTTACAAAAATGTTAATGTGAATAAAGAAAACGCCATTAAGAGCTCTCTGGCTTTTAATTTATTGATACTTAAGTTATCACCTAAATGATTCTAAGTTGAAAGGGAAGAATTGAAGGAAGATTGTAAACAAGTTTTAACTAAGGGGCTAATTTCCACCCACATCAGAACATACAACATGATCCTCCTATATAATAAAAAGCTAATATGCAAATCGACCAAATGGCAGAACGACTGGTCACTATGATGTGCACTGACCACCAGGGGGCATATGTTAATGTAGGAGTTGACCCCTGGTGGTCAATGCACTCCCACAAGGGGAGCGCTGCTTAACCAGAAGCCAGGATTATGGCTGGCAAGCACAGTGGCAGTGGCAGAAGCCTCTTACGCCTCTGTGGCAGCACTAAGGATGCAATTGATGGCTTAGGTGGGAGTGGGCCTAAGCCATCAGTCAGACATCCCCTGAGGGCTCCCGGACTGCAAGAAGGAGTAGGGTGGGCTGAGGACCCCCCACAAGTGCAAAAATTTCATGCACCAAGCCTCTAGTAACTAAATGATATCTAGTCTTCTCCCTCCTAAATTCAGGGCTGTAATATTTCCTGCTAAAAACAACAACAACAAAACATGGCAAATGTACACTTTAAGCATAAGGATCATTTTAAGAAATTTATAATTCCCTATATAATTATCTACCTATCCTCTGACAACTGTACAGTAACATAGCACTACACAGTAATGCTAACATTATAGGCATGAAAAAATCAAGAAAGAGCCAAGATGAACTGCAATAATAACTGCATCAGAACCTCAATTTGTCTAGCCTACTTTTAAAGGTAGTTTATGGTCAGGGAGCAGTTCTAGAGAAAAATGAACAACACAAAAATTAATAAATTCCATTTATAATTGCAAGAGCAAAAAAATTCCAGATAATTTTAATGACGTTATATCTATGTTCTATAATGCCAATTTTAGGAGAGTTTTGTCATGTTGTCCATCACTAAAAATATTGTTCAATATTTGAAATTTTCTAAAGAGTACATTTCTCCAAATTAAATTAAAGCTGAAATCAAAGAATCTGTTCTTGACAGCCCAATGAAACTTGTCTTTCAACAGTGTCATTATGGCATGGTAAGATGAATAAATATATTTTAAACTTTTCAATCATCATGTCAGAAAGCATGGGGCATGCATCTGGAAAAGATTAAAAAGCATTTTGAAAACTGATTTGACCACAGATATAAGAGGTTAATTCTTCCATTATTCTTTGAAAAGTATTTCCCAGGATTTGTTTCACAGCTTCTAATTAATAAAACAAATATGAAGATATTTCTGGGGATAGAAAAAGAAATGTGTTGTGATGCTCTTCTTCAGTTCCAAACCTGAGAACTACAAGAAAATGGGTAACAATGCCACTGATCTGTCCTAGAGATGATGAACTTCAAGTGCTGGATTCCTTCCACAATGTTATTAAAGTTCTTTGAAGCATTGCTACTAAGAAAAAATAAATAAACGTCAAAGGAGCTCACATTCTTATTGTTTCTCAAAATCCTTCACTGTTTCAGATTGTGCCTAAGATAACAAGTCCATTTTATTCTAAAAGCCACTGGCAAGGCCAAGTGCTGTAACAAAGGGGCATGAAAGAGGTTAGTAGACACAGGTAATAGAAACTTGGTTCCAAACTTAAAAAGGAGACTAGAAATTTTAAAGCAATGATAGTCTACATAGAAAGTAGATCCAGAGTTCCTACAGCGTAAGTGACAAGGAGGTCTTCCAGTCTATTAAGAAGACAAGCCCTGGCTGATTGCTCAGTTGATTAGAGTATCCTCCCCAGATGCTAAGGTTGCAGGTGTGATTCCCCGGTCAGATCACATATAAGAAGCAACTAATGAATGCATATGTAAGTGGAACAACAACTAATGGCTCTCTCTCTCTCTCTCTCTCTCTCTCTCTCTCTCTCTCTCTGTCTCTCTCTCTCTCAAATCAATTTTTAAAAAAGACAAGAAGCAGGGCCCAAGTCACATATTGTGAAGATATTAGGTGTGCTTGCTATTTCTCTAAAATTATTAAACATGCTGACCACCTCCAGTAGCAAGAAATGAAGCAAAAACTGGATAGGAGGAATGATACAAGTACAAAGAAACAATAATACTAATCAAGGTAGAAATGAAAATAATGAACATTTATTTAACACATAACCTAGGAGCTGAAGATTTAATAAGAACTTTACATGGAGTATGTCATTTAATCCTCACAAATAACTTTCTGAGTTATTTGACAGCGTAAGCTGCCAAAGAATTATTTTAACTTAGCCTTGATAACAGAATGGTTAAAAAGTAAGATTCCCTTCTGCCTCTCTAAAAATGCATCTGAATTCGTTGAATTACAGGAATGATAGAAAGCTTCATGATCAATTGAATTCATATAAATTTATATATTGGTATGAATTACTGCTAACAAAGTAAAAATATTAATGACTAGTCTGGGTTCCTTAATTTCCAAATGAATCAATTTGAGGCTCAGAGATTATGAGACTTACTAAAAATCATGATTGTCAGAGATACCTCTCTCTCAGTCTGTGGTCACTTGCCCCATACATCACAACTCCACAATGCAGACAAGGAGACTATGTGCCATTCCTCTAACAGTCCTACTACAAATGCAGTCTCTTACATACAAAAAAAAAAAAAAAACTACTTTGGAGTCAATGAGTTAGGTTTATGTGACAAAAATGTTAATACCTAAACTGCATATTGGACTAAAAAAGTTTCTTCTTAAACTAGCACAATGCCTCAAAAGATCTATGTGATAAACTTCCAAATTCTAAGAATAATAGATTAGAATAACCTAAAAGATAGACAGCACAATAACATAGATTCCCAATTCAGTCTTAATTCCCAATGCTGAATCTGTATTTTAAAATAATGAACTTCCCTGGCTGGCTTTTCTCAATAGTTAGTGTGGGCCTATACACTGAAGGATCAGTGGTTCAATTCCTGGTCAAAGGCACAAACCTGGCTTGCAGGTTGGACCCAGGCCCTGGTCAGGCAGGTTCAGGAGGCAACCACTTGATGTGTCTATCTCACATTAATGTTTCTTTTCTTTCTCTTCCTCTCTTCCTTCTTCTCTCTCTAAAATCAATGGAAAAAATATTCTCAGGTGAAACTTAACAACAAAAATATTTTTAAATAATTAAACAATTAACCAACTGATTCATATTTAATGCCTGATGTCTGATAAGAGAAGATGATGAAAAAAGGAAGTTAAGCTTAAAGGAAAACAAAAACATAGGAATGCCATATGGGAAACAATAAAATCGAGAAAGAAGAATATGTGAGGCATGGATGATCACTTAGAGAAGATATAGAGGGAACCAAAATAAAATGGAAATCAAAGCTTGTACAAGCCATCTGGAAGAGTTCATTTTACCTCAAAATTCTGTTTAATTAAAACCTGGCCACAATTACTGCCATCAGTTGCCTGTCAGCGACACTCTTAGTAACCAATCCTTATGTCTTTATAACTCTTTAAAACTACAATGGTGATTTTCTGTTTTGTCAGTATCTCATCAAATTGTTCACAAGCATGCTCCACCCCTCGCCATGCAATTAACCACTAACAACACAACATGACAAAGATCATGGTTTAGCTAAAGCATTATAGTTCAATTTGCAAATAATTTACTGTCATTTGGCTTCATGTTTTTGTTTTGTTGTTGTTGTTTGACAACAGAGGTGCTGGTTCATAGGTATTAAAATGAATAGTCATTTTGTTTTGTTGTTGTTTTTTGAAAACAGAGGTGGTGGTTCATAGGTATTAAAATTATTATGAACGCCTTCACTGTTAGAGAAAGAAATAAATCCTAAATCATTTTTTAAAAGCACTTTCTTATCAAAGCCCACTAAAGAATTAGAAACATGAGACAACATGAAGCTATTATGGGGAAAATAATGTATATCAAGGTCAAATTTATCAACAGAATCATAATTTTTAACCTTGGTTTTTCTTCCTTCTTTCCTTCTCTTAAGTAATTATAAATTTGGAAATTTGGCAACATGATAATTTAAAAATGTTATCTATCTAGTTAAGACTTCATGTCACAACTTTATTAACTATGGTTTCCGTTTGGGCCAACTATAGTCTCACAAGTAATCCATCCTGGTAAACTCAGGTAAAAAGCAGAAACGCAAATGTAGGATAGCCAGATTGTTATTCTTATTCTAACTGAAAATCCTGCCTATTGCTTTATTTTTAAACTGCCTCTAACATGTTTAAATTATAATTGCATCTTCTCAATAAGCACAGTCCCTTATTATTGGAACTGGCAGGGGGCCTTGACATTTGAGTCATCATTTCATTATGTCTATTTCTTACCCTGGTATATAAATTAAATAGAAATACCAGCCAGATGAATTATGAATGGCGGGGGAAATCTGAAGTAGTAACTTTAAGTTGAGTTAATTTTTCTCAAGTCTACCAAAAAATATAAAGCAATTAACATTGCTAATAATACATTCTACTGTAGGCACATTTTAAAAATATTAACTTCCATTCTAAAGGCCAAATATGCTACAAATCCTCCCAGCCAAATATTGTACTTCTTTAAGACAGAACCAACAGCTTTAATATTCCCTATTGTACAAAGCTTCAATAATTCCGGTTTTAATACAACTACAAATAGGGACAAAATACACATTTAACAACTGTCTTGCAATCTAAAGATTCAAAATGAATAGCAATTATTGAATATATATATTGCACATGTGGAAAATATTATTTAAAACATCATGTGTAATCAAATATAAATAATATAGTTCATCCAGACTAAAATATCCAAAAATATATTAAAATGGAATTTTCAGGCTTTCCTTATATGCTTTCTAGTCTCTGAACTTATATGAAGAAAATACGACTGGATGATTTTTCCTACATCACCTGATTCAGTTCTACTAAATCAGTGGTTCTCAACCTTCCTAATGCCGCGACCCTTTAATACAGCTCCTCATGTGGTGGTGACCCCCAACCATAAAATTATTTCCGTTGCTACTGTAATTTTGCTACTGTTATGAACTGTAATGTAAATATCTGATATGCAGGATGTATTTTCATTGTTACAAATTGAACATAATTAAAGCATAGTGATTAATCACAAAAACAATATGTAATTATATATTGTGAAATATTTATTTCTAATTACAAATAAATGAAAGTTTGTCTTGAATCGTGGTGTAGCATGGGTAACAGTCTTCATATGACAACAGTAAACTACATTGCTACACTTTGCTACACCGAGGAGCGGTCTGTTGGTTCCTAAGACCATGGGAAATAGGTGTTTTCCGCTGGTCTTAGGCGATCCCTGTGAAAGGGTCCTTCGACCCCCAAAGGGGTCGCGACCCACAGGTTGAGAACCGCTGTACTAAATGGATGTGTATTCTTCCATCTTTCTCTATTTTGTTTAAAATTTTTTCCATTGATTTTCAAAATTATAAAAATGAATCAATTATAAAACTAATTGATTAAAATTCTCAAAATATCTGATTCTGCCTTCAGAAAGCCATTTTCTTTTTTTTTATTGCAGGCACTCTAGAATATGTGTAGATTATTCATTCACTGAGTTTTTAATTGTATCTGCAACTTTTCTTTCGGCCCAGAGCAACCAATTCATTTCTGAAAGCCAACAGCTTTCCCAAAATGCTTGGGAACAAGCCTAACATATCTTTACTTATCTTGATACAAAATATTGAAAAGAATCTCTATTGAAAACTAAATGTTCATTTGAATGTCTACTCTGATGATGAGCATTAGTTTTCCTTTTAATTACTGAAAGGAAAATTAAAGTAGTCATAGCTGATTTGTCTTTATATCTTATTATTTATTTTAATATTGACTTTTTTCTAAAAAAAATATTTACCTGAGGGAATATATTTGTCTAAAGTCAACTACTTAACATGGACTTCTGTTGTCTTTTCATATTTATGTATAATTTATAATCCAGATGTTCCCAAAAGAGTTTCAAAAAAATTCACAATAAAAATCTAGTCTACTGTTCCAAGAAAATGAGTCTTTATTTCAACATTAAAATTTAATTGAAACTCTGAGATAGTTGCTTCATTTCCAACTTTTAGAAAATATATTATTCTGCACATTAGGACAAAACTAAAATGTAAAACAGATGTATCCAGATTATGAAATTTAGATTAGAAGATATTCAAAGTGTAGCTAATTCCGGACCTATATTTATTTAAGAATAAGGCAAGCAAGTCCCACAATGCTGAAACTAGGGTTACCTTTTCTCTCATAATTTGTCTTCAAACAGTGGACATATTCATGGGTTTACAATACCAGATTTTTAATGAATTCTATCATTTTTATAATTACTATGGCTCATATTAATAAATGTCTTATTTTTATATGCTGAAATAAAATAACGGAAGAGGCAAACACTATGCAAAATGGCTGGGAATAGGGCCAAATCTTATTACATACATCCAGGGACCAGTAATTTTCTAAATGGCACTTTAAGCTCTCTTGCCCAAATAATTACAAATACAGCCAGCATGTAATTTACTGAAATAATTATGTACTTTTCTACTTCCCATCACCCATCTCAAGTTCATGGCCACTTACCTTGTCTTTATTGTCCATGCCAGAAGCCTCAGGCTTGGTCCTAATCACAAATGGGGTGGACAGTCGCATCAGGACCCTTTCGAAGGTGGCAGTAACCTTCGGAGAAACGATCTCAAAGCAGTCCTCAAACTTGAGCACTTTGTGAGTGTCGCATCGAAGCTGCTTCCTCAGGCCTTCCCCTAGCTGAAGGACTGACATGTGGGGGTCAAACATCAAGTGGAAAGGAAAGGCTCTGCAGAAGGTGTTGATGCTAATTCTGAGGTCCTCGGGAACTTGGGAGGCTCCCTGTGGAAGGTTCTTCGAGATATTAGTACTTTCACATTCTTTGATAAGAAAAGTGAGACAGCTACAGTTGCCTGGGTTTGAGCCATCAGAGCATAACTCATTTGCAACCTGTTCCACTTCCACATCCAGCCGATAGATCTTCTTTCCTGCGGCCTTAATCATTCCCAGCATCGCAAAGCCCACAATCTGGTGAGGGTGGAAGTAGTGAAGCATGAGAGTACCTTCAGGGAGCTCTTTGCATAGGAATGATGGTGACTCCTGAGTGGCCTGTTTTCCAAAAGAAGTTCTAATGTGTTCCAACAAAGCATCGAAGCCATTAAAAAAGTCCTGCAATGTGCCACCTACAGCTCGAAGTACTCTCCCGTTCTCATCAAAGCATGTATTAAAGAACTCCTCACCAAATCTTACTTGAATTTCCTCGAACTTCAATCCTAGAGGTAAATGGGAAACAAATGTTAGTGAAGAATAATATAAACAACTAAATTTAAAGCTTTTAAATACTTATCAAATGACATAGCTAGAGGGTGAAACATGAGAGGTACACAAATTTCCCAAATAGGTTAACTCATTCATCTTAAGTCAGAGAAAGTACATTTCATCTTCTAGATGGTTCTAAAATGTTAATGAGCATAAACTATTTTGTTTGTTTTTAAACATACTTTATTCTTAGAGTAGTTTTAAATTCAAAGCAAAATTGAGCAAAATGTAAAGATATTTTCTGTTCACCCCTCACCCCCTCTACACACAAGCCCTCCTGCCACTATCAACATAGTGCACTACAGCAGTACATTAATTACAATGAACCTACATTGACACATTATCACCCAAAGTCCAGAATTTACATTAGGGTTCACTCTTGGTATTGTATTCCTTGGGTTATGACAAATGTGTAATGACATGTATCCACCATTAAAGTCTCATCCAGAATAGTTTCACTGTCCTAAAATTCTCTCCATTTCACCTATTCATTTCTCCCTTCCCCAACACATGGAGCAATAACTTTTTAATTTTGCTGCTAATCTAATTTTTCTTTTCAACACCCTACTCCATTTGCTGTAATTAGGACAAATAATGCCTTTTCCTTAATGATTTCCCTCATTGTTAAAGGATCTTTATGGAGATAACTACAAGATGGCCTCTATATTATATCCATCCAATATGCCATCTTACATCTCAAAATTCCTTTGTTAATGGTAAATATCAACCAGAAAGGGCACCTGTGGTATATGAGGAAATGTGTCAGGTTATCTAGGGAAAACAGAGGACTTAAGTTAATCTCAGGGGAAGTCCTATAGGTCCCCAGGGAAAAACAAAAACAAGAAATTTAAAATGGCAGAACTGTGGAATGGTTTGCATTCTTTCACCTGTAACAAAGGTAAGAACAGCCAAAAGTGGATTAGGAATCTGAGCAAATAGAGTTAAAGGTCTTTGTTAAGTTTTCTAAGTTCATATTTATTCCCTACCTTATAGTAATGCAATTATAATGAAAAATTCATACACCCACACACAAAATGTATTATGTAGTAATCAGAAACAGAGAAACATGTGATCCAGTAGATTCACCTTTCAGGATGATCTGAGGAAAACTAAGGAGATAATTTATGTTCCAAAGAGGAGTACATATAAAAGAGTTGAATCTGTATGCTAAAGAAAGCTTTGCCCTGGCCAGTGTTGCTCAGTTGGTTGGGCCTTGTGCATAAAAAGTTGCTGGTTCAATTCCTAGTCAGGCCACATGCCCCTGGGGTGGGCTTGATCCCCGGTAGGTGGAGTACAGAAGGTAGCCAATCGATGTTGCACTTTCATATCAATGTTTCTCTTTCTCTTTCCCTCTCTCATCCTCTTGTCTCTAAAAATCAATAAAAATAGCTTTTTTACAAAAGAAAGCTTCTATTAGACTCACTCTTTGGATTCTTCTTTAACTTTGGCTGTGTTGGGAAACAGGAATTTAGTACCCCAAAAATATGTTTCTCATGAGTTTATTTTGAACTGATTCTTTTTAAGAAACAAAAGACTCAGGAAGGGCTTTTTATCTCCCCCTTAACTGCCTAAGAGAATTTAGATAAACAGCCTCATCTAGAAAGAGCTTTCACCAGAGATATTACAAAGAATATAAGTAAGGTGTGATAGGGCTTAGAGACTAAAGTCCTTTCTGTATCCCATTGTCTACTCATGGCCTGGTAAACAGATGTTTATCCATCTCTATGTGAACTGTCTTTCTCCCCTTTGAAGTAGCAGACTCCTACACCTCTTCTTAGTTCATAATGGCTTATATGCCCTAATTGCTGACCATCTATGAGCCCCATGTTCCTATGGAGCCTCAGTACATACGTAATTAAATTTGTTCTTCTATAAATCTGTCTCATGTCAATTTAATTCTTAGACCAGCCAGAAGAACCTAGAAGCATAGAGGATTTTTCCCCTTTCCGAAAGCTAAAATCAATACATGTAGTTTATCTATATCTATATAACTAATAAAGAAATACGTTAATTAACTGGGATGCCATAACACGTTGACGAACAGGAGGTTGTGAGCATAGCATCATGGGTGAGGCAGCAGGGGCCTCTGCATGCCTGCGCGAGGGGAGGGCCTGATCAGCAGTGGCTGTGGCTGCTTCACGGGCCTGAGAGAGAGGCAGGGCCAGACCAGCAGTGGCCACAGCTGTTGCATGGCCCAGAGAGTGAGGCAGGGCCCAACCAACAGTGGCTGCTGCGGGGCCTGGGGAGGGAGGCAGGGCGGGACTGGCAACTAGGGGGTGGGTGGTGCTACATGATTTCCAATCGCTTGCTGAGCTCCTAGTACTATATAAAAGTCTGCGTGACTGGAACACTGGAATGAAAAGAACAACTGGTTGCTATGATGCGCACTGACCACCAGGGGGAAGATCCTCAATGCAAGAGCTGTCCCCTGGTGGTCAATGCACTCTACAGCCAACCTCCCACAGCCAGCCAAACTCCCACAATTCTTCTCTCCATCCAGCAGATTCAAGCCTACAGCCAGCAGAAAGGCTCTGGCTGGCAACTGGAAGCCAGTAGGAAGGCCCAGATTGGCAGCTTGAAGCTGGAAGGAAGGCTCGGTTGGCAGCCAGTTGCTGGCAAGAAGGTGGAGCTGGTCAGGGGGAGGGGTTGTGGGAGGGAAAGTCCCAACCAGCAGCCAGAAGGCCCCAATTGGCCCTGACCACTGGCCAGGTCTAGGGACCCCACCTGTGCATGAACTTCATGCACAGGACCTCTAGTGTATCAATATCCCCTTGCCTAGTCTACTCTATTATATAGAAAGGTCTTGGAAATTAGGAAGGACTTTAGTAGTGCCCTGCTAGAGTGCCGAGCAGAATAGGTTGTCTATGGCTTGGTTTTTTGTCCCCACCTACCATGTTTTAAGGAGTGAGGGAATAACACAATTAACAAATAGAGTAAAAAAAAAATCAAATATTTTTTGAGAGCTTTCTATATATAAAGCCTAAAATTTGGTAGCCAAGCTAAGTGGCCAGTTTGACAAAGAAGTTCTTACAATAAATGCGAAATTAAAAGAAGTCAAAAATCTAAGTGAAAAGAGTTCCTTTATTAAGGAGCAATTCACATTAATTTTAGTTTCATAGAATTGATATTCAAAGCTAGCTGAGAAAGTTACCTATTAAAATAAAAACATCAGTCACCACTCATGTAATATTGTCACTTTACAAGATTGCCCTTCAATATATCTTGCATTCACTCACAATAATACCAGCCAAAATTGATAAGAATAATATTTATCTGTCCAGTTTGCTAGTGTGGGAGAAAACAAGACAGATGACATGCACTGCAGTTTAGCTCCTGATCCAATTGCTCCACTGAAACTGCCTTTATAATTACTTAAACTAGTACATATGGTTTTGTCCTTTCTTATTTAACCTTGTTGTTTTTCCTTTAATTTGATTCTACTGATCATCTCTTTCTCATAAATCTCCATTCTCTCTTGGCTTATAAAACCACACTCTCCTGATTTGATTACTATCTGCTTGAAAATTCCTTCACTAAAACTTCTTCCTATGCCAAATCTTTACATCACCATCACTAAAAATTTTAATAGCAATTAAATTTATGTCCCTTCAACAATAATGTTCTTTGTCACTATTAAAAATTTTAATTATGGAGAATCCAAGATGGTGGCATAGGTAAACACCTACACTGCTGCCTCGCACAACAATTTCAAAACTACAACTAAAAGACAGAACGGACATCATCCAGAACCACAGGAAAGCTGGCTGAGTGTAAGTTCTACAGCTAGAAGGAAAGAGAGGGGCTCACAGAAACCCAGAGAAGCGGCAAAAAGCTGAGGTACAGAGACGCACGCATGGAGAGAGCGGGTGCCGGAGTACCTGGCTGGCTTTCTCTGGTGAGAGGGAAACGGAGACTCCCAACGGCATTGCACCCCTTAACTTACGACACTAAACCCCAGATCCAGCCGAAACTCATACAGGGGCAGTTTGGACTGTGAAAAGGGAGAGGTGCATAGAAATTTAGGGGAGTCGCAAAAGATCAGAGGTCTCGTGGCACGCACGGCACTGCACAGAGGACAGATTGCTGATTGTGCCGCTGGCTTTCGCAAGTGAGCAGGAGACAGACCCTCCCAACTGTGCTACTTCTGACTCCACTAAGCCCCAGTTTTGGGCGAAACCCTGGGGACCCAGACTCGTGTGGTCCCATAGCACAAGGGAGCCGGAAAGGTAGCAGTCTAAAGGCACTGCGAGAGAGCGCTCACACACAGGGACCGCTCCAGCGATTACCCAGTCACGTGAGACTCAGGGGCCGTGGAGGGCGGGGCCGACTGGAAAGCAAGGCAGTCCCTTAAGCCCTGAGACTCCATCCATCCCAAGCTCAACAGAGGCTTCTTCGGTTTTTCAAGTATGGTATCATAAGACTGAATTCAACAAAGAAGTTTCCCTGGCATAGCGAAAATGCCGAGACAAGGGAAGGGATCACAAACAAAAGAAATAGAGGATAAAAAACAACTGGATATAGAGTTCAAAACCATGCTTATAAGGTTTTTCAAGAATATGCTAGAAAAGATGGATAAATTTATCAAGTCCCAAGAGGAGATGCAAAAGGACGAACTAGAGATGCAAAAGATCCAAATAGAGATGATGGATAAATTTAGCGAGTCCCAAGAGGAGATAAAAAAGGAGCAACTAGAGACACTGACTGAAATAAAAAATATTATACAGAGTCCTAACAGCAGACTAGAGGAAGGCAAGAATCAAATAAAAAATTTGAAATATAAAGAAGCAGAAAACACTCAACTGGAAAAGCAAGAAGAGAAAAGAATCCAAAAATGTGAACATAATGTAAGGAGCCTCTGGGACAGCTTCAAGCATACCAACATCAGAATTGTGGGGGTGCCAGAAGAAGAGAGAGAGCAAGATACTGAAAACCTATTTAAAGAAATAATGACTGAAAACTTCCCACATCTGGTTAAAGAAATAAACTTACAAGTCCAGGAAGCACACAGAACCCCATATAAAAGGAATCCAAAGAGGACCACACAAAGACACATCATCATTAAAATACCAAGAGCAAAAGACAAAGAGAGAATATTAAAAGCAGCAGGAGAAAGACAGTTCATTACCTACAAGGGAGCACCCATATGACTGTCAGCTGATTTCTCAACAGAAATGATGCAGGCCAGACGAGAGTGGCAAGAAATATTCAATGTGATGAATAGCAAGAACCTACAACCAAGAATACTCTAACCAGCAAAGCTATCATTCAGAATTGAAGGGCAGATAAAGAGCTTCACAGAGAAGAAAAAGCTAAAGGAGTTCATCAACTCCAACCCAGTATTATATGAAATGCTGAAAGGTACTCTTTTAGAAGAGGAAGAAGAAAAAGGTAAAAGACAAAAAATTATGAACAACAAATACATATCTATCAACAAGTGAATCTAAAAATTAAGTGAATTAAAAATTTGATCAACAGAATAAACTGGTGAATATAATAGAATCAGGAGCACAGAGAGGGAGTGGACTGATCATTCTCAGGGGGAAAGGGGTGAGTGGTATACAGGGAGATACTGGACAAAAATCATACACCTATGGATGAGATCAATGGGAGGGAGGGAAGGGC
>JAAGEH010000005.1:31419389-31504223 GCA_011751065.1 Lasiurus cinereus | reverse complement strand
AAAAATCATACACCTATGGATGAGATCAATGGGAGGGAGGGAAGGGCAGAGGAAGAGTGGGAGCTGGGTGGAGGGGTGCTATGGAGGGGAAAAAAGAGAAACAAATGTAATAATCTGAATAATAAAGATTTAATTAAAGAAAATTTTAATTATGGTTCAGTGGTTGAATATCGCCATTCTATTCCAGGTCAGGGCACATACCCAGGTTGCAGGTTCACTCTCTGGTCGGGTGAATGCAGGAGGTAGTCAATCTATGTTTTTTTTCCCTCTCACATCACTCTCTCTCTCTAAAATCAATTTTTAAAAATTAAAAATAAAAATAAACTCATGAGTTCTGATCAAGATGGCAGTGTAGGTAAACACGGTAATAACCACTTCCCACAACCACATCAAAATTACAACTAAAATATACAGAACAACTATCATTCAGAATCACCTGAAATTTAGCTAAATGGAAGTCCTACAACTAGGGAATTAAAAAAGAAGCATATTAAGCTGGTTGAAGGGGCAGAAACCCAGGGGAGAATCTCAAACCTGTTGGTCCCACACCCACATGTAGTAGTTTAAAATTGAGAGGGATATCATAGCTGTGGGGTTTCCCTAGGGAATGAGGGGTCACAGCCCCACAGCAAGCCACCCAGCCAAGGGGTCCAGTACAGGGAAGAGATGTCCCCACAACTTCTGGTTGTAAAAACCAGCAGAGATTGTGATTGAGTGACACAGAGGCTGTAGGCTTCAGGCAGCTCCCTCTTAAAGGACCTTACTCAGACATACTCCCTCTGATGTCCAGCGCTGGGGCAGCAGCTTGAAAGGAACCTGGTATATTTGGGAAGGAACTAACTTGCTTGAAATCAGGTGAGAGCTGGAGAGGAAGCTTTCTCCTGGAGAGAAGTGCTGGCAGAGGCCATTGTTTCTTTGCAGAGCCATCCCTACCACAGAGCAGGCAGGTAGGACACTATATTTGAATCAATAAAAATATACTTTAAAAATATTTTTAAAAGTATAAAAAGAATAAAAAGACAATAAATACATATGAATCTAAAAAATCAAATAATAATCAATAAGCTAACAAGGAGAACAGAAACAGGCTCATAGATATAAAGAACATTTTGATGGCTGACATATAAGAGGTGTTGGGGTGGATGGTTGAAAAAGGAAAAGAGATTTAGAAGTATAAATTAGTCATAGCCCATAGACACAGACACTAAACAAGTGAAGGCCTGGAATGATGTGGGAGATGGGTAGAGGGGGACAAAAGGGAGAGAAATGGGGGAAATTTTCAATAAGATAACAATAGAATAATTAAAAAAAAATAAACTCAGAATAAGTAAAATTTCTTACAACCTGACTGTATTTGCTGAACTACAAAATTCCGTATGCCACAGGAAGCAGTCCATGGATTGCTTCTACATTTTTAAGAGTTGTATCTTAAGGGCTTAGGGTCTGTATACACAGAAAAGAAAAATATAATTTCTTCTAACTTGCATTTTTTATAATATTAAAATGCCCTCACAGTTATTAAGTAAAGAACACAGGTATAAATATAATACAATAAGTTTATGTGCTTATGTTCTACTTTCACAAAAATCCCAAAAAAAACTTCCAAAAAAATAACAAATCAATTCACCTGAGGCAACAAAAATTACACTGTGAGTCAAGCATTCTCAATTAAAAATCCTGCTGCCTAGAAAAGCATTTTTAGACTTTAAGGCACAAGAACTGCTAGTTCTCAAATAACATCAAGGCCTACTGGAATGTAAAAGTGACGTATCAATAAAGAAAAACTGAATTATTTTTAATATTACACTCAAATGCTATACATGGTAATTCTATATAAACCACAACATTCAGTTAACTAATAATTGTTTTGTTCTTACAATTATTAAACTGTACAAGATCAGAAAAGGAAAAATTCTTAGAATTTGAAAAATTAAAACTAGAGAAAGTTCCTTCAACTTTTGCATATATGTTATTATGAATTGTAGCCAAGACTTCCATTTTATCTCAAACTGTAGAAAGTACAGAGAAAATAGTTCAGCTCAGACAACTAGTACAGTTCTCACTCCCAAGGTTCCACCTACAACTGATGTAAACCCCCTACCTACACTAAGTCACTTGTAACAAGTCACCTCTTTCACAATGCACTATGACACCTTGACATTTAGGTCTATAAGAAAACACTTCCTCAAGAGGCAAACTTGTAACAAAACTGCTTTTATTAACAACTTAGAAGTCAGAAGGAATTTTTAAAAAAATGAATAGCCTAACTTCTGATATCCTTCAACTATAAATGAAACAATCTATTCATTCATGGCGTGAAACTTTTGTCCCTCATCTGCTATCCATCTGACTTTCCACTGTGCACTTTTTGAGGTCAAGGACCTTATCCCATTGATGTCTGCATACCTGTCATCAGAATAATGCCTGGCAGATGGAGACTAAGATTTCATTCATAGAAACTAAACATTCATCCAAATATTTGTTGAATAACTAAAATCAAGTCTTTAAAGCTACAGTTGTGCCACGTCTAAGGATACCAGGATACTATATTCATTCTTTTCTCACATGGGCCCCTACAGATAATTAAATTACAGTGTGATTGGGCTATAACAGTGTCATACTTGAGTACCTATGGAGTGATATCTAAAAGAATGTCTGACCCTGGCCAGTGTTGTCCAGTTGTTTGGAGCATCGTCCTGTACACAGAAAAATGGCAGGTTCAATCCATCAAGGCACATACTCAGGTTGCAGGTTCAATTCCCAGTCAGTGCATTTATGGGTGGCAACTAATAGATGTTTCTCTGTCGCATCAATGCCTCTCTCTCTCTCTTGTCAATAAAAAATATGTCTTCCAATAAGAAGTTTAAATAAAAAGAATATCTGAATCTTTCCTCAGGGAGATAATGTTTAAGAAAAAGTGGTTGTTCAAAGGCCATCAATAAAGGAACATGCAGATCTATATTTATAAAAGCCTAAGAGACTGTTACAACTGAAGGACCAGAAAGACCAGAATGACCTGTCGCTATGACACACACTGACCACCAGGGGCAGCCACTCAATGCAGGAGCTGCCTCCTAATGGTTAGTGTGCACCCACAGCCAACCTGCCACAGCCAGCAGCCAGTCAACCTCCTTCGGTCCCGCGCTTCCCCTCACCTCACCCCCTCTTGCCAGCCAACCTCCAGTGGTCTCTCCCCACAGCCAGCCCTGCCAGGCTAGCCAGGCTGAGGGACCCTACCCATGCATGAATTCATGCACTGGGCCTTTAGAAGACAATAAAATTTGGATTAAGCAGGAAATGGAAGAGCCTGGCATGGTCAGGTAAGGGCATGTAGTAAGTGGATAATGGCTGGGGAGCAGGGATGGAGGTGGGTCGGGATGGGGTCTTGGGGTCGGGGGGCGGGGGGGAGAGGAGTTGTTAATTAATCAGCAATGGAAAAGATGGACTCAGCTGCAAAGACCAGAGTCAAAGACAGCAGCCAAAGGAATGTTACAATATCTTAAAAGAAGATTATACAGACTGAACTAGGCTGTCCCAATAAAAATGAAAAAACAAATACCCAAGCAATGTGCCAAATTTTCCATAGATCACTTTACTTAATAGTTTTAAATTCCTATCAAGTAGATACTTTTAATTGTCCTCATTTTACAGTGATAAATTTGACCAAGTTTGCACAAACATAGGTAGCATAATACTGTCTCAAAGTGAAGTCTGGCTGATATGAAATCTTGTATCAAAAGAGTAAAATATCTGCATGGGATGAAAAATGCATGTCTTGCTTATTATAATATCATCAATGCCTGGCTTTCTGTGTGACAGTTAATAAGTGGCCAATAAGTATTGGCTGGATATTAAGTTAAAGTACTACTGAAGTCAACAGAAAGAATTTATGAGAAGCAGGTGACAGTTATCAAATGCCATAGCAAGATCAAGTAAGATAAGCAAAAAAAAAAACCTGTAAATCAGATTTGTCAGAACTTTGTGGATCTTTGACAGCAATTTTAGTGGAGGGGTGAGGGTGGTATAATGGTTTGAGGAGCGAGATGGCAAAGTAAAGAAACTGAAATACTAATTTTTTAGCTGAATCCATAGCGTGATGGGAAGGCTAAAATTACTTGTAACAAATCTGACCTCTGTGTTTAGAAATGGAAATACAGTGGTACCTCAAGATACGAGTGCCCTAACATACGAGATTTTTGAGATTCGAGCCATAGAGCGAGTGATTTTTGCTTTGAAATATGAGCAACATTTGAGATAGGAGTAATCACGTGGATTGGCCGGCTGCACACGACCCACCAGTTTACCGCGACTTGAGCATCTCATAGTTTCCCACGCCTCAAGGTTACGGAACGAATTAAACTCGTATCTCGAGGTACCACTGTACTGACTTCATTGAGAACTAAGTCAATATAGAGAGATATAGTCCCAAAGATATAGTGCTAACTGGGGAGATCTATTAATAAAAAAGGCAAATTAGTGTCTTTTTTTGGTCCATAGATCATACTTATCATCCAACAAAGGCATCAGTCTCCACTAACATGGCAAAATAGCAAAGAAAGAGCTGAACCTTCAAGTTGCTTGAACTTCAAACAAGGAGCTGAATACCTACCAATTACTCACTTCTGTGAGCTGTAGACACTTCATAATTATTTCTTATTAATTACTTAAGCATCATCAATCTAATATCTAAGTAATGTAACTATATCTCAAGTTCAACCTGTGAAGAGACTTCAATATTTTAAGGAGATGTTTATTTTGTTAGAGAAACAATTATTTTTCCATGTTTATGGGGATATGATTGACATATAACACTGTGTGACTTTAAGATGTACAATGTTTTAATGTGAAATTCATATATTGCAAAATGATATCACCACTGTGTTAGCAATCACCTTCATCGCATCACATAATTACCATCTTGCTTTTGTGGAGAGAACATTTAAGATATACTCTCTTAACTTGCAAGTGTATGATATATTATTGTTAACTATAATCACAGTGCCCTGCCTTAGATCCCCAGAACTTACTCATTTTCTGACTAGAAGTTTGTACCCTTTGACCAACATATCTCAATATGCCCCCAGCTAGCTAGCCCCTGATAACCACTACTCGACTCTCTGTTTTTATGAGTTGTTTTTTGTTTTGTTTTGTTTTAATTTTTATTGTACCAATTTTTTATACATATCTCCCCATTGCCCCCCCTCCCTCCCAGGCATACCCCAACCCCCCAGTGTCTATGTTCATTGGTTATGCTTATATGCATGCATACAAGTCCTTTGATTGATCTCTTATCCACCTCACCTAACTTTAATCTTCCTGCTGTAATTTCACAGTCTGATTGAAGCTTTACTGCCACTGTATCTATCCTTTTCTTCATCAGTTTATAATGTTCTTTATTATCCACAAATGAGTGAGATCATGTGATGCTTCTCCTTCATTGACTGGCTATTTTCACTAAGCATAAGGCTCTCCAGTTCCAACCAGTTTGCTGCAAATGGTAAGAATTCCTTCTTTTTAATGGCAGCATAGTATTCCATTGTGTAGATGTACCACGGTTTTCTGATCCACTCATCTGCTGATGGGCACCTAGGTTGTTTCCAAATTGTAGCTATTGTAAATTGTGCTGCTATGAACATAGGGGTGCATAAATCCTTTCTGAATGGTGTTTGTGATTTGTTAGGATAAATTCCTAAGAGTGGGATTACAGGGTCAAATGGGAGATCCATTTTTAGTTTTTGGAGGAAACTCCACACTGTTCTCCACAGTGGCTGGACCAGTCTGCATTCCCACCAACAGTGCACAAGGGTTCCTTTTTCTCCATATCCTCAACAACACTTGTCGCTTGTTGATTTGTTGATGATTGCCATTCTGACAGGTGTAAGATGGTATCGCATTGTCGTTTTGATTTGCATCTCTCAGATGATTAGTGACTTTGAACATGTTTTCATGTCTCTCTTGGCCTTCCTTCTGTCGTCTTTCGAAAAGGTTCTATTTAGGTCCGTTGCCCATTTTTTTATTGGATCATTTATCTTCCTTTTATTAAGTTGTATAAGTTGGCTGTAGGTTTTGGAGATTAAACCTTTATCAGTGATATCATTTGCAAATATGTTCTCCCATACAGTGATCTTTCTTATTGTTTTGTTGATGGTTTCTTTTGCTGTGCAAAAGCTTTTTATTTTGATGTAGTCCCATTTGTTTATTTTTTCTTTAGCTTCAATTGCCTTTGAAGCAGTATCAATGAAGAAGTTCTTTCGGCATATATCTGAGATTGTGCTGCCTGTGGATTCCTCTAGTATTTTTATGGTTTCCCATCTAATGTTTAAGTCCTGTATCCATTTTGAGTTTATTTTTGTATTTAGTGTAAGTTGGTGGTCCAGTTTCATTTTTTTGCATGTATCTGTCCAATTTTGCCAACACCATTTATTGAAGAGGCTATCTTGGCTCCATTGAATGTTCATGCCTCCTTTGTCAAATATTAGTTGAGCATAGTGGTTTGGGTGGATATCTGGATTCTCTATTCTATTCCATTGGTCTATATGTCTGTTCTTGTGCCAGTACCAGGCTGTTTTGAGAAGAGTTGCTTTGTAGTATAGCTTGAAATCTGGTATTGAGATCCCACCTACTTTTTTCTTCTTTCTCAGAATGGCTGTAGCTATTCGTGGTCGTTTTTTGTTCCAGATGAATCTATGAAGAATTCTTTCTAGGTCTGCGAAATACGCCGTTGGTATTTTAATGGGTAGTGCATTGAATCTGTAGATTGCTTTGGGTAGTATGGACATTTTAATGATGTTGATTCTCCCAATCCATGAGCATGGTATGCTCTTCCAGCTCTTAACATCTTCCTCTGTCTCTTTATTCAGAGTCCTGTAGTTTTCTGAATATAGGTCTTTTACCTCTTTAGTTAGGTTTATTCCTAGGTATCTTAATTTTTTGGTGCGATGGTAAATGGGATTGCTTTATGAGTCTCTCTTTCTGTAATTTCACTATTAGTGTGTAAAAATGCCACAGACTTCTTAGCATTAATTTTGTATCTTGCTACATTGCCAAATTCATTAATTAAGTCAATTAGTTTTGGAATGGAGTCCTTTGGGTTTTTTATGTACAATATCATATAATCTGCAAATAAGGACAGCTTTACTTCTCCTTTTCCAATTTGGATGCCTTTTATTTCTTCTTCTTGTCTAATTGCAATGGCTAATACTTCCAGTACTATGTCGAACAGGAGAGGTGAGAGTGGGCATCCCTGTCTTGTTCCTGTTCTTAGGGGAAATGGTTTTAGTTTTTACTCATTGAGTATGATGTTAGCTGTGGTTTTTCATATATGGCTTTTATGATGTTGAGGTATGCTTCTTCTATTACCACTTTGCTGAGAGTTTTTATCAATAAAGGGTGTTGGATTTTGTCAAATGCTTTTTCTGCATCAATTGATATGACTATGTGATTTTTATCTCTCAATTTGTTTATGTAACGTATCACATTTATTGATTTGCGGATATTGTACCATCCCTGCATTCCTGGGATGAATCCTGCTTGGTCATGGTGTATGATCTCTCTGATGTACTGCTGGATCCGATTTGCTAGAATTTTGCTGAGGATTTTGGCATCTATATTCATGAGAGATATTGGCCTATAATTCTCTTTCATTGTGTTATCTTTATCTGGTTTTGGTATTAGGGTGATGCTGGCTTCATAGAAGGTGTTTGGAAGTGATCCTTCTTCTTGAATGTTTTTGAATATTCTGAGGAGGATAGGTTTTAATTCTTCCTTGAATGTTTGATAAAACTCTCCTGTGTAGCCATCTGATCCTGGGATTTTATTTGCTGGAAGCTTTTTGATGACTGCTTCAATTTCTTCCATAGTTATTGCACTATTGAGATATTTGGCTTCCTCCTCATTGAGTTTTGTAAGGTTATATTTTTCTAGGAAAATGTCCATTTCTTGCAGGTTGTCCAATTTGTTGGAATAGAGTTGTTCATAGTATTTTTTAACAATCCTTTGTATTTCCACAGGGTCTGTCGTTATTTCTCCTCTTTCATTTCTGATTTTGTTTATTTGGGTCTTCTCTCTTTGCTTCTTGGTGAGCCTGACTAGAGGTCCATCAATCTTGTTTATCCTTTCAAGGAACCAGCTCTTGGTTTTCTTGATCTTTTGAATTGTTTCTTTGGTCTCCAACTTGTTTATCTCCACTTTTATATTCACTATTTCCTTCCTTCTGAGTACACTGGGCTTTTCTTGTTGCTCTCGTTCTAGCTCTTTGAGTTGTAGGTTTAGGTAATTTATTACCATTGTTTCCTGTTTTTTGCAGTAGGCTTGTAGGACTGTAAACTTCCCTCTCAAGACTACTTTCACTGTGTCCCATAAATCTTGTATTGTTGTTTTCTCATTGTAATTTGTTGCCATGATGTTTTTTATTTCTTTTTTGATCTCTCTGGTTACCCCAGTCATTGTTTAATAGCATGCTGTTTAGTCTCCATGTGTTTGATTTCTTTCTATTGTTTTTATTATATTTGATTTCCAGTTTTATGCCACTGTGGTCTGAGAAAATGCTTGATATGATTTCTATCTCCTTGAATTTGAAGAGACTTTTCTTATGACCCAACATATGATCTATCTTTGAAAATGGCCCATGTGCACTGGAGAAGAATGTATATTCTGTGGCTTTGGGGTGAAATGTTCTGAAGATGTCAATTAATTCCATCTGATCTAGTGAGTCATTTAGGATTGGTGTTTCTTTGCTGATTTTTTGTTTAGAGGATTTGTCCAATGGTGACTGGTGTATTAAAGTCTCCTACTCTGATTGTATTGCTGTCAATATCTCCCTTAATATCCTCCAAGAGTTTTTTTTATGTATTTAGGTGCTCCTATATTGGGTGCATATATGTTTATTAGTTATTTCTTCTTGTTGGATTGTTCCCTTTAGTATTATGAAGTGGCCTTCTTTATCTCTTGTTATGTCCTTTACTTTGAGATCTAATTTGTCAGATATAAGTATTGCAACCCCAGCTTTTTTTTCATTTCCATTTGCCTGAAATACCATCTTCCATCCCTGCACCCTCAATCTGTGTGCATCTCTTTTCCTGAGGTGAGTTTCTTGCAGACAGCAGATATATGGATCATGTTTTCTTATCCAATCGGTTACCCTATGTCTTTTGACTGGAGCATTTAATCCGTTTACATTTAAAGTTATTATTGATAAGTACTTATCTGTTGCCATTTTTAGTCCTTACCCCCAAGTTCCTTCTTCGCTTTCTCTTTCTTCATATTACAGCAGACCCTTAAACATTTTTTGCATTGCTGGTTTGGTGGTAATGTATTCCCTTAGTCCTTTTTTGTCTGTGAAGCTCCTGATGTCACCTTCAATTTTGATTGAAAGTCTTGCAGGGTACAGTATTCTTGGATTCAGACCCTTGCTTTGCATGATTTTGTATATTTCATTCCATTCCCTTCTGTCCTGATGAGTTTCTGTTGAGAAGTCAGTAGCTAGTCTTATGTGGGTTTCTTTGTAGGTAACTTTCTGTTTCTTTCTGGCTGCTTTTAAGATTCTTACTCTGTCGCTGGTATTTGCCAATTTAATTATAATATGCCTTAGTGTCGGTTAGTTGGTTTTAATTTTGCTTGGGACTCTGTGAGCTTCTTGGATTTGTGTGGGTTTTTTCTTTCCTATATTGGGGAAATTTTCTGTCATTATTTCTTCAAACAGGTTATCTAATCCTTGTTCAGTTTCCACTCTTTCTGGAAACCCAATTATGCGGATGTTGTTTTGTTTCATGTTATCCCAAAGTTCCCTTAGGCTCTTCTCTTGCTTTTTAATTTTTTTTCTAGAAGCTGCTGTACTTGGGTATTTTTTCCTACCATGTCTTCTAGCTCACTGATGTGGTCCTCTGCTTCTTCTAGTCTATTTTATATGCTTTCTATTGAGTTCTTTATAGCAGTGATATCATTTTTCATTTCTTTTTGATTATTCTGCACCTCCTCTAGGTTCTTCCGCATTTCTTCTTGCTGCTTCTTCATCTCCTCTTGGGTCTTCTTCATTTCCTCTTGGCTCTTACTCACATTGTCGATTTTGTCTTCCATTCTTTTCATCCACCTTCTGATCATTTCTCTGAACTCTTTCTCTGGCAGGCTTATTTCTGCTTCTATTTCATTCACTTCCTTTTCTGGTGAAACCTGCCTTTCTGTCTTATGTGGGCTGTTTCTTTTTCTGCCCATGGTCTTTCTTCTCCAGGTGTCTGGTTATGTAGTTCTCTCTCCTACGTTGATTGAAAGGCACAAACTAAAACACAACCAGGTACAGCACACAAGGCACTTTCCGTGTGCCGTGTGGATCTCTGATTCTGCCGCCCACGTGTCTGCGCCATTTGGAGAGCGGTGTTCTGGGTCCCCGGCTGTTCAATTGGTGCCTCTGCCAGCCGTAGCTCTCAGACCTCCGCAGACATCCACCTCCCTCTTATCCCAGGCAAAATCTGACCTTTCCATGTGCCGTGTGGATCTCTGATTCCACCGTGTGTCTGCACCAATTGGAGAACGGAGGTCTGGGTCCCCGGGTCCCCGGCTGCTCAATGGGTGCCCCAGCCGCAGGCTTCAGACCGCCACAGACATCCACCTCCCTCTGCAAGATGGCGCGGTCTCCGTGTTCGCACCGGTGGCTCTGACAGACAAAATCCCCGTGGCAGTGGGGCTGCCTGGCCAGGATAACCCCGTCCAGCAGTCCCCCACCTTCTCCTGGAGGATAACTGACTCTTAACTTGCCAACAAACACTCCCAGTGCGACTCTCAGCCGCTCTCTCTCCCTCTGCCCAGCAACAAACCTCCAGACACATCTGTCTACTCTGCCGTCATTTTTCCAGCCCGAGTTGTTTGTTTTTTTGTGTTGTTGTTTTTTTCAGATTCCACATATAAGTGACAGCATATAGGAATTGTCGAGACACATTTTAGGCATTTGCCAACTACCTTTGATATATTATTCTAGTGTTATGCCAGTCTACAAAGTAATGTATGAAATTAGTCTCTGCCTCCCAGAGGAAATTTAAGAATAAATAAATATTATATATTATATATTTATGTAAAATACAAAGGGAACAGGTTAAAAAGAAGTTCCATTAACAAACTGTAATTTTAAAGGAAGCTGTTCTGAATCTGATGTGTCAATACAGTTTCATTTGAATCTTGGAGAGGTGAGGCAAAACCTTGTAGTTTCAGAGTACTTTATAAGTAGTAGTTTCAAGATAATAGTGAAAATAAAAATCCTCATCAATTTTGCTCTTACTCTATAAAGGGTTGAACAGCAATTTTTCTACTATATCAGAGCATATATTTCCCCTCGTATGGCTGCATTTGTGGCATCTCTGTACTGCCAAAAAAAAAAAAAAAGACAGTATATATCATATACCTATTTCTAAATGTAGGTGAACTAAAATTGATTGTCCTTCATAGTTTCAAAATTTGACTGGATGCTTAAGATAACAATATATATTCAGATACAAAAAAGATAGGATTTTAATAGTTTTGATCTAACAAAGAATTTGCTAAGCATAGTAATAGGGAAAACTCTCTAATATATTTAAGATTAATTTTGAATACCCCAAGGAATAGGTATTATTAAAAGCATAGTTAAGTGCTTCAGGCACAAAAATATTTATAATGCTTAAGTTTATAGTCTGTATATTTTGAAGATATGCTAAGGTATATTTTAAAATATACGTAGGATATAAATTTCAATAGTGAGAAACATGGCATAATGGAGATGAAGTCAAGCACTGAGTACTGTGGGATACATTTTTTCCAACCAATAATTACTAGGTGTACCACTTAATAATGAGGATTTTGTAATCAAAGAAAACACGGTAATTTCAAGAGAAACATCAAAAGTGCTATATTCAAAGTAATGTCCATCACTAGCTACACATTTTCCCCATCTTTCAGTAATTTGTGAATTTTCCCTGTTTTGAGGCAAACCATTCAGAGACCCCATTTTCCACTTCTTCGTATGTTTTAAGTGCTGCTCAGAAAGTGCATGTGCCATCAATTAGAACAAGTGGTAGTCTAAAGGAGCAAGGTCTGATGAATACAGCAAATGGGTTAATATTTCCCAGGTAAGATCTTTTAACGCATCTAACTGGTTTTAAAGAGTGTAATAGTGCTTATCATGAAGTAAAATCACTTTGCTGTGTCTTCTGGACCATTCTGGTCATTTTACCATCAAAGCATAGTTCAAATTGATTATTGGTTATTCATTGCAATCAGCATTACCGGTTTCACCTGGTTTTAGAAACTCATAATACACCACACCTTCCCGATCCCACCAAATGCAGAGCATTGTCTTCTTTCCAAAGCTATTTGGCCTTGCAGTCAATGTTGATGATTGACCTGGATCAATCCAGGATTTTGTGCATTTGGGATTCTCAAAATAAATCCACATTTCATTGCCAGACACAATTTCATGCAAAAAAAAGACTTCCTTTTGTGCCATTGAAGCAACATTTTACTGATAACTTTTCGGTTTTCCATTTGTCTTTTGCTCAGTTAATGTGGCACCCATTTTCCTTCCTTTAAAATCTTTCCCATTGCTTGTAAACTATCGGAAATTGTTTGCTGAGCACCATTTAATCTTACTGCAAGTTGTTTTTGAGTTTGACACACATCTTCATCAAATAATGCTTGTAATTATTGATCTTCAAACTTTTCAGTTGACCTGGACATTCTTTGACTTTCACATCAAAATCATCACTTTTAAACCAGCATTCACAAGTATCTTCAGATGGAGCATGCTCACCATAAGCTTCCTAAAGTATACAATAACTTTCAGCAGCACTTTTCTTCAAAATAAAGTAATGGATTAAAACTTCTTGCAAATGTTCTTTTTTTAGCATGAAATTCAACATTTTTAAGCATAAAAATATCTATGATGTTAACACCTTCAGCAAATTTGAAATAGGAAGTTTTGAAGCTTGCTGTCAATACAACAAAATAACATACATATCAAATTACATATATATCAACATATGTGTAACCCCAACTATTGAAAAAAAGATGCATTATTAACTGGTAATATAGGTAGATTCAAAAGCTTTTCTGTATATTAGTAGTAAAGACTGAGAGATAGAAATGGAGAAATATTCTATTCAACATAACAAAACCTTTAAAATCATAGCAAAACATTTAATAAGGCATAATAAATAAATTAAGAAAACTATTAAATCTTAACACAGAAAACAAAGAGTGAACACATTTCCATATTTTATTGCATCTTAAAGTATTCCATATACAGAATTCCATATTTTAAGATGCAAAGACCTTATATCATCTTATATAATAAAGAGATAATATGCTAATTAGAACAGTTGGTGGAATGACATTAGGAACGACCAGTGAGCCGAGGGCAGGGCCAGTGAGCCTGCACTGCCAGGCCAGCCAAGGTGGTCACAACGCCCCCCAATCCACAGAGGCTGCAGAAGAGGCAATGGCGCAGGTCCAGTTCCAGTCCCAATGCTGCCCCTTTCACAAAGGCAGAGGGAGAGGGGACAACGTGGTCCCAGTACCTTCACAGAGGCTGGATGGGGCACAACTGCAGCACCACAACCGCCCACAGCCCCTCCCCCAGCTGACCTGGCTCCCCTAATCAGCACCCCCAACCAGTGGGCAAGGAGGCGGGGTCCGGGCTAAGGAGCAGTGAGCCCAGCTTCTGGTTGAGCGGCACTCCTCTCCCCCACTCTCTTAGCCAGAAGCCGGGCTCACAGCTGGTGAGTACAGTGGCAGTGGCAGGAGCCTCTCCCGCCTCCACTGCAGGCAGGTAGTAAGGAGCAAGCGGCCCCAGACTGCAGAGCCTCGAACTGAGAGAGGGATGTCTGAGTGCCATCTTAGGCCTGATCCTCCAGGGAGCGGCCTAAGTGGGAAGATGGACATCCCCTGAAAGCTCCCAGGCTGCCAGAGGGTGCAGGCCAGGCTGAGGGATTCCCCATCCCAGTGCAGGAATTTTGTGCACCAGGCCTCTAGTAAAAATATCAATTCTACCAAAATTAATAGTTTCAACAAGTCTTATCTGTAATTTTTAATTTGCATGGAAGAATAATATCCCCTAATGTTTGATTAGGAAGATTACTGGGAAAAAAAGATATTACAATAACATAACACAATATAATTAAAATTTTTATTTCCATATGAACAAAGATTATTGAGTCATAGTCATAGTAGAGAACAAGTAAATTTGTGCAAATAAGTTTTAACTGATCACAAAATTACATTTTAATTCAATGGAGGAAGAATGGCTTATTTAATAACTGGCACTAACTAACTATCCCATCTCACAACAACAACAACAAAATTCCAGATCAATTAAAAGCTTAAAATGTAAAAACAAAACAAACAAACAAACAAAAAACTGAACAGTTTAAAAATAAATAGTTTAGAAAAATCTAGGAGAGTATATGTATGCCTGAACCAAAACTGGCAAATAAAAGACAGAAAGATATATTTGCTTTTTTATGATATACTAGAGGCCTGGTGCACAAAATTCATGCACAAGGGGGTGTGTCCCTCAGCCCAGTTTGCACCTTCTCCAATACGGGACCCCTTGAGGGATGTCTGACTGCCCATTTAGGCCCAGTCACCCCCAATTTCCCTCCTCTGCTGGTCTGGTCACCCCTAACTGCCCTCCCCTGCAGATCTGGTCAACCCTAACAGCCCTCCCCTACAGCCCTGGTCCCCCCCAACTGCTCTTCCCTGCAGGCCTGGTTGCCGCCCAACTACCCTTTCCTGAGGGCCTAGTCACCCCCTTCTTCCCTCCTCTGCCAGTCTGGTCACCCCTAACTGCCCTCCCCTGCAGGATTGACTGCCCACAAGTGCCCTCCCTTGCAGGCCTGGTCCCTCCCCTGCTGGACATCTTGTGGCAGCCATCTTGTGTACACATGGGGGCAGGATCTTTGACCACATAGGGGCAGCCATCTTGTGTGTTGGAGTGATGGTCAATTTGCATATTATTCTTTTATTACATAGAATAGTCTAGAATTATTTCAAAAGCCTCCTAACTAATCTTCTTTCCAATCTCTCTGCAATACATTCTCTACACACCCATTCAAAATTATAAATCTTATCATATAAATTTCCCTGCTTAATGCCCTCTAAATGAGTATCTATTGCCCTAAGAAAAAAGCCCAACCTCAGCAGAGCTTGATACACCATTTGCTTGTGGACCTGTCTCATCTCTCCCAGTTTCCCCACTTCACATCTCTGCACAAGCCATGATGAGTCACTTGAAGTTTTCTGAACATGCTCAACTACCTCTTTCATTACAGGCTTCTGTATGTACTAGTTTTGTGTTTGCTTGTTTTTGTTTTTTTAATGGAATTCTGTTCTCCCACCTACCCCACTTAGCTAGTTATCTGCTTAGACTCATGCAGATCATTCCTTGACATTCCAAGACTGAGATAGATGCCTCTACTCTTTCGGCTTTCAAAGCATTTTGTGATTACTTCCACCTTAGCATTTATCAGTCAATAGCTGTTGGCTTCTTCACCCACTCAAATTGACATAGCCTCTTTGAAGACAGAAGTTCACCACTTAGTCATTTCTTTATTTTTAAAAATATGAGGACACTTGCTCTGCATCAGTTTCAGTGCTGAGATAGGTAAAAGATAGAAAATCCAGTAAATGTGCACATAATCTAACAACTTGTCCAGAAAACACAAGATGGCAAGTGTGATGATATGGTGGAGAATGCCGTGAAAGCATGTAATACGGTCTAATGTAATCTACTATATCAAAGGGTTTCCTTTTAAAAAGTGACATATCTGAAATATAAGGAAAAGTCAACTAGGCAGCAAGGAGACAGGAGAGGAAAGAAAACCATTCCCAGATGAAAAGAACATTATGCAAAAGTCTTGAAAGAGAAACTAACATGGTACACTTGAAAAGCTAAATGAAGACCACAATTGTCACCCTAATACCTGGCACAGTGAATTTTTTGAATGAATAGATAAAATAATAAATCAATTAATGAATGAACAAAAAAATATAGTTGTGTATCTGGACATATGCCCATGTATTATATTTTTAAAAATATATAAAATATATATATCATGTGATATATATTATATAATACGTAGCTATAAGTACTCACATAGTATGTATATGTGTAGGTTTTCCATTGCTGCTTTTTGTACACGTCAGAACTTGCTGGTAGGCCTTTTTATATATGCAGAGAAAATTGTGCTAAATAACATTTAGTGGGTGTGAATGCTAAGTATTTGATGAATTCTTGTTTCTTTGCCAACAAATATCCAGATGTGAGAACTAAGAAATAAAGAGACTTGAGAAACCTAAAGATTCCATAAAAAAACTACTAAAACTGATAAATGAAATCAGTAAGGTAGCAGGATACAAAATAAAAACCCAGATATCAGTTGCATTTTTATACATCAATAATGAACTATGAGAAAGGGAAACTAAGAAAATAATCCCATTTACGATTACATAAAAAAATAAAACTCCTAGGAATAAATTTAACCAAAGATGTTAAAGACCTATACTCGAAAAATTGTAAGATGCTGAAGAAAGAAACTGGAGAAAATACAAATAAGTGGAAGCCTATACCATGTTCATAGGTAGGAAGAATTAACACATTATAGGAGGGTCACGAGCATTCTCATGTTTTCATATATTACACAGTGTTTTATATAAATGTTAAAGGCACACCTTAAAATTAAATACCCATTGCATTATGAAGTTATTTATTACATGTTCTTACAAGCTAATATCTTTTTAACATATATTTTGTAAAACATTTTTTGTACTCGTTCAATAGAAACTTATCTAGCCACTAGGTAAAGCTACCAATGAAACTACTAGTGTGCAATGAGTTAACATATTTCAAATGTCCATACTACCCAAAGCAATCTATAGATTCAATGCAATTCCTATCAAGATATCAATGTCCTATTTCACAGAAATAGAACAAATATTCCAACAATTTATATTGAACCACAAAAGACTCCAAATAGCCACAGCAATCTTAGGAAATCCCATTACCTGATACCAAACTGTACCACAGGCCACTGTCATCATGATAGTGGCATAAAAACTGACATAGATCATGGAACAGAATAGAGAGCCCAGAAGTAAGCCCACACCTTTATGATCAATTAATATCTAACAAAAGAGGCAAGAGTATACAATGGAGTCAAGATAGTCTCTTCAATAAATCGTGTTGGAAAAACCAAACAGACATTTCTCATAGCAATATTATTTCTGACATATCTCCTTGGGCAAGGGAAACAAAAGAAAAAATAAACAATTGGGACTGCATTGCCCAGTGGTCGGCAAACTCATTACTCAACACTGCCAAATATCAACAGTACAAAGATTGGAATTTCTTTTGAGAGCCAAATTTTTTAAACTTAAACTTCTTCTAACACCACTTCTTCAAAATAGTCTTGCCCAGGCCATGGTATTTTGTGGAAGAGCCACACTCAAGGGGCCAAAGAGCCACATGGGGCTCACCAGCCACAATTTGCTGACCATGGCCCTAACCAGTTTGGTTCAGTGGGTAGAGCGTTGTTCTGCAGACTGAAAGGTCCCAGGTTCATTTCTGGTCAAGGGCATGTTCCTTGGTTGTGGGCACATCCCCAGTAGGAGGTGTGCAGGAGGCAGCTGATTGGTCTTTCTCTCTCATCAATGTTTCTAACTCTCTATCTTTCTCCTTTCCTCTCTGTAAAAAATCAATAAAATATATTAAAAAATAAATTAATTAAAATAAATTAAAAAATAATAAAAATAAAATGGGACTACATCAAACTAAACAGTTTTTGTACAACAAAGGAAACCATCAACAAAATGAAGTCAACCCACTGAATGGAAGAACATATTCACTGACACATCTAATAAGGGGTTAATATTCAAATTTTATTTAAAAACAGCTTGTACAACTCAATACCAAAACACAAACAATCCAATTTTAAAAATGGACAAAGAATCTAAACAGACACTTCTCCAAATAGGACATTCAGTGGCCAATAGTATACATATTTAAAGATGCTCAATGTCCACTAATCATCAGAGAAATACAAAATAAAACCACAATTAGATGTCACTTCACACCCTAAGAATGGCTATCAACAATAAATCAACAAAGTGTTTGTGAGGATGTGGAGAAAAGGGAATCCTAGTGCACCATTGGTGGGAATACAGATCAGTGCAGCCACTATTAAACGCAGTATGGAGTTGCCTCAACAAATTAAAAATTTAACTGCCTTGTGACCCAGTGATTCCATGTCAGGGAATATCCACAGAAACCTGAAACACTAATTTCAAAGAATGTGTGTACCCTATGTTCATAGCAGAGTTATTTACAATAGCCAAGATTGGGGAACAACCCAAGTGCCATCAGTAGATGAGTAGATAAAAAAGCTGTGGTATAGCCCTATCTGGTTTGGCTCAGTGGATAGAGTGTCCGTCTGTGGACTGAAGGGTCCCAGGTTTGATTCTGGTCTAGGGCACAAATCGGGTTACAGGCTCCACCCCCAGTAGGGGCATGTAGGAGGCAGCCAATCAAGGATTCTTTCATCATTGATGTTTCTATCTCTCTCTCCTGCCCTTCCTCTCTGAAATCAATAAAAATACATATACAGTGGTACCTCGAGATATGAGTTTAATTCGTTCCATAACCTTGCTCATATATCAAGTTGCTCGTATCTCAAAGCAAATTTCCCCATTGAAATCTATTGAAATGCCATTAATCCGTTCCAGCCCCCAAAATGCCACCCCAGTTGTTCTTGTTACATGTTTTTGACTAAGAAAAATGTATTTATAAATGACAAATATTGTATAAAAACATAATAAAAGAGAATGTAAAGGAATAAACTGGTTTAATAAAGTGTATTTACCTACTTGTAACACTCTTAATGCTACACTTTATCCCTAAACTGAATGTAACTTAACTAATCTTCACTGAACTTAATTGCTACTGGTCTTTGCATTTTTGGCCGATTTAAAAAAAAACGTGTCCAACGAGGTTTGCCTCCTCCTCCCTTTCAGAATGTTTCTGAAATGGGTGAGGTAAGTTTCATTGAACAGCTCCAATGCACGACTTTTTCGGGGTATTTCTTTTCCACCAAGTGTGACACCCTCTCCCACATTCCTAAGATCTCCTTTATCTCACTTGTAGAGATCTCCTCCACCTCTGGCTCCTCCTCGAAACCAATTTCTTGGAGAACCTCTGCATGTTGCTGAGACTGCAACTCTTGTACCTCCTCCGTGGTGAGTTCCAGAGAGTGCTCCTCCACGAGCTCATTCAGTCTCTCTCATCCACCTCCAGGCCCATGGATTTTCCCAGAGACACTATCTCCTCCTCCACTGGCACCTCGGGTTTGAATCCTTCAAAGGTCTTTTTGGCTACAGCTCAGGCCACAACTTCTTCCATGCAGAGGTCAAAGTCCTTGTTGTAACATCCAGCCAGGCCTGATCAATAATTCTGAGGCATATCACGATGTTAAAGTGGTTCTTCCAGAACTCTCGAAGGGTGAGGTTTGTGTTCTCCGTCACCTCAAAGCAGCACCGGAACAGGTGCTTGATGTACAGCTTTTTAAAATTAGAAATCACCTCCTGATCCATGGGCTGCAGGATAGGAGTGGTGTTGGGAGGTAAGTAGACAACCTTTATAAACTTGAACTCTTCGAGGAGTTCATCTTCGAGGTTCAGTGGGTGAGCAGGAACATTGCCGAGGACGAGGAGGGCTTGCATGGTTAGATTGTTTTCCTGTAGATATTTCTTAACAGAAGGGCCGAAAACCAGGTTTACCCACTCCACAAAGAACTGCCTGGTGACCCATGCCTTCGGGTTTGCCTACCACATAACTTGCAGTTTATTTTTTAAAATTTTATGTGACTTAAAGACTCTGGGCTTTTCTGAATGGTATACGAGCAGAGGCTTGATCTTGCAGTCGCCACTGGCATTGGCGCAGAGTGCGAGAGTTAGCCTATCCTTCATGGGTTTGTGGCCTGGCATTGCCTTCTCCTCTGCCGTTATATAAGTCCTATTTGGCATCTTCTTCCAGAAAAGCCCTGTCTCGTTACAGTTGAAGACTTGCTGGGGGATATATCCTTTGGCTTCTATCAGTTCGGAAAAAGTTTTGAGGTAATCCTCAGCTGCCTTCACATCCGAACTTGCTGCCTCACCATGCCTGACGGTGGAGTGAATGCTGGACCTTTTCCTGAAGTTATCAAACCAGCCTCTACTGGCTTTAAATAAGTCTTTCGATGCTTTGTCCGTGGAAGTGCGTGGGGTCTGCTCCAGCAAATCACCGTAAATCGCTCGCACCTTCTCGCATATGATGCCCTGTGTTAAATGTATCTCCTTTAAGCTGCTTCTCCATCACCCACACCATCAGTAGATTCTCCATCTTTTCATGGAGAGAGCTACAGAGCTTAGAAATTATTGTAACACCCTTAGCTGGTGTTATACCCTTTATCGACTCCTTCTGTTTAAGCACAGTCCATATCATTGAAGTACTACGCCCGTACTGCCTCACCAAGTCAGCCACTCACACACTTTGCTCATATTTTTCTATGATTTCACGCTTTAATTCAATAGACATCTTCCTTTTCTGAGCACTGACCTTTCCACTCACTTTCTTCGGACCCATGGTTATAAAAAGAAATGTGATAAAGTATGTAAATGCACAAAAGATGCTTCGACAACGAGGTAAACAAGCACACTGACTGAGGCGTGGCAAACTATGAGACACTCGAGTCGCGGTAAACTGGTGGGTCGTTTGCAGCCGGCTGATCCTCGCGATTACTCGTATCTCAAATGTTGCTTGTATTTCAAAGCAAAAAATCGCCCTCTCGACGGCTCGTATCTCAAAAATCTCGTATGTTAGGGCACTCATATCTCAAGGTACTACTATATTTAAAAAAAAAAAGCTGTGGTACATTTACACAATGGGATATTATGCAGCTGTAATCTTACCCTTTGTAAAGCTGGCTGGACCTAGAGAGCGTTATGCTAGTAAATAAGCCAGTCAGAGAAAGTCAAGTAACATATGATTTTACTCATATGTAAAATCTAATGAACAAAATAAACCAACAAATAAAATAGAAACAGACTCAGGGGTAGAGGACAGACTGACAGCTGTAAAAGGGGAGTGCAGTATGGGCTGGGTTAAAAAAGTAAAGAGATGGCCAGGTCAATGTGGCTCAGGGTTTGACCATCGACCTATGAAGTAGGATGTCAGAGTTTGGTTTGATTTCCAATCAGGGCGCATACACGAGTTGCAGGCTCCATCCCCAGTGTGGGACGTGAAGGAGGCAGCTGATTCATGATTCTCTCTCATTGATGTTTTTTTTTTCCTCTCTCTTTTCTTCTCCCTCCTCTCTGAAATCAATAAAAATATATATTTTAAAAAAGGTAAAGGGGCCAAAACTGGTTTGGCTCAGTGGACAGAGCGTTGGCCTGTGGACAGAAAGGTCCCAGGTTGGATTCTGGTCAAAGGCATGTACCTTGATTGCAGGCACATCCCTAGTAGGGTGTGTGCAGGAGGCAGCTGATCCATGTTTCTCTCATCAATGTTTCTAACTCTCTATCCCTCTCCCTTCCTCTCTGTAAAAAAATCAATAAAATATATTTATATTAAAAAAAAAAGTAAAGGGATTAAGCAAAAAAGAAAAAACACACCTCAGACAATGTGATAACCAGAGGAGAAGGGGGGTGGGGTGGTATGGGGGTAACTTAGGGTGGTGAACACATAATACAATATATAGACAGTGTATTATAGAATTGTACATCTGTATATAATTTTATTAACCAATGTCACTCCCATAAATTCTATTTTTAAAAGGGAATAACATGAAAAAAAATGGACAAATAGCACACGTATAATCAGGCAGCTTTGATCAGGGCTCTGTGCTGTGCTTGCTATCAGAAGCTGGCCACCTGTCAGGTGACTAAGAGCTGATCACACTGCTCAGCCTTCCTTCCCCAGTACCCTGGCAAGTTGCTATGGAAGACACTAAGCCAAAAGCCCAACAGCAGTGTGGTACAGATTCAAGGAACGCATAGATATGAGCTAATTACAAAGAGGAGCCACAGGTGCACCAGCCTCAGCCATGCCCACACCTGGCCCCTGCTTCTGAAATGCAATCTGCCACAGTATGAAAATACGGCAGTGGCTCATGGGCTTTCAGTCTCCCTACAGAGATGTAGGCTCAGCATTTCTCTTACATGTACCTTTTGTCAGTCTTTTACCTGATAGATAAGAGGGGAGAGGAGGGAATTACTACGCAAATAAACAAATGAATTCTGGCTTCTGCTCTTGATGACCAGTCCTATTCAAATTGGAAGCCACAAAAGTGGCTACAGAAGAGCATAATTTCCACAAGGATGAATCTTCTAGGATTTACTCAGAGCTGTTAATCACTGATAATGACTCTTTAATTGTTGTGCTTTTTATAGTGGCTAAATTGTGATTCCTACTTTTCAACTGCTCCAACTCAGTCTTAGGAGCTATGCCTCTATCCAATTTATACAGAGAATTAAATTTTGGAATAAAAATTGTCTTGTGGCAAAGAAATTAAAACGATGAAAATCTGAAATTTTATAAAACGTTCCTATTGCATTAGGTGATAAATAATTGGCCAAAGACCTAAAATATAGATGTAGGTAAAAGTAGGTTTATAGTTGTGAGTACCACTGTGCCACTGTGCCACTCTTTTGGGTTAATACAGCTATTATAATAATCATGTCTATTATTTTCATACAAACAACTATAAACCTACTTTTGCCCTCTCCTGTGTTTCATTAGTCAAATAGAGTCAGACTTCATGTGTGACAGAAACTAGTGCAGCCCATGCACCCATGATGTAGGTATTTCAGTAGCATCTGATGGCGTTTTCAACATTCACAAGCATCTTCTGAACACTCATACTTCTGGAGGATGACAGCATGCAGCTGCATGTTTATTTAAGAGAGAAATGCTTTCAAAACATGAAGTTCACAAGCACACTGGAACTTCACTGATAACTCAGCTCCACTTCCCTGAATCCAGAGTGGCTTCATTGGCAGTCATCCATGCTCTGCTTACACACCACCTGAGATGAGGAACTGAAGCTTGCTCTTCTAATACTGACACCTCTAGTGACCACATGGTTCCTTCCTCCTTCCATCAAGGCAAGCCCTAGTCCTACAACTTGAATCTGCTCATTCTATTATATGCTCTATGATGATTTGAACAAATCTAACTGCTCTCTTTACAGGACATTCTTTAAAGTTCCTGGAAATAGCTCCATGTTCTCCTTTGTCTTCTCATCTTATGTTTTCAAAGAACTAATTCAAAATGCATTAAAGGCAGCTCTAAAGAACAATTTTATAGAGATATAAAAAAACATGGGTACATTAGAAAGTAGACAGACAGTGTTGTGATTTAGGACAAATTGTGATTTGGAAGAAAACAAGAAAGCAATAGAACTATAGAAGATCTGCTTCAGCTAAGAGGAGATCATGTGAGATGTGGTTATGTCCGGTTTTAGTCTCTTGTGTGTATATGTTCTAACTTGGGAAAAATAGATGTCGGTATTTGCTCCCATCACTAGAGAGTACACTTGAAGCTCCTATTTTCTAATCTCCTATTTGATTTATTTATCATGCTCATTCACATTTTTCACACCAAGTTCCTTTGATCATAGATATCTACATTAGATAGATGATAGGTAGGCAGATAGGTAGGTAGGTAGGTAGGTAGGTAGATGATAGATAGATAGATAGATAGATAGATAGATAGATAATTATGTTGAGCTGGGTAGGGAAGCAATTTAATACTGTGAAAAAAAAAGTATCAATGGCACATGTAGGAACTGAACGCATAACCACCTGCCTCTTGCTTCATGGTGAGGGTATTCTAGGAATTGCTGAAGCTAGCATCTCAGGTACAGCCACTATTTGCATGTGTTAATATCTCATAGGCTATGTCTGTCATACCACACCCTGACATATTTTGCATATAGGACACAAGAGAAAACCTGAGACATGCAAGAATTAATAAAATAGTAATATTTTAAAATTGGGAGAGAAGGAAACACTATATACCTGAGTTCTCCCATTATTGCAAGGGACACTGGCTTCCTGGTTTATTTGGTGAAAAGGTTATGTTCTTACAAATTCTTTCACTTTTGTAACACAACTGTGTTCTTTTTGTTGTTGTTAATTTTCTGTTGTTGTTGTCATTGTTAATCCTCACCTGAGGATATTTTTTTCATTGCTTTTCAGAGAGGGAGAGAGAAAGAGAGAGAAACATGCATGTGAGACAGACACATTGACTGGTTGCCTCCCTAACAGGGATGGGAAGCAAATCTGCAATCGAGGTATATGGCCTTCACCAGAAATTGAACCCAAGACTCTCGTTGTGTGGAGCAATACTCTAACCATTAAGCACACCGACTGGGGCTGTATTGTCATTATTTTTGTGTCTCCTAGTTTTTGTAAATCTTACACGATTTACATAGTTGGTTCTCAATACAGTTATATACACAAAAATACTTTGTGTCGGCTTTTTTTGTTTTTGTGTAGGGTTTCATCACTCGTGTATGCTGGGAGTGTATGAAGCTTTCGGCTTTAGGCTGCATCTTGCTCTGGAAACTGCCATCAGCTGAAGACAGCTGCCTGGCCCGATGTCCTGTTCCCTCCCCCAGGCAGCCTCCATCCAAAGATGGTGAGATTGGGAGGTGGTGAGCTGTAATACAAAGATGAGGCTTCCTTGCCTTGGTGGGGGCAATTCTGAAGATCAGCTGAAACCATTGTGACTGCGTCGCACAGCAGTTCAACTTCTCCCTCTCTCATCCTACTTTCTTTGCATCTTCAAGGGGGAACAATCTTATAAAATGATTAAACTGCGAACACATGCTACCTTTTGTGGAAAAGGATGACTCAAACCACAAAGAATCTGTCTCAAGCCTTCAAAGTTAACTGGTTCCCCTGGTTGGGTCATTGGTCCAATAGCATTCCTGAGCACAGATCTCAATCTCAGAGTGTTTCCTGGGGAACCAGAGCTATGACAACATCATAAATATTTCCTCATTGAAACAGCTGCTTAATGTTCTTGTAAGCAGATTTATCACGTTTTAATTGACCATTTCCCTATAGTTGGACTGTTGGATGTTGCCAATGTTTTGTCAGTATAAAAAGCACTCAGTAAACAACAAGCCATTATTTGATGTTTCTTTTTTCTGTTCTGAATTATTCCTTTTTTAAAAAATCTGAAGTATGGGCCATTACTAAGATAAATCTATGAAGGTCCTCAATCTATTAAGCTCTATAGATTATTGTAAACATAGATCCAATAGTAACATAGACTATCAAAATACTAAGGAATTGGGACAGACTCTTTTATGTATTATGGTATCTTGGACTCAAGACTCAGATTAGGATGTTTGAGAGGCCTGAGAGAACAGAATAGTCTATAATTAACTTTGTAAATAATTCTACTGTATGTGGAACCTACATAATGTCAGCACCCTTTATAAAAGAAATATTTGTTGAATATAAGTATAAATGAGTAAATGAATATTAAGGTTGCTTTAAATTCTATCTTAAACTCAAGGGTGTTCGTTAATATAGAAAGTTAGAAAATATGGACTGGACAGTGAGAAGCTTTTGGCATTAAATTCTTAAATTGTTCCCACTCCAAAGCAAAGTGAGAGCAACAGTGATAGCACATGTGAGCATGTGTCAGGTCCTCTTGTATATAGAAGCCAGAAGAGGGAATTAATGAGGAAGAGTTACAGATGAATAAAATTAAGTTATAGCTAAAAAGTATTCAGGATCAACTAGAGCATAATAAATAAAGTTTGTTGTTATCATACCAAAACACACACCACAAATTTATGGAGAGGGTGCCAGGACTAAAAGGTATTAGTGAAAATCCACATCTTTACATTTGGAGCAGAAGAGGAAGGAGGACATTAAGTTGGATATTGTACATCTAGTGAAAAGCACTGGCAGATAAGATTATTTTCCTGTTTCCTCTTTTAAAATGACACAGCAAGAATCATTTCTCAAGGCCCTCGTCAGTATGGTTCACTGGGTTGGAGTATTGTCCCATGCACCAAAAGGCATCAGTTCCATTCCCAGTCAGGGTACAAATGCAGGTTGTAGGTTCAAGCCCTGGTCAGGGTGTATACAGGAGGCAACCAATCAATATTTCTCACATCGATGTTTCTCTTCTCTCTCTCCCTTCATCTCTCTCTAAAATCAATAAAAAATTATTTTTTAAAAAGGACCATTTCTCAAATCAGGCTGTTCTCAATCATGCCTTGTGAGTAAACCTTGCTCATCCCAACTTGTCCCCTGTCACTCATATTCCCTCCCCTGGAATCCCCAAAAGAGAGCAGCCCCCCACTGGACAGGCAAAAACAAAAGGAACAAAGATTAGGACATGCCTCTTAGAGAGGAGAGGGAGGAAAGAATGCAAATGTGGGAGAAAAGAAACTGCACTAAATACTTTATTCTTGTACATATCTTAATAGGTAAGTTTAGGGCTACCTGACCCAAAAGAGATTTAAAACATAACTGTCTGAATTTGGAGCTCTTCCTTTTCCCATAAACTTTTTATCACTTTCCCACCACTCTTTGACTCCTAAAGAAAACAAAAGGTTATATGGTAGATCTTCCTTAATATTTGAAAGCAAACAAAAGTGCATTACCCAAAAGGTCAACCAATTCCAGTCCTTGACAGGAAAAGATGTTACAAAGCTGTAAAATCTTAAACTCACAATATGAAAGATGCCACATTTTTTTAAAAGTACTTCTTTAATGTGAACCAGAAAAGAGTCCTAATTATTATTTTTTTTTAAATGCTGGCTTTTCTCAGCCCATTCCCAAGCCTTGCCAGAATATTGCTGCTATTTCCTTTCTAGCTTCCAGAAGGATGTCAAAGGTCAACATAGTTTGTTTTTTCTATCCCACTAACAGTGAAATGGCTGGCCTGGTGCCCTAGAAGGCAAATAGACATTTGAGATTATTTTTTTTAGCCCGTGACTATGGTAAGTAGCCTTGTTCTAAGTGCAAATCTCACAGTGTGGGCAATCTTCTTTATAAATAACTAGAGGCTAAGTGCACAAAATTCATATATGAGTAGGGTCCTTAAACCTGGCCAGCAATCAGCACTGGTCTTTGGGATGACCGGAGGGGTGATCGAGGCCTCCACCGGCACCAGCCTTGGATGGCCTGGGGCCTTTGGGCTGGAGGCAACTCCTGCCCCCTGATGGTCAGTGCATATCATAGCAACTGGTTGTTCTGCCATTCAGTCGATTTGCATATTAGGCTTTTATTATATAGGATGAGTCAATAAACTTGAATTCTGCTGTCTTCAGATCCTGTATTCCAGTAAAGCTTACTACTAACATCCCTGTTTCACTAATCAGATCTAGCCAAAGACTTGACATAAATACATTAAGAATGAGCCAATACAGTCAAACTCCTAAGTGGTAATGCCAAGATTTATCCCATTACTACATCATATTTGTCTAACAGTTAAATATTGCAAAAGCAGAGACCTTGGTTTGTGGATATCATCATTACTCGGATTTTTGCCTCCCATTAGCAACTAGATTCATCCCATCCTTTAATTAAAGACTTTTTCCCCAAATGATCAGGATCGTGAGGCCCATGACAGCATGAAAGTGTGTATGTGAGAGTTTGCAGAGCTTAAGGGAGTAGGACAGCAAAGCTAACAAGAACTGAGAGAGCGAACCTGAGATGACATTTATCTGCATCTTATGTTTGCTTATGATCCTAAACTGAAGTTTGAAATTTGAGGATAACTCACTTAAAACCCATTATTTCTATACAAAAATTAAGGTTTTAAAAATGTGATAATGTGTGTCTAAAATGAAAATCATTTCTTAAATGATACTTTGTCTATTCCAACAAGAAGGGACATGAATTATCTAGCATGTGCTTGATGTTCTGACCTAGTATTATTATAAATCTGGGCAGTAGTAATAATTTTAAGAAATATAGTTACAGTCACATAGTTTTCCATCATCTTCTGAATAGTTCACTTTAAACTCCTATTAGCTCAATTTAGAAATTAAACAGCTACTTGGTGTAGTGCCCTGCTTCAGGTGAAGAGTCTATGTAACTATCTGCTATACAGAGATGCAGAAAGTGCTCCTACTAAATATAGAAACACTCTTACAGGACACTGCTATATCACCTAATGACTGATGACAGACTGTGAAAAATAATTTACCCTGGGTATTTAAAATGTCAGGGAAGCAATAAAAAAATCAGAGCGGGCAGAAGAGATGATGTCAATGATTGATGAGGCTTTTGATTTCAATAAAAGTATTTGGGAAATACAGAAACATCATAACATAAAAAGATTACCAGAAGAAAGGAAGATATTGTAGTGTAGATGTCACTCACTATAGGATTAAGAAAATAGGTGACTTAAGCAGTAAGAGCAGAAAGCTGTTTTACTTTTTTATTGTCTTGAAATGTGTGCTCTCATTCTTGAACAACATTTTTTCATGTGCAAAAGAGTAAAGTGATCTGGAACATAGGGGAACTAGTGTATTCTGATATCAATGCCCTGTGATATTAGAAAAGCACAGCGGGATTGTATTCACAGACACTATTCTAATTTCACCTTTAAGACACATATCCCTAAATCAGATTAGAAGTACGACCACAAAATTTGAGGAAAATAAACTCCATAGATGGACTCCAATCAACACTGATTATATAGAATTGGGTGCCCTCATGGAAAATATTAGAAAAAGCAAAAGACACACAAGTATAAAAATAGACATAAGCTCTTAAACTCATTTATGTTTGTTAGTTTAGTTTTGATTTTTTTATTGTGGCTAAAACCAAGTAGAAATAGAGATTCACTTTGTATTTATGATCTTTTTTAAGTATCATTTTATTCAGCAAATTTTAGAAATGTTTTACTTTGAAATAACTTCACACTTAGAAGTTGCAGTAATAGTACTTAAAAACTCCCTTTCTCGACGAGACTGGTTTGGCTCAGTGGATAGAGTGTCGGCCTGGGGACTGAAAGGTCCCGGGGTTTGATTCGGGTCAAGGGCATGTACCTTGGTTACGGGCACATCCCCAGTAAGGGGGCGTGCAGGAGGCAGCTTATCAATGTCTCTCTCTCATTGATGTTTCTAACTCTCTATCCCTCTTCCCTTCCTCTCTGTAAAAAATCAATAAAAACAAACAACAACAAAAAACTCCCTCTCTCACCAAAACTGGTTTGGCTCAGTGGATAGAGCATTGGCCTGGGGACTGAAAGGTCCCGGGTTTGATTCCACTCAAGGGCATGTATCCTGATTGCGGGCACATCCCCAGTAGGGGGCGTGCAGGAGGCGGCTGATCGATGTCTCTCTTTCATCGATGTTTCTAACTCTCTATCCCTTTCCCTTCCTCTCTGTAAGAAATCAATAAAATATGTTTTAAAAAATAAAACAAAACAAACAAAAAAAAAAACACCTCCCTCTCTTTCTCTCTCTCCCTCTCCCTGGCCAGTGTGCCTCAGTTTTCTGGGAGTCTTCCTGGGCACTGGAAGATTGCCAGTTCGATTCCTGGTCAGGGCAAATGCTCAGGTTGCAAGCTCAATGCCTGGTAAGGGGTATGCAAGAAGCAGTGGATCAATGTTTTGCTCTCACAATGATATTTCTCTCTCTCCCCATCTCCCTTCTTCTCTAAAAATTAATAAAAATATTTATTAAATAAAAATAAAATAATCTTTCTCTCTCTCCCACACACATACATATAGGCACACACACACAGAATTTGAGAGGGCGTAGTAGAAATCATGCCCTTTTTCTCCTAAATAATTCAGTGTATTCCTACAGAGAATAAGAATGATCCCTGACATACCCACAGTACAATTATAAAGATGAGGAAATTTAACATTATTATGATGCTGTTATCTAACCCACAGTTTACATTCAGATTTTGCTGATTGTCCCAATAGCCCAGGATCCAATAAAGGTGATCCGCTTTATTTGTTTGTCTTATGTCTTTTGTTTTCCTTCCTCTAGAATAGTTCTCAGTTTCTTGTACTTCAAACAATATTTCTTGGGTACTCCATCCCTGCTGTGTTTACAAAGGGTTAAACATGGCCCCTAACCACCAGGTAAAACCCACACATACACACACACACACACACACACACACACACACACACTTTTTTTAAGAAACAGGCATGGAAGATGTGTTACAATTAATATTTATTTTCAGAAACAGAAAAATACGACATGGTAAAAAGAACTATCCTCCTTTTCTATAGTTGGAAAAGCTAAAATAAAATCCAACCTCAATCATTTATTAGCTAAAGTGATCTTGAGTAACTCACACATTTGTACAGTGAGATAATAACAGTTAACTACAGAGTTTAAAAAGGTACAAAATAATATATGTGCAAGTTTTCTTTTTATAAATAGTAAAGCACTGTATTCTTTATATATCTAGATGCATATGTGTATAGGGGTGAGCAAAACTAGGTTTATAGTTGTTTGCATGGAAAAAGGCATGCAGGTTATGATCATAAAATACAAGAATAAGCTCTGTTTTATGTATTCACTACTGTAAACCTACTTTTGCCCACCCTGTTATGTATATAGGTGTCTACTGATGTACTTATGTACATTTATGTATATGTAGTATGTGTATATGGAAACAGAGGGAATGAGAATGAGACTGAAAGTTTAAGTATGCCTATGATTTGCAGATATTTCTTATGATAGGCTCTTTTCCCTTTCACTGCATAAAAGTTCTGAATCCCAACTTCTCGGTTTATGAGGGGCCGTGCTCCCACTCCTCTTAGAATGGCTGTCTTCAGTGGCATACATAAGCAGCCTCCCTTCTGTCCACTAGGTAGAGAAGTTCTTTTCTTCCCTGTGATCTTCCCATGAGCTTCAAGGCTGACAGTGACAGAAGAGCAGAGATTACGTCTGCCATACTCACTGTCAAATCTCTGGTGCCAGCACAGGCCTGGTTCACGGAGGGTACTCCACAAACATTTGTGAAATGGACTAACACAATAGGACTTTATCCAACCCCAGCATCACTGCCTCCTTGAAGAACCTGCTACTCAGACATCCGTGGGAAAACCAGAACTTTCATCAACCTCCTCCATATCAAGTGAACGCCATGTAAAAAAGAGTTCATCCCTAAAGTTTTGAATCCAGAAATACCGTTGAAACAACGTAAGCACTATAGATCATGCAGAAATCTTATTAGAATTGCTTAAATAAATTAAAAAATGAGTATGATTAACATAATTATTTAAGGCCTTCCCACTCTCTTTTGTATTCCATTCCATTCCATTTCTTCATAGTACATATCAGTATCTCTGTGGATTTTTTGTTGTGTGCCTTCCCACTTTCTGTCTACTTTTCTCTCTGCTGACCCCTAGAACAGTACCTGAAAAAATAGATACTTAAAAAATGAGGTCAACGGGAGGGAGGTAAGGGTAGAAGGAAGGGTGGGAGCTGGGTGGAGGGGAACTCTGGAGGGGAAAAAAAAGAAACAAATGTAATAATCTGAATAATAAAGATTTTAAAAGAAAATATTTGTATTTATGGAATAAAATACTTGAAAAGTATTTCTTTGGTAAGGCAAACATTCTCTATACACATCTCAGGTGTGTAGAAGATGTTTCCCTATAGTAATTCAATATTTCCCTATAGTAATTCAAATATTTCCCTATAGTAATTCAACAATAAAATTTATCCCAGCTAAAACCCCAATAATCATTTAGAACTTTAAACTAAGGAAGTTTTCAAGATTTGCAATGTGTCAGAATCTCTTGATTACTGACCCTGCCACCTAAAACATTCAGCTCAAACAAATATGGCCTAAAAGCAAAGAATAATGACAAATTAAGAGAAATGAACCTCTAAATGCTTGGCAGATCTGCATTGTTCCTTTTTATTCATATGCAGGATTGAGAATCAAAATAATGAAAAAAAAAGGCATGAAAAAAAACCAAAAAAAAAAAAAAGAGGTAGATGAAAAAAGCAGTCCAAAGTACTAGAAGTGAATGAAGAGGTGAAAGAAGTGTCAGAATATTGTAGGAAATACATGAAATCTAGAGAAACAAAATGAAAAATGAAAAACTGATGGTGATCTGGGGTGCTTTCAGTCAAAGTATTCCTGGCAACTAACCACTCAGTGGAGTAGCTCATAAGAATTCGGATTATTTACCACTGCTCTGCCTGTTATCAGCTGAAATCCCTCTTGATTTTCTCGGTAAAGACCCTACGAGGACTCTGCTTTATGAAAGCTCACAAGCAAGTATAAACTTCCCTTCCCCACAGCAGCTGCAAACTCACTCTATTGCTCACTTTATCCTCCCCACCCCCAGGCTAAATTTGTCCTCTGGTGATTTAATAGGATTTCTGGGACTAACAGTGGAGAGAAAAAAAAAAAAAAAAAAGCCTGCATTGGACTAAAACTACATGTGACTCACTATTTCCTAACATTAGATGAACAATCTACCACAAATCAGTGACAGTTAATGATACAGGATGGAAAAGGGAGGGATCATCCCAGAACTAGATATGCCTACGTATGCAGAGAAAGGAGAAAAATCAGAAAAAGGAAAAAAAATATATCATAAATGTTTAGAAGGTGGCAGTCTAAATCATGAGTCCTCAGCATCAAGATTTAGTAATGATATAAAGAAAGGCCAAAAAGGAAAAAAAGTACAACTAACGCACAGGGTATCTAGCAGGAGGTGTTAGCCTGAGTCAGGAAGATAAAGGACTTTGAATGGAAGCAGGGTCCCACTTCCTGTTTAGAATTCAGATGTAGAACTAAAAGTCCTGAACAGAAGTGGAATAAGTAAAAAAGAACTGAGTAACCTTCTTCAGAAATAAGACAAATAATTCAGGCTTTAGAACCTCAAGTTCCAATAAATGTAACTTGGTACCGAATTCCCTAGAAATTAAACTAGAACTTCTTTTGCAGGAGTTCATGTGGCAGGTCATGGCTATACAAGTCATATCACAATTATCTGGAAAGCTTATTCTTAAAAACAAAAATTCCTGCTACACAACCTAGACTTATATCTGGATATAGTGTCTACAGGCCTCGGTTTTTTGGTTTTTTTGGTGTGTGTGTGTGTGTGTGTGTTTAATGTCTCTAAACAATCCTACTTTACAATCACTAGTGGAATCCACTGTTCTATGGTCTAGAGTAGAGATCATTTTTTCTGGGATTAAGATTCAAATCAATAATGCAAAACAAATCTCTCTAGAAGAACAAAAGCATAAATTCATCCATGTTAAAATAAAAATTGGTATTTTTCAGAGTTGGCTTTTCCTCTCCTTTTCTTTGTCTAGCTCTAGACAAGATTCTATCCTGGCCAGTATGAATGAGTCAGAAATTACTTCAGCATCCTTGCTTATTAAATTCATATCTTGTTTTTAACTCAAATGACTACTACATATGTCCCACTTTTCATATCTGTTACCCGTACTCCTGTAACTTCAAATGAAATTGTCCCTCATACCATGCATGATTTACCTCTTCTGTGGGGACTCACAACTGGGTCTTCTGACTCCCTTTCTCTATGGAAGGGAAGCCTGATCTTTCTAGGTTCAACCATTCTCTATCTCCCACCCACCAGCACCATAACAGTGGTGGATAGCAATGTGCAAGCTGACCACACAGATACAATAAAAAATCACAGCTATCACAGGAAAAAAAATCTGATGAGTATTTTGAAATCTACATCATTTTTCTTCACACAAGGAAATTACTATCTTTCATCTTAAGACTAGACTTGGTAAAATACAGGGAGGGGAAAAGTGGGCATTATCTGTTATTAGGCCAAAAATCAGAAATGTGGGTTCAATCATACAATATCTGAACACCTAACTACCTACTATTATTGGTAATAAAAATAGGAAAGGAGAATTCTGAAACACCTAGGAAAATCATACACAATACATAACCATCCATAGCTCTCTGCATAGAAAAGAAAACATATGAAAATATTTCCTATGGGGTTCATGAAAAACAAATCAAGAGAGATCAGTATATTTACTTTTGAAAAATAGACTGCCAATGAGATAATAAAGGGAATGTACCATATATAAAAGCCTTAATTTGAAAAGTATCTTTACTGGAAAACATAAATTTCTACTCATCAAATTAATTAAATAGACTATGATAGAAATGCTGTCAAAAACACTTCAAATTGACTGGAGATCTGAACGCAAGGCTAATAAGAATAACAACCCATCTAGCATAAAACCTAGGATGTTTGAACTTAACTGTAACCTTACTTAAAATGTTCATTAATGTGCAGGACATGTAAATAGCACATTATTAAAATTATAATTGAGTAAAAATCAGAGTTATACAGCAAAAAAAAATAATAAATCCATAGGCAATAAATGATTAATTTAGTGAATAACAGTCATCAAATATAAAGGAAAAGAAGAAGGAAGGTGGTGTGATCATTTGAGCTAAAAGATTCAAAAATAAAAAATAAAATATTTAAGTTAAAAAGCAAATGTGCCAAATCATTATGAATTTGATGGCAACAGAAATGAGCTATGAGTTTGACATATGAAATTACATGGACCCATAATCATTTCATATACTAAGAATAAGCTTCTTTCTAACTCAGAGAAAAATAAAAACAAGATAATAACTGTTCTTTGCTAATAGATGTGGTTGAGGGTTCAATGAGTCATGCAGCAGACCCTTCCGTCAGATGCAGTCTGCCTGCCTTCCCCACCAGCTAATGGTGTGACTCGACACAGGCAGCTTGACCTATCTGTGCTTTCATTTCTTCTCTTCTAAGTCAGACATAATTTTCCCTGGAATTCTGCTGATACTAAAAAGAAATGATATGATCTCCTAATAAAAGAGCAATAATAGATTTTTAAGAGCCTTGAGAAACCTGTTATGAGAGTTTTAGTTAAATGAGTTGGCTTACTGGCCACCAATCGTGTTGAAAGGAATTAAACCATGGCAAGCTGAGGGCTAGGAGAGAATAATGATATTAGCAAAGACTGCTCATGGTGTCTTATACTTTAAACATCTTCAACAAATAGGATTACAAGTCATATCACTTTGAAGTGACACCCAAATTCCTAAGAGATTTTATTTCCCTCTGTATAAGCTGACTGACTCCAATCTGGGAACTTATTTTTTTTACCAAATCAAAGAGAAAGATTCTACTCATCAGTACCATGAATCATTTATGCTAAAAATCTCCCATGAATTTTTAAGCAGTGTATAAATTCAGTCATAAAATCTTGAAAAATCACACAGAATGGAAAACAGAAAAACAATATTCTTATAGTTTGCATATATTGAAATTTTAAGGTGATAGCAGGTGCTATTTTTGTTTATTAAAAGGGAAAACACACATCTATTAGAATGACTAAAATCCAAAATCTTATGGTACCAATTTCTGGAGAGGAAGAAGAGAATGGTACAGCCATTTTGGAATACACTTCGATCATTTCTTTTTTCTTTTCTTTTCTTTTATTTGTTTATTGATTTTTTTAAGAAAGGAAGAGGAAGAGAGAGAGAGAGAGAGAGAGAGAGAGAGAGAGAGAGAGAGAAACATTGATGTGAGTGCAACATCCATTGGGTGCCTCCTACAAGCCCCCTGTCTCTAAATTGAAAATGATCCAGATTACAATGAAATTGTACTCTCAATATCAATGAGATACAGTCTTAAACATTTTTGTTACTACTAGTCACATACGAAAAGTTCCTCAGGTAAATTTGAAATAATAATAAGCTAAGTAAAATGCAATATCATGACAATTATCATAACTGAGAGAAATAGAAAGACTTGTATAATTACCTTTAAAGTAGTCACGTAAAGTCAATCACATTCCAACAACTCTGGAAGGTAGCATGAAGTAGTGAAAATGATGTAGGTTTTACCTTGGCCAGATAGTTCAGTTGGTTAAAGTGTCATCCCTATATGCCAATGCTGTGTGTTTGATCCCCAGTCAGGACACATATAAGAATTAATGAATAAATAAATGGAACAATATTCTCTCTCTCTAAAATCAATCAATTAAAAAAATTTACTTTTTTTAATTTTTAATTTTTTTAAATCCTCACCTGAGGATATTTTTCCATTGATTTTTTAGAGGGGATGAAGAGAAGGGGAGAGACAGAGAGAGAAAAATATCAATGTGAGAGAGATACATCAATTGGCTGCCTCCTCCTGCATGCACCCTGATCCAGCAGGGATCTAGCCTCCAACTGAGGTACATGCCCTTGCCTGGACTTTAACTCTTCAGTCCTAAGGCCAATGCTCTATCCACTGAGCCAAAATGGGTAGTGCTCAATAAAAAAAAATTTTTAAAGAAGGCAAGTTTAGTAACAAAATGACGTGGACTTAATTCCTGCTTTTTGTGGCTTGTCATCACTGACAAAGGAACTTAAGTTCATGCCTCTCAGCATCAGTTTCCTCATCTAAAAAAGTGAGTAACACTGACCTCCCAGGTATAATGTAAACATTCTTCTGTGAATATTCAATAATAAGAGCAAACACTTATGAAATATTGTCATGTATCAGGCTTTGTTATATATAAGTACTTTATATAAATAATTTTCCAAAACAACTTTAGGAGGTATGGAATTATATTATTCCCATTTTACAGATTAGGAATATTAAGTGTGAAAGATTACATAACTCATTCCAGTTCACAAAATTAATAAGCGGTAGAGCTTTGCTTTCAGCACAAGTAGTCTGCTCCAAACCACTATATTGTAATACCATTATTAAATCAGTTAATAAATCAGGGGCCTTCCAACCACCTAAACTCCAATTCATCTCATTAAACTATGGACCCTATCTACTTTTAATGAAAGAGAAAAATGATCACTTACCAACTTACAGTAACAAAAACTATACTGGCAGAATTTATTTATTGCAATCGATCTTAAAACAAATCCAGGAAATAGTTATTACACCAACTAGTCCTTCAAGATGTTAAATATGTTAAACATATTCCAGCTCACTAAAAAACTATATGATTAAGAGTTATTCTAAGAAAACCCCAAGGTAATCTTAACCTTAAGTAAGCCTGGCTAATTCTTCAGTTTTATGGACAATTAAAAGGCTCTAGATGCACATTCAAAATCACAATAAAACCAAAAAGCACATACAAGTTAACATGTAAGCAACAAACTATTGTTTATAAAAACTAACAATGTAAAGCTCCATACCAAATCATGGTTCTAGAATCTATGGAACTTTGTGGAGAGCTCTGATTTCATAGTATTTCAGGGCTTGAGGCCAGGAAAATACTAGAAACCCCAGAGGTCATCTCCCAATTCCTCCTCACCTTCCCAACAAATAATCCCATGACAACATTACTTGGATTCTGACTTTACACATGCTAAGTCTTTGGAGACAACAAAGCCCCACTCTAACAGAAGACATGTGAAACAGACAACTTGAATGAATACTCCCTCATAATCCATGTCCTTCCTGATTATTTTGAGAGAAAACACACTTAACAAGGGAAATATAAGGCTATGCTTTGTTAATACTTAGTAAATAACTGATACTTATCAAAATATCTAATCTTAGTTTGCTACATTTCATCAGCAAATAAATTACCTAGAGCTCTCATTTCTATCCTAGTGTGGAATGCCTTTTCCTATACCATCTCCTCCAACTCATAGCTCTTGATGCTATATACCAAAACACTCACAACCCCTTTAATGGCATTACAACGGAAATAGTTATCACCCCTGATCATTTTAAATTGCATAATGGCAAAGGGAGCTATGCCTTTTATCATCGTTCTCATTTAGCTCTGTCACCACAATATTACCTAAGTCCACAGGACCAGGTGGCATCACGTGGTATAGACACTTTCATGCTTTATCATAGGGGCTTCATTGTACCACTCAACCATTACATTTCCCAAGAAAATGCTCAATGCTGTGACTCATGGGCTTGTACATACATTTTTACTACTTAACTGGAGCTCAAAATGGGCTTTGTAGATTATGGCTGGAAAAGGTTTACATTTTTTAGACAACCAAAATCAGAAGATCATTTTGGTATGTGAGAGACATATACCCAATAAAGCAATCAATTTAACACTAAAAACCTTCATCAGAGAAGGCATGGTTCATAATCATCTTTCTTTGTACAGCCTTTCCCAGAGTTTAAAGCTTCGTTAGACTCTACACTGCATTATCCCAGAGATTGCCAGAGCCCCAAAATGAGGTGAATAGATGACAGGGAGCAGTCTGTACTTAATATCCCTAATTTGTAAATGATGAGACAGAAATAGCAATAACTGGTTTCTAAGCCAACAAAAGAGAAATACATGGTGAAAATCTTGCTGATTGGAAAAGTCCTTTCCCATTAGCAGCAGGCATGAACTGCTCTGTAATGTGCATGTGCTTTTTCAGGGAGTGCTAGGGAAGCTGGGACTGAGCAAACACAGGACAGAGGCATCACTCGCCTTCGGTAGCAAGCTCACTCCCTCTCTTCAGCTGCCTCTTTCTCATTCCATGCCAACCACTAGATTCAAAGTCCAACCTGAAGAGCCAATTAATAATCAAACTATCTACAGGAATATTAGAGATGGTCCCTCTGAAAAGAGTAAAGTTTGCTACTCTGATCATATTTTATGACTTTAAAGTTTTTTCCTTAATAGGTAAAATATAAATAACATAGAAATGAGTAAGCAAACATATTTTTAGTCTCTACCATTTCTAAGTTAAGAAGGTGAGAAAAGTGTGTATGTATTTCTCAGACCCACCAATGTTCTAACCACTTTCCCCAAAGGTAATGAATATAAATCATAGGGTTGGAAAACTGCCTGCTGGCATCCACAAAGAAGGTTTCCAAGCATCAAAATTTCTCCTAAACTGGTTAAAACGATTTCTCTATACCAAACTCCCACCCTCAAAAAACAACAACTTCCTTTCTTGTGTAGTGGTTTTCTGTCCAGTGAGTTAATCAACTCTTGCATGCTCATAAATGATTATATAAGAGAATTTAAATGTAATTTTTTAAAAAGATAAAATCTAAGTAAACTAAAATAAATCATAGTTCAGTGATTTGTTAAAAACAAAAGTCTCATTGATCCCTGGCTGAGTGGCTCAGCTGGTTAAAGCATTATCCCAATATGCTAAATTATGGGTTCAATCCCCAGACACATATAAGAAGCAACCAATTATTGCATAAACAAAGTAGAACAACAAAATGATCTATATGTATAAAAGCCTAAGTGACCACTCAACCAGTAGACTGGTTGCTATGGTGCACTGACCACCAGGGGCAGACACACAATGTAGGATCAGGCCCCTGGTGGTCAGTGAACTCCCACGGCCAACCTCCTGAGTTCTACCCGTGCCCCCTTTTCCCCCGCCAACCTCCACGGCCAGCTGGCCAATCTCCCATGGCCATCCCCTATCCCCCACTGGCCGGCCCTGATCAGGACTGGGCAAGATGCTCTGATGGGCCCCAACTGCTGGCCAAGCCAAGGGATCCCTCCCATGCATGATTTCAGGCACCGAGCCTCTAGTATATTTATATTTTGTTTCTCTCTCTCAAATCAATTTTTTTTTTAATGGGGAGGAAAGCACAAAGCTTTCAATGAATATGACCAGTAAAGCTGTTATCTTTGTCCTCAGAGATTCACTATTTCAAGAATTATGAAAGGACATTATTCAAAAGAGAACATCTACCTCATAGGCCCACAATTACCTATTAGATCCAGGCCAGCATCTGGTCAACAGGTGGCAGGCATTTAGTTTTACTCTTCAGAAATTTAAATTTTACAGGACCAGACTTTTTACATTTTAGGAACAATCCATGATTAGAGGGGGAAAGTAGAGGTGGGGAAAGTGTAGTATTTACGGAAATCCAAAACCGAATTTTTCATTAGTAGAAAATAAAACATTTACACCTTTACTTTTCCTGTTCTCTTCATTCATTCTCTCCTAACCATATAAACATATAGTTAATATACCGAGTATATTAGCAGTGCACTGAAGAATTCCCGAGATGTCCTCGATTTCCTCTTTGCTGGAATGGTCCGCAAAGGAGCATCTGTTAGAGATATTGTGGAAATTCTTTTCTGCATCCCTATAACTAAGAAGAAAACAAAATCAGCATATGGAGAAAAATGTCAAAGCATCCGTGAATGCACTCATATACATACTCACCAATGCACGTCATCTATGTTCTCAGCATAATCACATTTTAAAATAACTGAACCTTTAAGAGATAATTTATGACAGTACCCACCACTGACATCAGCAATAGCAGAGTGGACCAAGAACTGGAGACAATCAATTAGAAAGCTATGTTTGAAAAAAAATAATAAATGAGGTAAACCAGAAGGTAGGTGAGCTTTATGTAACTAATGTTTCCTTATGTGAGTGTTTCATAGCTGCTAATAATCGTTTCTATACAGAACTTGCCTAGAAAAAGAATTAACACCACTAATTTGGTGCACTGACACCAACTGTGTTGAAAGCAAATACGTCTTAACCTCCATCACAGACAGGCAGGAAGACAGCGTGGTGCTTGGATAATAAGCAAACAAATTGGAGGCTGACAGAATTTCACTCATGGTCTCATCATTTTCTTTTTGAATTAACAAAATCAATAATGTAATATTATATTAGTTTCAGGTATACAATAGGGTTATTCAACATTAATATACAAAGCAAAGTGGTCATGAGGCTACGTCCAGCAACCATCTGTCATCATCCAAGGTTGTTTCGATATTATTGACGAGATTCCTTCTGCTGCACATTGCAGCCCTGTGACTTATTTTATAACTGAAACTGTGTACATCTTGTGCCCCTTCACAGTTTTTTACCATTTTCTATTTGTGAGACTGGGGTGAGTAACCTCATCTCTGATAGTCTAACTTTCCTCCCTCATAAAATGGAGATGTTTCCTAAGGTTCTTGTGCTGACAGAATGACACAATGCTGTAACCAGATGTTGACTAGAACTTTTCCAGCTGCTCTCACTTAGAGCTTAAGGCACCAAAGCTCCTGCATTCCAAAAGAAAAGCCAAAACAACCAGACATATCCAGAACCTCCAAAATGACTAAAGAGCCACTGCCACTGTCATCCACCATCATCTAACAGAAGCGAAGAGATACACAAAAATGAAGAGGAAATCCTCAGAAGAGCCATTGACCTAGGAAGAGAGCTTTGTTATCGTTTTCCTCTAACCCCATGAAGAAAGGAGAGCAGAAGAGTGCTCCCTGTGGAAGCCCAGCTGCTGAGAGAGTTTAGGACTTGTATGTCTCACTCCTCAGTAGACATCTGCTGAGGAATTCTGGACCATCCCTTTGTACCATACTGAGTAGAGAAAGAAGTTTCTGGAGAGAGTTACAACAGGGAAAAGAAAGAGAGCCAAACTGGGAACAGCCTGTTAGTCATGCCTGATGTTTCATCCACTGTTTTCCAGGCCAGGGCAGGAATTCCACTAGCAAGACTGAATGAGGTGTGCAGGCCTCAGGTCCAGGGCAGGGGCCTCTGAAGCAAAGTGGGGCCCATTCATGCACCTCACTGAGGACATCACAGCCAAGGAGGGACTATTGCCACAACCAATGAATGAAGTTTTCCTGTTCATTCTCGCCTGACACCACACATCGGAAGAGAACTGAACCTAAAAGGGTGTGGCCTGGAGTGTCAGTGTGAAGAGCCACATCATATCCTATACACTGCTTTGGGAATTCCTCAGGCCAAACCTGGCCCAGGCATAGAGGAATATAAAAGTGAGATGGGACAAGAGATTAAAGATTTCAATTGGTCTAAAGTGGACTTTATACACCCTGAATGTACTTGGAAAACAGTGATAGGCCCAAGCTAATATTGAAGAGGACTCCTACTAACATGTTCAATGTGATTGGAGAGAAAAAGTAAAATGCTTTAATGATTGTATACCTTACTGAGATCTGACTCCAAAAAAAAAAAAGGCAAAATGCTTCCTATAGTTTGTAGAAGGCAGTACTCAGTCAATAAAAGGTAGAAAGGGGAAGATGAGTGTTAAACAGAGACAAAGAAAATATTATTTTTAAATCAAGTGCCACCATTTTCAAATATTTTTGTCACAGCCTCGATTTATTCATCTGTATAATGATTCTATGAAATGGGTAGTTAGGACTAAACAAAATAACAGATGTAAAGTGCCCCATGAATTGCCTCACACGCAGGGAGCAATCAATAGATATTAGTTTTCATCTAACTTCTTGTTTTTATTCCATAAGATAGTTATTTTTTTGTAAATACATAAAAACACTAGATTGTGTTTTAGATTTTAAAAATCCACAACCACAAAATCTGACCACAGAAACGTAAGTAATAACATAGAAGTTTGTTTCCAGAATAATCAGAGTTCACCCACTCCTAATTTTACTTCTAATGTCCTATTGAAATTATTCTAGCTTAATTCCCATTCAATTGTCAAAAGAAAAAGAGAACAGAAGGTTGGCTGTATAAAACAAACACAGGGCCCACAGTGATGATTAGAGTAATAGAATTTAATTTTAGATGACTATGGGAAATGGCATTCCAGGCCAATATGAGGTTGGCAGCAGTCCTACCCAGGGTATTAGCACAACGATGCTAATTCTGGCAAATAAAAATAAAAATAAAATGTTAATGGCATATTTCTTTATACTTTCATGTTAAAATATATAATGAATGAACATAAAAACTCAAAAAGATTGATTATCATGTATTTTTCAATCATAGTGTTAAAGAAATCTCTGCTTTGTCTACACTGTCAGAGTAACCCACTTTTGTGAGCTACAGACCAGTAGGAGTAGCACAGTATAAACATGAGTGACAGTAGTTGGGTTAGGCACTCCAAAGGCAGAAATTTGGGTTAAAAAAAAATGCAAACTCTGTAAGAAGAAAGTGGTAACTAGAACACGAGGGGGGCATGCTTATGTTTAGCTCCTGATGCTAAACAACTGATTTCAAACTTTAAAGGATGTAGCAGGAGGGCCAAGGGAAAGACAATCAATGAAAATTGAGGTGCATAGGAGTCAGGTATTAATGGTGGTAATAATTCAACAAATGTATTGATTATCCTTGTGTACTAGGCACGGTACTATTTTATATGATTATATGACTTAACACATTATTATCATTAATATTTTATTCAAATTTTATCCCAACCCTGTAATTATTACCCTTTTAAAAATAAGAAAAGCGAGGCTCAGAGTGGTTAAGTAATCCGTCCAGGACCAAAGGTAAAATCTGACTTTTAAGTCTAATGTATCTGGTATGTCTGATTCCGAAGCACATTTTCTCAGTGCCTGCTCTGTACTACACAACAAGGATGCACAGAGAAAAGGAAGGGCAGAAGACAGCATCAAGAATTACATCAGACACAAATGTCATTGTAAAGCAGATTTTCCTCCATTCTGACTTCCATTTTGTTCACAGGGGAACCCTGGTATCTCCTACTTACCCCTTTTTCTTCTCAGTATTCTTTCCACCCAACACTGCCCAAAGACCTAGACCATTCCCTAGAGGCTTGAGTTAAAGCAGCACAAGCATGTACATTCAATGATCCCTTTTCCCATTCTAGGTTGAGGGAGGAGAAGACAGTTATGCTACACAAGCAAGAAGCTATCCAAGTGAGCATGCTTGTGTAGAATTCATACAGTAATCAAAAGGTGCCATAAAATCAATCTTACATACTGTGGAAGAACATTAAGCATTAATCGAAAAATATGCAAATAAATCAATGTAATCTATAATAGTAAAAGCATAATATGCTTATGCTTATTAGACCAGACAGCCAAACGACCTTCCGGATGTCATTCTAGATGTCCTTCCAGATGAAGCTGCAGCAGTGGAGGGACAAGGCAGAGGTGAGTAGGGATGATCAGGCAAGCAGGCAAGCAGTTAGGAGTGATCAGGCAGGCAGAGGCAGTTAGAAGCCATCAGGCAGGCAAGCGAATGGTTAGGGGCAATCAGGCAGGCAGGCAGAGGTAATAGGGGTGATCAGGCAGGCAGGCCAGCAGTTAGGGGCAATCAGGCAGGCAGGCAGAGTAGTTAGGGGCAATCAGGTAGGCAGGCAAAGTGGTTAGGAGCAATCAGGCAGGCAGGCGAGCAGTTAGAAGTAAAAGCCAGCAGTCCTGGATTGCAAGAGGGGACTCCCTTCCTGCCCCCCTCTGAATGAATTTTGTGCACCATACCTCTAGTTTAGCTATAAAGAAAAGGGTCCTGGGTACTAGCACTATAATTTTAGAATTCTACTGGGCCCTGGAGATTATTCCCACCCCTCATTTTACATCTCCTTCCTAAGCATAATTCACTCTTTTATCCATTATATACAAATCTGTATATATACCTCTAGGGTGCAACTTATTCATTTATTCACACTTTCTCACTGTTCCCCCCAACATTGTTAGTCCCTGCTATGTACCAAGCATTTACAAAGGTACAGAAATATAAAAGTAAGATAAATAACTAAATAATAAAACAAGTGAGATCATATAAGCTAATTATAAGCATTAAGAAAAGGAATAATCAAGAGTAAAACAATAAAGAATGATCAGAGTTGGAGGCTAAGGTAAGGGATGAAGGGCAACTTTAGATTAGGTGGTCAGGAAAGGTCCTTCAGAAGATATTATATTTAAACAGATACCTAAATGTATACAAAGAATAATCTACACAAACATCTGGGAACAAAGCATTACAGGAAAAGAAAGTAGTGCATGCAAAGGCCTGAAGGTTGAGCAAGCTTGAGACACCAACAGGTGGCTGGAATGCTGGAGTGGAGTGAAACAGGGGAAGTGGACGGGGATGAAATCAGAGAGGAACACAGAGGACAGGTCACAGGAAGAATTCAGATTTTATCTGATCACAGTCAGTCTTGATATGGTTCAAAGCCGGGATTTCAAAATGTGATCCCTGGACCTGCAGCATCAGCATAATCTGGGAACTTAGACATGCCAACTCCTTTGGCTGAGTTATAATAAATAAGACCTCCATATTAGTACTTCACCTAAAAATATATATGAATTGATGCTGTGAATACAATAAAAACAAGGCAGTATGACACAAAAAAAAAGTAGGGTGTTTGTATATATTTATGTTTTATTCAGACACAAGTGATTAATAAATCTGAATTGTATTTCAAAAAAAAATTTAAGAATGCCAGTTCTTGAGCCTTTCCCAGATAACGTGATTAAGAACTGTAGAGGCGGGGCCTAGCAATCTGAATTGCAGCAAGTCTGACATGTGATTCTGATACCTGTTAACACTTGCAAACCACTGGGCTAAAGTACATGGTCTGATCTAATTTTTTAATCACTTGGCTGTGGTGAGAATATAGTGTTAAGGGACAGGAGTAGATACCAAAAAACTAGATGGGAACCTCTAAGAAAGGATGGTGACAATGGAGAGGAAGAGATTTATCACATTGCATGAATAAATTATTTTAGTGCTCATTTTCCAACTTGAATTATGTCTATGAATAAATAAATGAACAAGTGAATGGATAAGTTAAGGAGCAGAACAAACGTTTAAAGATAAAGTTGCTGAGCTGCAGAGAGGCTATCTTACTGCCTAATGAAAAGTTCCATCCTCTACTCCCTCCCATCCCTCCATCTGTGTGATCCTTTGAACAGCTGCTCCCTGCATTCAAGTCTAGGTCTTAGAGACTAAAAATGCCTCTGAGGATGTCTATGGACTACTGGCATATGAATTCATCAAGAAGCAGAAGCATGCAATCCTGAAGCTCTAATAAATAAAGCAGATCCACGGACAGAACTTTAAAGGAGAGGAAAGGGTGGATGGGAAGGTCAGTGGTTAGAAGCTGGATTAAGAAACTGAGAAGGCCTAGCTCCTACTCCCTGCTATCCCTCTGGATTCATCATCCCAACCCCAGGGCACCTATAAATTGAATTACCTCAAGACAAGCCTTAGGCAAAACCCCCTTTCAGGGAATAGGAAAAGCATCTATTCCTCACCTTAACATTCCCAGGAATATGTAAAATAATCCTTGCCAGCACTTGCTACCTGAAGTCTTTTTTACTAAAAGAGAAAATAAAAATAAAAAAACATTCCTTTCACAGTTAGAGATAAAAAGCCTTCATTTGTATTTTCTTAAGAGGAACAACATCTTGGTGTGAATACATGTAAATCCAAATGTTAGTGGTAATAGATGTCCTCCTTTCTCAGTACTGAAAAGAGAAAGGAAGCGGAAAGAAGTCTAAAAGACAAAGGAGGGATTTGGACATGGAAGCCAGGACTGAAGGAAAGGAAGGAAAAAGTCAAGAAAAGCAAATATAACACCATTCTGCCAACTCATCCTTTTTGTCTTCATCGGCAAATACAGGCAGTGAGCAAAGGTACTTCAAGTCTTCAGAAGGCAGCCAACACCCAAGTAAGAAGTATGCTAACAAGTCTATTTGGAACCGTCAGACTTCAGGACACCTCTTTATATTGGAGTCACATTCCCTGTCTGTTTTCATTATACTGTGTCTCCATTAAACAGAACTAGAAAGGGCCATTTAGGCAATGAACAAAGAACCACCACAGGCTATTTCTACACAGATGGAGAGAAGGGAGAGTTGAGGCAGTAACTTAGATAAAAGACAACTCTATCTTAAAAACAAAATATAAATTTTCAGCTGATTATGGTAATATAGTCTAGTTATCTATTTGATCAAATTTATGAGTCCCATTCCAATTTGACTAGAAGATATCATTTAGTTCACAAATGGGATTATTTCATCAGTTTTTACTGAATTTCACATTAGAAAAGGCATTCATAACTCCATAAAATAATTTGCATTTGATTACTAATATTGTCATAAAATATTAATAATGATGATAATAATAAACCTAAGAGTAAATAAGTAGTACTTACCATATACCAGGAACTGATCTAAGAATATTGGCAAATTTAATCCAACACCATACTTAGAAAGCAGTATATCCAATGAGAGTAATTAAGTTTTATTTAGAATGTGTGGAGAGAGATTAATTTGACATTCTTACATTCTTTATCTCCATTAGGTTAAACCATTTAAAATCCCTAATGGCCTCAAACTAAAAACCATCTTGTGAGTTTAAATAATGTGTTTTTCCTAGCGAGGCACTCTTGAGGATTGATATGACAAAGTTTCAAAGCAATTCCCTTTGAAATGATAACATAATCATCATGCACTTCAAGTATCTGGCATCATACTAGGTACTGTTATTTTTCTAAGTTTTCTTCCCTTTTGTTTTATAAAAAAATTATATAACACCTTAATAGAAAAAAATATACATCCTTGAGACCTATGGCAATGACTAGTAAACATAAATGTTCAATGATTCCAAAAGTATGTCAAGAGCTATCAGGATTTGAATCTTAATTCCTCAAAAGTTCTTAAAAACTTACAAAGAAAAATCATGGTAGTACATAGAGAATATTAACAAGGTGAATTAAAAATGTCTTCTTAATGCCAATGAATTTAATTTAAATAGCTAGATTGCATCGGAAAGTAAATCTAGAATTTTGTATTTGCCAATTGCTTTCTGTAGTAGACAATCAAAGGTCATATGTGGAGTCTAATGAACAAAATACATGATGAACAAAATAGATCCAGAGACATAGAAGCATGGAATAGTCTGAAGAGGGGCAGTGATTAACCAAAGAACTTATATTCATATATGTATTACCCATGGACACAAACAAGAGTGTGGTGAAGGCCTGGGAGTAGGGGGGCAGGGTGAAGGGAGTCTAATAGGGGGGGAAAGGGAGACATTTGTAATACATTCAACAATAAAGATAAAATTGTTTTCAAAAGGGGGGGGAAGGAACAGGAAGGAGAAAAAAAGGTATACCTTTCATTCATTTGGAGCTTTCTATTTATAAAATACTTTCATTGAAATTATCTCATATAATAATGACATCTAATCCTTACTTTAGTTATTATTATCTTTATCACCCTCTACAAAAGAGATAGTTACTTAAAAGTTCTATGCATCCCTGAAATATTTTTTTACCTCAAGTCTTACTTTACACCATATCACAATGATGTCAACAAATGGGGCATAAAAAAGAAAAATGTGGCATGTGACTTTAGCTAAAATAATAACTCACACTGAACTGTATTAAACTTGTAATGATTTTGAGTAAACTTTACTGAAGGATTAAAGCATCTCAGTTGGTACCATTAAGTCTTAGCACATTACTAAAGCAAAATTATGAGATGAAATGAAATGGATGAAAATGAGATAAAAATGAAAAAGAGAAAAAGAAGAAAGCACAAGAAGAAAAAATAAAAAGTAATACCAAAGGGGATTTTACTTAAAAAGGATTAAACACAAATAAGCCTAAGGCAGTCATTCCAGGGTCCCCGCACGCTGAGAGCACACCCCTATGAGATAAGGCTGACCTGATGGCTATGTTTGAGTAATTATCTTTAATTTGCCCCAGTAATGACCAACATCCATTTTACTTACCCAATAACTTGGTGCTCATAATACTGCAATGTCCTCTTGAGAGTTTGCTGAATCGTCTGAGGCTACAGAACAATAATAATAATAATAAATTATCAACAAATCAGTGCCATTCCAATTCTGAGCATCATAACAGATATGTAAATTCTGATTTATCTCATAAGAAGTTTTTCTTTTTAACATTAATCCACGATGCCTTTTGCCATGTATTTTCCCCACAGGAACTAATATGAGGCACTCAGTAATTACCCAGAATTTCCCAATTTCAAATACAATAGCATTTCCTGGCCATATTTTCCCCAATTATTTTGTACCAGCTATTAAGATCAATAAAACACTCATTGGCTGCCTATAATAAACCTAGGCCCTAGGGGTAGTGGGAGGGGATGTACTGAGATTCATGGGTCATGCACAGGGCAAGCCTGACTTCCTTACCATCCAAGAGATTCCAAGCAAGGGTTCTGGAGCCTCCTACAGGGACCACAAGTGTTCACAGTAAGAAATGGGGTCTGAAGAAAATACCTAAACAGCTCATGACCAAATGTTATAATCCTCTCTTCTCCATGCCAATTGAAAATAGAGTTTCTTAAGCTCAGATCAAAAAATGATTCTTAGCTGAAACCGGTTTGGCTCAGTGGACTGAAAGGTCCCAGGTTCGATTCCGGTCAGGGGCATGTACCTTGGTTGCGGGCACATCCCCAGTAGGGGGAGTGCAAGAGGCAGCTGATGGATGCCTCTCTCTCATCGATGTTTCTAACTCTCTATCCCTCTCCCTTCCTCTCTGTAAGAAATCAATAAAAATATATTTTTAAAAAATGATTCTTAGATTTATTTTGGGCAACAGAGCCTAAATTTGGTATTTCAGACCATAGAGCCATAAAAGTGACACTAAGATCCTAGAACATAGATTTTTATTAACAAGTTAAGATAAAAACCAAATTTTCAGTGTGGAGAGTGTAAATTTTAAAATAATAAAATGTCCTCAATCAAGCAGAAACAAGCTATCAAATGTTTATCAAAATATTGACCCATTATAGCGATGGATGAATTTTAGAGGAATATCATGACTCTGACACAGACTTTTCAAGATGTGAGATAGCAAAGTAGTTAGATGACCTCGTGGACTCCCACTAAGTAAACTACAAGAACCTAAACAAATCTAAAAGCGTAACCTCTGAAAGAACCTAGCATTGTTCTGGTACTTAAAAAGCAGTTCAGAAATATCAACGTATTTCCCATCCCTAATCTTTCAAAGTGGGCATCTCAATAATACTTAATTTAGAGGAGACTATGAAGGTTGTTGTCAAGGGTCACTTGAACCCCTTCCATGTTCATCCTGTTATGAAAACATCTACGATAACTATAATTATCTCCCTAACATTCTTCAAGACATCAACATCCTCCTTCATAGAGAATGGCTGTATGAAAGCTAGGAAAAAAGTGAACTTCAACTAAATCAAGAGCATCCACTGAGATGTTCTACACTGTCACTTAGGAGAGCCCTTACCCTGAGCAAATCAAAGACCTCACACATGATCTTCACCCCTGCCAAGCCAATTCAGAAATTAATTTTAGAAGGAATCAGACTCCTTCAGAGAAAGAGATACAGGGCAATTTCTCTCAATGGCTGTTTTTCATTTACAGTAGGTTAAAAAAAAGATGAACATGAGGCTTTGGACTGGCACAGATGTTTCTACTCATCTGACAAAATCAAAGCAGAGTAAATAAAATGTGTCTAGGAAAGAAAAATCATTCCTGAACTAAGAATCAATGGAGCTGCTGAGAAATCTAAGGAGGATGAAGCAGACACAGCAATCCTGGAGCTCAGGAACAGTGTGCTTTAAAAATCCACCCCACAGCCAACCTTCACCAAGTCATTATCAGTCACCAGCTTAGTACCCCTGGGAGCTGGACCTCTTGCACTGGTTTGGCAGTTTCTGAGCTAAGATAACTTTTTCTTGGCAACATGCCCTAAAAGCTGTTAATATCCACAGGGGGATTTATCCTCCCAATAACCTCTGGTCCCAAAACATGGAACAGAAAGCAGGAACTAGAGAGTGCATAGGGCCAGTTAAGACCAGAATGACCTCATTTTTACTAAAGGATATTTTTTTGTCCCAGTACCAGGAATTTCCCAGGTTTTAAAAACTGCATGTTTGTGAAAGAAGTTAAGCCTTTTAAAGAGCTGACTTTTTTTCTTATGTGAAGCAACTACTTTTTACTCCCCAGGAGGAGTTAAACTTATAGTTCCCAAATACATTAAAAGGAAAATGTTCTCTGAGCACACTGAACAAAGCTTCAACTTGCTAGAGCATTTATGTACTTCCTGTTGCTTGCTAGGCTCATGGACACATTCTGATGGTCTAAGCTACAAGCATGGAGGCCGACTGAAGAGTAGCCACTGATCTTGAGCAAGCCAAGGATGACTTCAACACAAACCTGATTCCTCCGAGTGTCTAATCTCAGAGGATTCACTGGAATCTTCTCCAGAATTTGCCTGATTGCTCAACCCATGGCTTTATCAGTGAGAGACAGACATCCTCACATAATCTCAGGGTCTCTCTGATCTAAATGAAAAGGCATAAAGTGACGACCCACATGTGGGCCTTTCATAGGTTGACTTCTGCCTTGACAGTGATAGGGTCCATTTATTAAGAGTCTATGTATGTTTGGCTCAGTGGATAGAGTGTCTGCCTGTGGACTGAAGGGTCCCAGGTTCAATCCCAGTCAAAGGCACATGCCCAGATTGTGGGCTCAATCCCCAGTAGGGGGCATGCAAGAGGCAGCCGATCAGTAATTCTCCCTTATCGCAGAAACTTGTTTGGCTCAGTGGATAGAGCGTTGGCCTGTGAACTGAAGGGTCCCAGGTTCGAGTCCGGTCAGGGGCATGTACCTTGGTTATGGGCACATCTCCAGAAGGGGGCATGCAGGAGGCAGCTGATCGATGTCTCTCTCTCATCAATGTTTCTACCTCTCTATCCCTCTCCCTTCCTCTCTGTAAAAAATCAATAAAATATATTTTTTAAAAAATAATAATAATAATTCTCTCTTATCATTGATATTTCTATCTTTCTCTCACTTTTCCTTCTTCTCTGAAATAAAGAAATAAATATTTTTTAAAAGAGTCTATGTATGCCAGTGATGGAAATTAGTGTAGCTTAATGGGAAAAGCAATATGAAAATCTACAGACCTTCTATTCTTTTCCTTAAGAATGCAACTCTACACCTATCCTCTATTCCACAGTTCCATCCAATTTTCTAAAGGGTCAGATTCTGTTTTTCTCATCTGTACCTTTCCTTTTCTTCAAAGGAGAGTGTAGAAAGAATGATTTTAAAAAGAGAATTTAGGGTCAAATTGAGTTCAGAATCCAGATCTGTGACTCAATAACTAGGGCAATTTATGTAAACTCTCAAAAAGATGACTTTTTTATGTATACATTATTTGTATGGGAATTAATTGAAATAGTTAAAGCAAAGTCTCTGGTGCCCAGTAGGTACATAATGAATACTGGTTCTCATCATAATCGGCTAGAAAACATGGCTCCTGTTCTGAAAGTCTCATAATCCAATGGAAGGCTCTCTCCCACAAGTGTAATTTTTCAAGATACTCATCACCTAAAAAAACCAACAGACCCATCATTCCTGCAAACAATGAGAAAATGGTGCCAATTCATTAGACAATGGGAAAAAAATAGAAAAGCAGCAGCCAAATTGAAAATATTTTTTTAATTAAATCTTTATTATTCAGATTATTACATTTGTTTCTCTTTTTTCCCCTCCATAGCTCCCCTCCACCCAGCTCCCAACCTTCCCTCTATCCTTACCTCCCTCTCATTGACCTCATCCATAGGTGTATGATTTTTGTCCAGTCTCTCCCTGTACACCCCTCACCCCTTTCCCCCTGAGAATTATCAGTCCACTCCCTTTCTGTGCTCCTGATTCTATTATATTCACCAGTTTATTCTGTTGATCAAATTTTTAATTCACTTAATTTTTAGATTTATTTGTTGATAGATACGTATTTGTTGTTCATAATTTTTTGTCTTTTACCTTTTTCTTCTTCCTCTTCTAAAAGAGTACCTTTCAGCATTTCATATAATACTGGTTTGGAGTTGATGAACTAATTTAGCTTTTTCTTCTCTGTGAAGCTTTTTATCTGCCCTTCAATTCTGAATAATAGCTTTGCTGGATAGAGTATTCTTGGTTGTAGGTTCTTGCTATTCATCACATTGAATATTTCTTGCCACTCCCGTCTGGCCTGCATTGTTTCTGTTGAGAAATCAGCTGACAGTCTTATGGGTACTCCCTTGTAGGTAATGAACTGTCTTTCTCTTGCTGCTTTTAATATTCTCTCTTTCTCTTTTGCTCTTGGTATTTTAATTATGATGTGTCTTGGTGTGGTCCTCTTTGGATTCCTTTTATATGGGGTTCTGTGTGCTTCCTGGACTTGTAAGTCTATTTCTTTCACCAGATGTGGGAAGTTTTTAGACATTATTTCTTTAAATAGGTTTTCAGTATCTTGCTCTCTCTCTTCTTCTGGCACCCCCACAATTCTGATGTTGGTATGCTTAAAGCTGTCCCAGAGGCTCCTTACATTAACTTCACATTTTTGAATTCTTTTCTCTTCTTGCTTTTCCAGTTGACTGTTTTCTGATTCTTCATATTTCAAATTTTTGACTTGATTCTTGCCTTCCTCTAGTCTGCTGTTAGGACTCTGTATAATATTTTTTATTTCAGTCAGTGTATGTTTTATTTCTAGTTGGTCCTTTTTCATCTCTAGTTGGTCCTTTTTTATCTCCTCTTGGGTCTCGCTAACTTTATCCAACTTTTCTAGGATATTCTTGAAAAACCTTGTAAGCATAGTTTTGAACTCTATATCCAGTCGTTTGTTTCCCTCCATTTCTTTTGTTTGTGATCCTTTCCCTTGTCTCGGCATTTTCACTATGCTGGGAGAACCTCTGTGTTGGATTCAGCCTTATGATACAAGAGTTGCAAAAGCCCCTCTGTTGTGCTTGGTATGGGTGGAGTCTTAGGACTTAAGGAACCACCTTGCCTTCCAGTTGGCCTCACCCTCCACGGCCCCTGAGTCTCACGTGACTGGGTAATCGCTGGAGCGGTCCCTGTGTGTGTGCAGCGCTCTCTCTCTCTCTCTCTCTCTCTCTCTCTCTCTCTCTCTCTCTCTCTCTCTCTTTCTCAGTTTCTCTAGACTGCTGCCCCACTGGCTCCCCTGGGCTCCGGGACCATATGAGTCTGGGTCCCAGGGTTTCACCCCAAAATGGGGTGTAGTGAAGTTAGAAGTGGCACAGTTGGGAGGGACTGTCTCCTGCCCACTCGTGAAAGCCAGTGGCACAGTCAGCAGTCGGTCCTCTGCACGCAGTGCCGTGCGTGCCACCAGACTTCTGATCTTTTACAACTCCCCTAAATTTCTGTGCACTTCTGCCTTTTCACAGTCCAAACTCCCCATATGAGTTTCGGCTGGATCAGGGGTTTAGTGTCATAGGATAAGGGGTTCAATGCGTTTGAGAGTCTCTGACTCCCTCCCGCCAGAGAAAGCCAGCCAGGTTCTCTGGCACTCGCTCTCTCCATGTGGGCGTCTCCATACCTCAGCTTTTTGCAGCTTCTCTGGGTCTCTGTGAGCCCCTCTCTTTCCTTCTAGTTGTAGAATTTCCACTCAGCCAGCTTTCCTGTGGTTCTGGATGATGTGTATTCTGTCTTTTAGTTGTAGTTTTGAAATTGCTGTGCGAGGCAGCAGTGTAGGTATTTACCTATGCGGCCATCTTGGATTCTCTCCCTAAAATATTTTCAGTGAAATTTTCAGATCAGGCCAGAGAGAGGGTGACAAAAGCAGAATTCTAGAAATTAAGATTGAGGATAGACATAAAACCAAGCCTATAAATGGGAAGAACACTGAAGCACCACAGCTAAGATCAGGACCCCAGGCCTTATGCTTTCAACTAATAAGAAACAACTCATGAACCTCCTTCCTGGAACACAAAGAATGTGCAACCAGAGAGCAATGTGACCTCATAATTTTAAGGCCATGTGCTAGAAGAGCAGAGAAACAAGAGTGGGAGACAAAAGCCATTGTTCTTATAAAAAAAAAAAAAAACAGATCTGTAATTTTTCTCTGCTTCCCCCAAACTAGGATTTAGATAGTGGCCCCTCACTCAACACAAAACAGCAATGGATAGGAACATAGTTAGAAAGAGAATGTAGCCATCTGCGTCCTGCACACGTATTGTCTGGGGCTCAAAAAGAAGGAACCCAAAAGCTTTCATCCTGTGGCAACAAGAAGCCATCTCCATTTCCGGTCTCATTAACAGCTTCACACTAGTTGGCCAGCAGTAACTGACCCCCACAGACTAAATGTTATGCTCATGAAAGGTCATGGGATTCAAACAGCCAGCCATGAAACAGTCCCAACAGAGCCAGAGAAGTGATCCCTGAGGAGTGGGAGGAAGCAGTTCCCAGCAGCTGGCCCTGCAGCTCAGACAGCCCTCAGAGGCTCCCACACAGTCAGGCCCTGCTCTGGATATCTGCACCAGATGGTGTGGGGACCCATCGAGCAGGAGGCAGGGAGACAAGATGTGAGTGTGAGTGTGTGTGTGTGTGTGTGTGTGTGTGTGTGTGTGTGTTCTATGCATACAGCATGAAATACAGTTGTCATCGTACTAAGTACACGTTCATCAAAATTTTACAGACATGAAGGTGAGGCTCCTACTGGTTAACTGAATACCCCAAGATCACACAACTAGTAAGTGAATAGGTAACTGCAAATCTGAACCAGCTTTAAGTGTGTCTTCTTCTCATTAGATGCATTGAAAGTCCCTGTCACCTTTAATATTCTGTGTTTCCATATTCATTTTTATAAACACAACACTTCATCTTGCCAAAAATAAGCAAACAAAAATCCCACCGGTAATTTAAAAACAAATTGCCTGACTGTAGTGGCTCAGTGGATTGAGCGTCCTCGCATAAACTAAGAGATCACAGTTCAATTCTCAGTAGGGGAACATGCCCAGGTTATGGGTTCTATCCCCAGTGGGGAGCATGCAGGAGGCAGCCAGTCAATGATTATCATCATTGATGTTCTATCTCTCTCTCCCTCTCCCTTTATTTCTGAAATCAGTAAAAATGTATTTTAAAAAATAAGCTACAAAATTAATGGAAACAATAGGTGTACCTTTAAAGAAATAGCTATAAATAGCCATGTTATTATATTTAAATATAAGAAAATTATATTTCAAGGTCAGAAGCTAAATGATATGGATACATATTTAATTACTAATCTTTACAATAAATTTCTGCAGCATGTCAAACTCAAAGGCTAACATGGGCCAAATAAACAAGGTCTAAGTCAGTGGTCAGCAAACTCATTAGTCAACAGAGCCAAATATCAACAGTACAACAATTGAAATTTCTTTTGAGACCCAAATTATTTAAACTTAAACTTCTTCTAACACCACTTCTTCAAAATAGACTCGCCCAGGCCATGGAATTTTGTGAAAGAGCTACACTCAAGGAGCCAAAGAGCCGCATGTGGCTCTCGAGCCACAGTTTGCCGACCACTGCTCTAAGCCAATGGTATTCAATTTCTCTGCGCATTAACGTTACCAGGGGAGCTTATGAAACATACCAATACCTGAGTACCACTCCCAAGTTTCCCAATTCAACTAGTCTGGGGGTCCAAATTGCTTCTCATGTATACCAGGGTTTAGGTACTATAAACATGATGATCAAGAGCAATACTCCATAAACCATCCCTGAATAAGTCAGCTTAATAAGAGTTGTTTATCCAAATATCAAGAGAAGTAAGCTTCTGCCCTGGCAGAGGTATATCATCCTGTACACCAAAAGGTGGCAATTTCACTTCCCAATCAGAGCACATACCCAAGTTTCAGGTTTGATCCTGAGTTTGGGGCACATTTGGTGTCTCTCTCTCTCTTTCTCTCTCTTCCTCCCTCCCTCTTTCCTCTCTCTAAAATAAAATAAAAAAGAGAGAAGTAAACCTCTGAGAGATGTACACACTTAACTCCTAAACTCAACACAGTTCCACTTATTAACTGTCACTAATGGCTTATAATCAATATGAATTTGTTGATAAACAAATAATTATATTGCTTGTGGTATATATATATATATAAGATTTTTTTAATGTCCAATTACTTCACTCTGGTGCACTGACGTGAGCATTCAATTTTGTGCTGACATGTATATAACAGTAGAGTAGCCAGTGTGATTGTTGTACTTAACTCAATAGTGGGTGGTGTTTTATGTCCATCCTATCTAATAAAAGGGTAATATGCAAATTAACCATCACTTGAACACACAAGATGGCCACCCCCATGTGGTCAAAGATGGCTGCCCCCATGTGGACAGAAGATGGCCACCCCCATGTGGACAGAAGATGGCATCACAAGATGGCCAGCAGGGCAGGGCAGTTGTGGGCAATCAGGTCAACAGGGGAGAGCAGTTGGGAGGAACTAGGCCTGCAGAGGAGGGCAGATGGGGGCAACCAGGCCAGCAGGGGAGAACAGTTAGGGGAGACTAGACCTGCAGGGGAGGGCAGTTGTGGGGGGACCAGGCCTGCAGGGGAGGGCAGTTGGAGGTGACTGGGCTGGCAGGGGAGGGCAATTAAGGGCAATTGGGATGGCAGGGGAGCAATTAAGCATTGATCAGGGTTACAGGGTGATTAAGCTGGCAGGCAGGCGAGCAGTTTGGAGCCAGTAGTCCTTGATTGTGAGAGGGATGTACGACTGCCCATTTATCAGTCAGACATTCTTCAAGGGGTCAGTCAGACATTCCATGAGGGGTTCCCGATTAGAGAGGGTGCAAGCTGGGCTGAGGGACACATATACGCCCCCCTTCCCCGTGCATGAATTTTGTGCACAGAGTTACGTATATTAACTCTTTTGATATTCACATAAGCATTATATGTCTTTCATAAGAAAGCATTTTTTAATGTCAACATAAAAATACAGAATCACATGGATTCAAATTGTTGTTGTTTTTTGTTTTGTTTTTTGTTTTTTGAGAACATACTTAATGTTCTTTAAACCAAACCTGTAAAGCAAAGAGCATATAGGCAAATCATATGACCTTAAGAAAACCATAGGGTAAATCTTATTGTGTATGTGTATCTACCTTCCCTTTTGCAGCTTCTTCTCATCCTATGGCTCACCTCTCTCCCACCTTCTAAGCGGCAAGTATATTTAAGGTGCATTCTGATAGGTCGAATCCTGGCTGCCACATCAGAACTCCCAAATCATGATTGTATATTCTCTTTCCTCCCCTCAACAAAATTTCAAATCCCCTTAGTACACTGAATTCAGATGACACGCAAGAGCAATCATGCCTCCTTTTCCTCAAGCCTTCAATTCTCACTCCTTAGGGTAGGTGTTGGTGTGAATGAGCTTCTCTACATTATGTAAGATGGACTGAACCACTGATGGTGGAATTTAGGTAAATAGGCTTTTCTGTGAGAGATGAATTGGAGGGCAAGGAACTCTTCTCATCATCCAAGACTCAAGATGAAGATTTCCACATTCTCTACCACATAAAAGCATTTTTTATGAGAACATGATATGCCAAATTCCATCATTTAAAGTGATCAAGATTATAATGGTAGACACCCTGTCTTTGTGGCTAGCTCTTGGACACCAATGGATCAAATTACATGATTGCTATTATTAATAAAACTAGTAAAAATAGCAAGTAATTTCAAACAACCAGATTAATTGCTTCTGAAAGAAATGTAATTATAATAATCATTAATCTTGCTAAATATCCAGATATAATGTTCATTCATTTTCCCAGCCTCTGGACAAACATATAAACCAAAAAAAGAAAAAAAAAAGACTGCAAATTAAATATAGAACTTTGAGTCAGGACCACTGTATTTCAACCCCAGCTTTGCTACTGACCTTTTTATAAAATTAGCCCAAATCTCTTCACCTGGGAATAAGGAACATTTGGTGGGGGGGGGGGGGGGGGGGGGGCGGGAGGAGTGAGAGGGCAGGAATGCCTCCATTGTCCCATCTGAAAAACACTCATAAGAAGTCTGTATTCTCAGGGTTGTTTTGAAGTAAAGCATTGCAAAGTTCAGCACTGGTACACAGAGGGTCAGAACAGACTGGTAATTAAACCACCTTTCAGAAAACTTGGAAGGCCATTTCAAGGGATGGACACTAGTACTCTGCCAAACAAAACTGATAGTGTAGTAGGCCTGAGACTAGGGAGGATGGGCCTGAGATTAGGGAGGATGGACCAGGTGCGAGGGTTACCAGGGTGTAGAGCTCCAGGTGCCTAGCAACAGACAAACTGAAAGCCTCAGCTGTGATTCAGCTCCAGGACCAGAAAAGCAGCAAAACAGGACAGAGGGATGCCATGCTGACGTCAGGACCAGCTGCACTGACTGATGACCCCCTACCCTGATGCCAACCAATCAATGGAGACCATTATCCTGAGGAGACACACCTGGAAAGCTAATGAATACTCTATTGAGATCCTCCCCCTGAGACCTCAAATAAAAGCCCTCAGGACAAAGGACCCAGCTGGTCTCTCTCTGGAGCAGGTCTGAGCCTTTCCCAATCCTAGGGCATGCTCTTTCTCTTTCTTTTTCCAGAGCCTTTCCTCCATCTTTTCTCTCTCAAGGCACATCTCTCTCACTCTCTCTCCTAAGCTCCAAGACCTTTTTTGCCTCTGTAACTTGTTTCCTAAACCCATTTCTTCTATGGCTCACTTCTTCTACCTCTGGGACTTTCTAGATAAACCTTTTCTTATAGTTTGAATCTTGGCTCTGAATTCTTTCTTAGCCAAAACTCAAGTACCAAGATTGCTGAACTGCAGTTAACATCGGGTGCCATTTTCCTTTCACTATCAATAGTCCAGATAATGAATTATGAAAGGCAAAAATAGTAACTTTGTTACAAGAAAAAAAATAAAAGCTAGAGATGCATTACAATATAGAATTCTTCTACCATACTGGTTGAACATCTGCATGATTTCAATCTAATCTCCTCTTTGTGAACATGGGTATACATCTAAGTGACCTCATGAGAGTTTAGGGTGAAGGCTGACAACATGCTAATTGACCCATAAAGGAATTCAAACTGATAACCTTGGTCGTCTTAGAAGTATGTTCTATTTAGCAAAGCACAATGGTTATTATCATTATAATTATTTATTGTAAGTGAATGTACTTAATGTATAATCACTATGGAAACTAAATATTTCTATGCAAAGCATGTGTTTTCTTTCCAAGTATTTTCTTCTTTCTAATTTTATTTTAATGTCTTTCTAAAAATAGCCATTGAATTTGATTTTATATAAGATTTAATACCATCAATACTAATTTAAACTGAAAACATGCATTCCTTCAACTGAAATAGATCCAAAGAGTTAATTATTTATTAATCCTTTACCTATCTTCAGGCAAAAGCACTCATAAGTCATCCAAGAATACTTGATGTTTTCAGTGAACTCCAGAAAACAATAACACCAACTTTCAGTTTGTAAAACATCCAAAGTTTACAAATCACTCTCTTTTCCTTTACTTATTAAATATTTATGAATATCATGAGTCTCAAGTATCATTACCCACAAATTCACATTTTACAAGAGGAAAAAGCCAAGATTCAACAAGGTTAAAATGGTCTGCCTCAGCTGGAAGAACTGCCAACAACACTTCAATCTCCTGATGCCCACGTTGGTAACACTGCACTTTGGTGACTATTAGGAAATTCTTCCATGTATCTACCTAAAATCTCTTATTTCTTTTTGTGTTGTTTTTTTTTCTTTAACAAATATGAAAATGATGTTGTGAAATTGTTTTCCCCAGTTTATTTCCCCAATGTTGTCATTGTTATTTAAGAAGCTCTAGTATGATCATTAACTTCTTAATAGGAGAACTTCAGGAGAAACAAGCTCCCCTGGTCATTTTGGCTCCCCTGGTTGTCTGACTCCAAATACTGCCTATGAGACAAGGTGGTATCACTTCTAGATACCACGTCAGGAAAATGAGTCATGCTGTACTTCAAACATTTGAAGGGACATGGCTCCAGTCCTGAACTCTTAAACCAAACAGAATCTCACAGGTGGCTGGGGCTGACTCTCATGCAGAGTGAAATAAGGTAAGCTTCCTGGACTAAACACTGTAGCAGCAGTCAACAGTATTATGTTGTGCCTAACATGTTACATGCAGCAACTCACTTAATCTTCATAAATATCCCATGAGAGAGGAAGGTGTTACCCAAATTTTATAAATGTGAAAACGAAACCCAGGAAAGTTAAAAAACAAAAAAAAACTTGCCCAAAGTCACATCAGTGGTAAACGTCTGAGTCTATGGATGTATCTTATCTAAGTCTGAGGGCTTCCATGGGCCAAGCTTTTAATCTGCTCCTCTGAACAGAAATGCACTGTTCTATCTTCACAGAGGCAGAAAAGGTTACAGTTAAAAAGAATCCATCTTGGCTAGATTGTGTGATTTTGGATGCAGCCACTTCAATTTCTTTTCTGATAAAAATCAATAAATTACTAGCATACTGGTTATCAGAGTTGTTATAAGGTCAAAATGAAATAAAACTATAAAGTATTATACAAATGTGTGTCATGTGATAATTCTATGGGGGGGGGGGAGATGGAATCTCTTGATGAGGAAGTAGTCAAAAAATTGTTAAATTGAACTAAACTGACCATGTCTAACATTTAGGACTGGTGCCAGGCTTGCCTCACTGCCCAAAGATGCCAATGAGATGCTGCAAAGCTCATTAGTGTCTTTTTGACTCTGGAATACCACACAGGATAACAAAGCCTTCATGTCAGAAATAATTTCTAGCCTTTTAAAACACCTTTGCAGCATTTCCAAAAAATTCCCTGTTGTTTCCAGTAGTTGGGAGCAACAGTGAAGTGTTTCCTAACCAGAACCCAGAAATAAAGGAAGTAATATTTCTGCCTGACAGTTAAAATATACAATTAACACATAAAACAGGGAAATGTTTTGTCAACCCTAAACACGCTGCTTAAACAATAATTTGTAACTGGGTGATAAAGAATGACCTCCAGTCACCAGCTGGGGTATATAACTGAGCAAAGTGGCCACGGGGCAATAGAAGGAACAAGCATAAAAGAGATAAAAGTGGGGGAGGGGGAGGGGAAAAGGTACAGTTAGAGAGAGCACCCATAGGAAAGAGAAGGAAGGAGAATTGTTTAGGAAACATTACAACTAATACTGTTCAGGGTCTACTGGCCCTCTGTCAGATTGAGAAAGATTATTCCTAAAGTAAGGAAAATTTTTCAACCATCTTTACTAAAAAGGGAGCCTTATAAACATACATGGAGTGCCAACTCTCATGTGCAAGGCCTGCCCTGCCATTAGATAGCTCTTTACACTACACTGAAGAATTTGGGATGAAAGTCATTTTGCTTTGACTCTAACTCAGCAGTTCTCAACCTGTGGGTCGCGACCCCTTTGGGGGTCAAACAACACTTTCACAGGGGTCGCCTAAGACCATTGGAAAACACAGATACGATTCATAACAATTGCAAAATTACAGTTATGAAGTAACAACAAAAATAATTTTATGGTTGGGGGTCACCACAACATGAGGAACTGTATTAAAGGGTCGAGGCATTAGAAAGGTTGAGAACCACTGCTCTAACTGGATTAAAGCAAAGTTTTGATTATGATTTGGTTCTGCATGTAGGCTGAACAGGTAAGAAAGTGCTGACTGTGCAGAGTTGGAATAATAAGCCTCATTTCACAGTTATTGCTCAAGGTAAATAAGTAAATTGTCATCAGATGCCAACCAAAGAACCATGGGCATTTGGTTTAGCCAGTCAGTCACTGAGAGTCGGATTACCGCAGGACCTTGACCAGCACAAATATTCGGAGTTTAAGGGTCTCAGATCCTGCCAGCTCTGTTTCAACCTCTCATAGAAGATAAAACTCAACCAATGTCTAAATATAATCAGATCAAAGATCTAAATAGAATCAAATGGAGAGCTGACTATAATCGGATGATCCAAAGGAATATGAAAGGTGCTGACCAGATGTTTGGCAGATAATGACTGCCATGTCATCAGTGTTTTTGCTGCATGACTTTCCTAAGCTGAGGTACAGAGGACAAAAACAATATAGTTGGTGAAAACCACTGGTCTTTCAAAAATACTATTCAAATCTGCCTACTAGTACTACAAGACATGGAAAGGTCATACTTTTTTTGTCACTTAACTCTGAGCACATCTCTTAAACTAGGTATTAATCCATTAAACAATAACTTATATTACTTCCCCACTTCTTCTAATAATAATTTATATTAGATATGTGTATGAATGGGTGTGCACAATTATATACTAGTATAATCTATGGAGAAAAATATACACCTTTATGATAATCACGACTTCTTTCATATTCGAAAACCAAACTATGTACAAGTAATATCATTGTTCTTCCCAGACTCTGCAGCATAAGCTTAGATGTTGGCACTGATGATGGCTTTTGTCAATCTGGCCATAGCTACCTCCATCATGGGAGCCAGGAGCATGGAAACATGAGAGGAGAAAGGCAAACTAGGTCATCCTAGAGGCAGAGTCTGATGGAGAAAGAGACCTTTGTCATTTCTAACACAGGTCTGTGTTGTTTGGATTTATAGCACAGCCAGGAACTAAACAGTTGGTGAGAAGAGATAAAATTCAAGAAAACCAGCAGGAGGAGTGAAGGAGATTTATGGGGGAGAAGAGGGTAACATCAGTAAAACTTTCAACAATAAAGAGAAAATTTGGAAAAAAAAATGACGACGGAATAGATGGACGTGTCTGGAGCCTTATCGCTGGGCAGACGGAGAGAGCAGCTGAGAGTCGCACTGGGAGTGTTTGTTGGCAAGTTAAGAGTCAGTTATCCTCCAGGAGAAGGTGGGGGACTGCTGGACGGGGCTCCCCTGACTAGGCAGCCCCACTGCCACGGGGTTTTTGTCTGCCGGAGCCACCAGCACAAATGTGGAGACCGCGCCATCTTGCAAGGGAAAGTGGAAGTCTACAACGGTCTGAAAAGCTACAGCTGCAGCACACACCGAGCAGCCGGGGGATCCAGAACACCACTCTCCAATCAGCACAGACACTCGGACTCAAAGGAGCACCACACGCCACACAGAAAGGTAAGATTTCACCTGGGATAAGGTGAAGTCTCCTGTCCTGCAGAACAGAGACGCTCACACTGTGAGAACTGGGCTGGGGCAAAGATGCTTCTAGAGAAATCCGCAGATATAGGGTAGGGTGTGATCCCTAAATGTGGAAAGGGACGCTCAGAGCTATTAACAGAGGGGAGCTCTAGAAAGCAACCCATTTTGATCTGAAGCAGAAGGACAACCTGGGAGTTATTACAGTGTCCCGGCTGCTCGAAAAGGAGTGGGAAAGGGAGAGAGCACAGACAGCACTCTTTCCTCTTCACACCCTGGCTTCTGAGTGCTAAGCCCAATACATAGGATCACACAATTGGAGACATCCTAAGAGACTGCAGGGGAAAGTTATTTTTCTGGAACCTGGGGATTGGAGAATCAGCTCTGGGGCAACCCATACCCAAAAACTGGTATTCAGTACCACAGAGTAGCAGGACCTAAGCACAGGCCAGAGAGGTCCTTTGCTCAGTCTCAGAGGTCAATTCCAAAACACTGCCACCCAGCGGATGACTCACAAATTGACTCTCAATAATCACAAAAGAATAAAGAGATTAAGACACAACTCAGCGATGGAACACAGGGAATTGCAATACCCTCCCGACTGAGAAACAGGAGTACCAAACAGAACAATAGTGGAAGTGAATGACCTCCACTACTGCTCATTCTATTTTTTTATTTTTTATATTTATTTTTATTTTTGTTACTTTTTGCATATTTTAATTAAAAAACTATTTTTTTCTTTTCTCCTCAATTTATTTTACCTTTTTAATTATTACATTTTTTTCAACTAGTATTATTACTACTACTATTTTACCTTTTTGAACAAAAAAAAACCAAGTGTCATTTTATTTACTATTTATTTTACTTTAGGATTACAGTTCTACATCCTATTTTTATCTTTCCTTTAGCATCATTTTACTCTATCTCAACTCTACCTTTAGGCCAACACTCTCTTTCTAACTTTCCCCATCTTGTTGGTCTTTCACTTTTCCAACTTTAGATTCTTCCTATTCATCCTTTTTACTTGGTTAAAATTTCACCCCACTTATATATCTAATTTCAAATCCCCTACTCCTAGTCCATACAAACCTCTCTCTTCTTGTCTTCACTATCCAAAAAATTATTTTTCTCTATGTCCCTTTGTTGTTGTTGGCCTGAACGGTGATTATATCGATTTTTTATACATTTTGTGAGATTGTTTTTCCTTATTCCACTGGTTTTATTTTGCTTTTTGTTTGCTTTTTACCTGTTTTCCCTCACCTCCCTTGATATTAGTTATTATTTGTAGTTTGTATTTATCTCCAGGTACTTGTTGTCTGCATTTGTTGGGATTAGTGGCTGTTCTATTGGAGTTTGCTCCACACATTTATATTTTGTTCCCCTTTTCTCTCTTATCCTCTTTCTTTCACTCTGATTTTTTCTCTTTCTCTCCTTTCTTCTTCTTATTCTCCTTTTTATTTTTTTATTTTATTTTATTTTATTTTTTCCCCTTCTCCCAATTTCATTTTGGCACTTCTTTCTTTTCTTTTTTCCTCATTTTCCTCTTCTTCTTTCTCTACTTACCCCTAATTTGTCTTTCATTGGTGGTCACCTACTTTCTGGTTATTAACATCATGAATACATTTCTCTTCAGTGCCTTATGTGTTGTACCTGGTCATGTTGTAGATTGTGCCTTTGAATCAACGTAGGAGAGAGAACTACATAACCAGCCACCCAGAGAAGAAAGATCATGGGCAGACAAAGAAACAGCCCACATACAACAGAAAGGCTGGTATCACCTGAAAAGGAAGTAAAAAAAAATAGAAGCAGAAATAAGCCTGCCAGAGAAAGATTTCAGAGAAATGATCATAAGGTGGATGAAAAGAATAGAAGACAAAATCGACAATGTGAGTAAGAGCCAAGAGAAAATGAAGAAGAACCAAGAGGAAATGAAGAAGAGCCAAGAGGAAATAAATAAGAACCAAGATGAAATGAGGAATAATCAAGAAGAAATGAAAAATGACATCGCTGCTGTAAAGAACTCAACAGAAAGCATCAAAAGTAGAAGAAGCAGAGGACTGCATCAATGAGCTAGAAGACATGGTAAGAAAAAATACCCAAGTATAGCAGCTTCTAGAAAAAAAAAAATTAAAAAGCAAGAATAGAGCCTAAGGAAACTTTGGGATAACGTGAAACAAAACAACATCCGCATAATTGGGGTTCCAGAAAGAGTGGAAACAGCAAGGAATAGAAAACCTGTTTGAAAAAATAATGACAGAAAACTTCCTGATATAGGGAAGAAAAAACCCACACAAATCCAAGAAGCTCCCAGAGTCCCATGTAAAATGAACCTCAAAAAACCGACACTAAGGCGGAGAATCCAAGATGGCGGCATAGGTAAACACCTACACTGCTGCCTCACACAACAATTTCAAAACTACAACTAAAAGACAGAACGGACATCATCCAGAACCACAGGAAAGCTGGCCGAGTGTAAGTTCTACAGCTAGAAGGAAAGAGAGGGGCTCACAGAAACCCAGAGGAGCTGCAAAAAGCCGAGGTACAGAGACGCGCGCGCTGAGAGAGCGGGTGCCGGAGAACCTGGCTGGCTTTCTCTGGTGGGAGGGAAACGGAGACTCCCCACGGCATTGAACCCCTTATCTTATGACACTAAACCCCAGATCCAGCGGAAACTCATACGGGGGAGTTTGGACTGTGAAAAGGGAGAGGTGCACAGAAATTTAGGGGAGTCGCAAAAGATCAAGTCTGGTCGCGCACGCGCACGGTGCAGCGCAGAGTACAGATTGCTGATTGTGCCACTGGCTTTCGCGAGTGGGAGAGAGACAGACCCTCCCAACTGTGCCACTTCTGAGTCCACTGGGCCCCTGTTTCGGGCGAAACCCTGGGGACCTAGACTTGTGTGGTCCTGGTGCGCAGGGGAGCTGGAAAGGCAGTGGTTAGAGGCACTGCGGGCGTGCGCACAAGGACTGCTCCAGCCATTACCCAGTCATGTGAGACTCAGGGGCCGTGGAGGACGGGGCCGACTGGAAGACAAGGCGGTCCCTTAAGCCCTGAGACTCCATCCCAAGCTCAACAGAGGCTTCTTAGGTTTTGCGTCTGGTAACATAAGGCTGAATCCAACACAGAAGTTTCCCCGGCAGAGTGAAAATGCGGAGACAAGGGAAGGGATCACAAACAAAAGAAATGGAGGAAAAAAAACGACTGGATATAGAGTTCAAAACCGCGCTTATAAGGTTTTTCAAGAATATGCTAGAAAAGATGGATAAATTTAGCGAGAGCCAAGAGGAGATGAAAAAGGACCAACTAGAGATACAAAAGAGCCAACTAGAGATGGAAAAGGTTCTACTAAAGATGATAAAGGACCAAATAGAAATTAAACATATACTGACTGAAATAAAAAATATTATACAGAGTCCTAACAGCAGTCTAGAGAAAGGCAAGAATCAAGTAAAAAATTTGAAATATAAAGAAGCAGACAACATTCAACTGGAAAAGCAAGAAGAGAAAAGAATGCAAAAATGTGAACATAATGTAAGGAGACTCTGGGACAGTTTCAAGAGTACCAACATCAGAATTGTGGGGGTGCCAGAAGAAGAGAGAGAGCAAGATACTGAAAACCTATTTAAAGAAATAATGACTGAAAACTTCCCACATCTGGTTAAAGAAATAGACTTACAAGTCCAGGAAGCACAAAGAACCCCAAATAAAAGAAATCCAAAGAGGACCACACCAAGACACATCATAATTCAAATACCAAGAGCAAAAGACAAAGAGAGAATATTAAAAGCAGCAAGAGAAAAAGAGTTTATTACCTACAAGGGAGCACCCATACGACTGTCAGCTGATTTCTCAACAGAAACGATGCAGGCCAGACAGGAGTGGCAAGAAATATTCAACGTGATGAATAGCAAGAACCTACAACCAAGAATAATCTATCCAGCAAAGCTAACATTCAGAATTGAAGGGCAGATAAAGAACTTCACAGATAAGAAAGCTAAAGGAGTTCATCAACTCCAAACCAGTACTATATGAAATGCTGAAAGGTACTCTTTTAGAAGAGGAAGAAGAAAAAGGTAAAAGACAAAAAATTATTAACAACAAATACGTATCTATCAACAAGTGAATCTAAAAATTAAGTGAATTAAAAATTTGATCAACAGAATAAACTGGTGAATATAATAGAATCAGGAGCACAGAAAGGGAGTGGACTGATAATTCTCAGGGGGAAAGGGGTGAGGGGTGTACAGGAAGAGACTGGACAAAAATCATACACCTATGGATGAGATCAATGGGAGGGAGGTAAGGACAGAGGGAGGGGTGGGAGCTGGGTGGAGGGGTGCTAGGGGAAAAAAGAGAAACAAATGTAATAATCTGAATAATAAATATTTAATTTAAAAAAAAACGACACTAAGGCACATTATAATTAAATTGGCAAACACCAGTGACAAAGTAAGAATCTTAAAAGCGGCCAGAGAGAAATAGAAAGTTACCTACAAAGGAACCCCCATCATACTAGTAACTGATTTCTCAACAGAAACTCATCAGGCCAGAAGGGAATGGAATGAAATATACAAAGTCATACAAAAGAAGGGTCTGAATCCAAGAATACTGTACCCTGCAACGCTTTCAACAAAATTGAAGATGAAATCAGGAGCTTCACAGACAAAAAAAGATTAAGGGAATAATTACCACCAAACCAGCAATGCAAGAAATGTTAAAGGGACTGCTGTAAAAAAAAAAAAAAGAAAGAAAGAAAGAAAGAAATAGGAAGCTAAGAAGGAACTTGGGGGTAAAGACTAAAAATGGTGACAGATAAGTACCTATCAATGATACCTTTAAATGTAAACATATTAAATGCTCCAACCAAAAGACATAAGGTAACTGATTGGATAAAAAAAACAAAAAAAGATCCATATATCGGCTGTCTACAAGAAACCCACCTCAGAAAAAAAGATGCACACAGATTGAGGGTGAAGAAATGGAATATAGAATTTCAGGCAAATGGAACTGAAAAAAAAGGTGGGGTTGCAATACTTATATCTGACAAATTAGATCTCATAACAAGAGATAAAGAAGGCCACTTCATAATTTTAAAGAGAACAATTCAACAAGAAGAAATAACTCTGGTAAACATATACGCACCCAATATAAGAGCACCTAAATACATAAAAAATCTCCTGGAAGATATTAAGGGAGACATTGACAGCATTACAATCGTAGAAGGAGACTTTAATATCCCACTGTCACCAATGGATAAATCCTCTAAACAAAATATCAGCAAAGAAACACCAATCCTAAATGACGCACTAGACCAGATGGAATTAATTGACATCTTCAGAACATTTCACCCCAAAGCCACAGAATATACATTCTTCTCCATTGCACATGGGTCATTTTCAAAGATAGACCATATGTTGGGTCATAGGCAAAGTCTCTTCAAATTCAAGAAGATAGAAATCATATCAAGCATTTTCTCAGATCACAGTGGCATAAAACTGGAAATCAACTACAATAAAAACAATACAAAGAAATCAAACACAAGGAGACTAAACAGCATGCTATTAAACAGTGACTGGGTAACCAGAGAGATCAAGGAAGAAATAAAAAACATCATGGCAACAAATGACAATGAAAACAAAACAATCCAAAATGTATGGGACACAGTGAAAGCAGTCTTGAGAGGGAAGTTCATAGCTCTACAAGCCTACTGCAAAAAAAAAAAAAGAAAGAAACGATGGTAATAAATTACCTAACGCTACAACTCAAAGAGTTTGTAAGAGAGCAACAAGAAAAGCCCAGTGTAAGCAGGAGGAAGGAAATAGTAAAGATCAGAGTGGAGATAAACAACATAGAGACCAAAGAAACAATTCGAAAGATCAACAAAACAAAGAGCTGGTTCTTTGAAAGGATAAACAAGATTGATGGACCTCTAGCCAGGCTCACCAAGAAGGAAAGAAAGAAGACCCAAATAAACAATATCAGAAATTAAAGAGGAGAAATAACAACAGGCCCCGCCAAAATACAAAGGTTTATTAAAAAATACTATGAACAACTCTACTCCAACAAATTGGACAACCTGCAAGAAATGGACATTTTCCTAGAAAAATATAACCTTCCAAAACTCAATAAGGAACAATCTAAACATCTCAATAGTCCAATAACTATGGAAGAAATTGAAGCAGTCATCAAAAAGCTTCCAGCAAATGAAAGTCTAGGACCAGATTGCTACACAGGAGAGTTTTACCAAACATTCAATGAAGAATTAAAACCTATCTTCCTCAGACTATTCAAAAATATTCAAGAAGAAGGAACACTTTCAAACACCTTCTATGAAGCCAGCATCACCCTAATACCAAAACCAGATAAAGACACCACAATGAAAGAGAATTATAGGCCAATATCTCCCATGAATATTGATTCCAAAATCCTCAACAAAATTCTAGCAAATCGGATCCAGCAGTACATCAGAAAGATCATACACCATGACCAAGTAGGATTCATCCCAGGAATGCAGGGATGGTACAATATCCGCAAATCAATAAATGTGATACATCACATAAACAAATTGAGAGATAAAAATCACATAGTCATATCCATTGATGCAGAAAAAGCATTTGACAAAATCCAACACCCTTTCTTGATAAAAACTCTCATCAAGTGGGAATAGAAGGAGCATACCTCAACATCATAAAAGCCATATATGATAAACCCACAGCTAACATCATACTCAATGAGTAAAAACTAAAACCATTTCCCCTAAGAACAGGAACAAGACACGGATGCCCACTTTTACTTCACCTGTTCGACATAGTACTGGAAGTATTAGCCATTACATTTAGACAACAAGAAGAAATAAAAGGCATCCAAATTGAAAAAAAGAGGTAAAGCTGTCCTTATTTGCAGATGACATGATACGGTACATAAAAAACCCGAAGGACTCTATACAAAAACTAATTGACTTACTAAATGAAGTCAGCAATGTAGCAGGATATAAAATTAATGCCAAGAAATCTATGGCATTTCTATACACTAGTAGTGAAATTACAGGAAGGGAAACTAAAAAAGCAATCCCATTTACTATCGCACCAAATAAATTAAGATACCTAGGAATAAACCTAACTAAGGAGGTAAAAGACCTATATGCAGAAAACTACAGGACACTGAAAAAAGAGATAGAGGAAGATGTAAACAGATGGAAGAGCATACCATGCTCATGGATTGGGAGAATCAACATCCTTAAAATGTCCGTACTACCCAAAGCAATCTATAGATGCACTTCCCATTAAAATATGAACTACCCATTAAAATAACAATGACATATTTCACAGATCTAGAAAGAACTCTTCAAAGATTCATCTGGAACAAAAAAAGACCCCAAATAGCCACAGCAATCCTGAGAAAGAAGAATAAAGTAGGTGGGATCTCAATACCAGATTTCAAGCTATATTACAAAGCAACTGTTCTCAAAACAGCCTGGTCCTGGCACAAGAATAGACATATAAACCAATGGAATAGAACAGAGAATCCAGATATCAACCCAAACCACTATGCTCAATTAATATTTGACAAAGGAGGAATGAACATACAATGGAGTCAAGATAGCCTCTTCAATAAATGGTGTTGGGAAAATTGGACAGATACATGCAAAAAAATGAAAATGGACCACCAACTTACACCATATACAAAAATAAACTCCAAATGGATACAGGACTTAAACATAAGACAGGAAACCATGAAAATACTAGAAGAATCCACATGCAGCACAATCTCAGACATATTCCTAAAGAACTTCTTCACTGATACTGCTCCAAAGGCAATGGAAGCTAAAGAGAAAATAAACAAATGGACTACATCAAAATAAAAAGCTTTTGCACAGCAAAAGAAACCATCAACAAAACAAGAAAGCCCACTGTATGGGAGAACATATTTGCAAATGTTATCACTGATAAAGGTTTAATCTCCAACATCTACAGCCAACTTATACAACTTAATAAAAGGAAGATAAATGATCCAATAAAAAAAATAGGCAACGGACCTAAATAGAACCTTTTCGAAAGACGACAGAAGAAAGGCCAAGAGACACATGAAAACATGTTCAAAGTCACTAATTATCCGAGAGATGCAAATCAAAACGACAATGCGATACCATCTCACACCTATTAGAATGGCAATCATCAAAAAATCAACAAACGACAAGTGTTGGCGAGGATGCGAAGAAAAAGGAATCCTTGTGCACTGTTGGTGGGAATGCAGACTGGTGCAGCCACTGTGGAGAACAGTATGGAGTTTCCTCAAAAAACTAAAAATGGAACTTCCATTAGACCCAGCAATCCCACTCTTAGGAATATATCCTAAGAAAACAGAAACACCAATCAGAAAGGATTTATGCACCCCTATGTTCATAGCAGCACAATTTACAATAGCTACAATTTGGAAACAGCCTAGGTACCCGTCAGATGAGTGGATCAGAAAACTATGGTACATCTACACAACAGAATTCTATGCTGCCATTAAAAAAGAAGGAATTTTTACTATTTGCAGCAACCTGGATGGAACTAGAGATCTTTATGCTAAGTGAAATAAGCCAGTCAATGAAGGAGAAACACCACATGATATCACTCATTTGTGAATAATAAAGAACATTATAAACTGGTGAACAAAAGGATAGATACAAAGGCAGTAAAGCATCAAACAGACTGTCAAATTACAGCAGTAATATTAAGGAGAGGTGAGGTAGATAAGATCAACCAAAGGACTTGTATGCATGCATATAAGCATAACCAATGAACACAAGACATTGGGGGGTTGAGGTATGACTGGGAGGGGGAGGGGGCAATGGGAAGGTATGTGTACATGTAACACAATAAAAAAAGTAAAAGGAAAGAAAAAGAAAAAAATAGAGAAAAATTTTAAAACAGTGAAAAAAGAAAAAAAACACAAAAAAACAGGATATTGCTACCACCCCTTAGCAAGTAGGAAACATAGGGGAAGCGTAATAGGTACCCTGTCCTGTACAATGTTATATATTGGAATACAACAATTCATGGACATGTCGAGAGATGCGTCACAGAAGAAAGAACTTAGGACCTGAAACAGGAGAACAGGGCTCCAAAATGTAGATGGCTACTAGCTTCTTGACTTTGGCCAAGTTACCATTCCTCTCTGAGCTTTTGTTTCCTTATCTTTAAGGTGAGTTTATAATTAATCCTTTCCCTGCCCATAGCAAGCATTTCCTGGGTGAGTCTGAGTGGGATAATGTATATTTAAAACATGCTCGGTAAACTCCAAGCAGGTACCATTCAATGCCTCTGGCTTTTCTGCATGGAAAGTATAGGTCAACACATCCTTTTCTTTACAGCCCTGAAGTGAGGAAAGTTAGGAAGAAAAATGTTGTCAAGTGGTAAAAAACAATATAGTTGGTGACAGACACTCATTTTTCAAAATACTCTTCAAATCTGCTTGCACTGAAAACTACTCAAGACATCCATCGTTTTTAAAAAATGGTCATTATAATGTGAATTGTTTTGGAGTTCATATTAGGACTCTGACAAAAGACACCAAAACTTGCTCACATCAGAACCAATGTTTACCTCTGTAGTATTTCTTGGCCATTTGTTTGTCCCGTTGCCTAATGGAAAGTTAGTAGCTCGGAAAAATGGACGTGAAAGGACATGCGTAAGAAGTGATATTGAAAACAGCTACCTATAAAGGAGGGGAAATTTCTGGCACAGTATATATTTTTCTCAAATTCTATCTAGAATACTATAAGTTTCTATCTAGAATACTATAAGTTTCTTGCTCTGCAATTCAGTTTTATAACTACCAATTAACTGTTGACCTTCAGAAATTAGATAACCTATTCAAACCAAACAACAGGGAATTTTAATGACATGAAACTTCAGAACAAGTATCTTTTTTCCATTTTTAAAAGGCATTTTCATTTTCTTGCATATATAAGGGCAGTTAACTGGGATTTCCCAGGCAAACCTAGTACAGGGGCATCCAAAAGTGGCACAATGCATATTAATTCCTAAATTATGCATATAAGTAGCAAAATCTCTAGAATCTGCAAGCATTATAAAACATAAGGATATCAATCTGATTTAGTCCTATGAGCCTTATTTAAAACTAGAGGCCTGATGCACGAAATTCATTCACTGGATGGGGGCGGCGAGCAGTGGTTTCCTCAGCCTGGCCTGCACCCTCTCGCAATTCTGGACCCCTTGCTCCTTATCGCCTGCCTACTTGCTGCTCCTTAGCATTGCCATGGAGATGGGAAAGGCTCCCACCACTGCCACTGTGCTCACCAGCTGTAAGTCAACTTCTGGTTGAGGGAGAGTGCACTGACCACCAGGGGGCAGCTCCTGCATTAAGGTCTGCCCCCTGATGGTCAGTGCATATCCTAGTGACTGGTCATTCTGCCATTCAGTCCATTTGCATGTTAGAGTATTATTATTAAGGAAGTAGTAATAGTTTTGTAGAACAACAGAAAATAGTTTATGATAAAAAATTAATAGTAAATATAATGCCACATAGTCAAATGTGCTGTATATTATTTTGTTTATATCTCCCAATAATCTGTTATTCCTACAGACCAACAACATTAGCTAATTTATTATAGCTGCAGAGAGCTCCAGAAGGCTGCCTGATAAGCACCCAGATATAACCACTTCCATAAACTATCTAGGTATGTCAGAGCCTTGTGGAGCCAGATACCAGGTTTGATTTTAGGAGCACCAAGAGAGCTACCTCCACCCCATCCATCCCCTAATCTTCTCCAACAAACTTATTTTCAACTCCTGTAAAGTTACTTAACATCAAGGGAGGTATTTTTCTTTTCATATATATATATAGACTCTATATTATAGAGAAAGCAGCAGTGGAACTCAGGGAACTGCAATACCATCCTGACTGGGAAACAGCAGTGCCAAACAGAAAAATAGAGGAAGTGAATGACCTCCACTACTGCCCATTCTATTCTTTTATTTTTAATTTTTTAATTTTTTATTTTTTATCTTTTAATTAAAAAACTAATTTTTTTCTTTTTTCCTCAATTGATTTTACCTTTTTAATTATTACATTTTTATTTTCAACCAGTATTATTACTACTACTATTTTACCTTTTTAAAAAAAAGAAGTGTCACTTTATTTTCTCTTTATTTTATTTTGGGATTAGAGTTCTACATTCTACTTTCATCTTTCCTTTAGCATCATTTTACTCTATCTCAACTCTACCTTTATGGCAACACTCTTTTCCTAAATTTTCTCATTTTGTTGTCTTGTTTCTCTTACCCTTTTCCAACTTTAGATTTTTCCCTATTCTTTCTTTTTACCTGGTTAAAATTTTACCCCACTTATATATCTAATTTCGAATTCCCTACTCCAAGTCTATACACACCTCTCTCTTCTCTGTCTTCACTATCCAAAAAATTGTTTTTCTCTATGTCCTTTTGTTGTTGTTTGCTTGAATGTTGATTATATCAATTTTTTATACTTTTTTGTGAGATTGTTTTTGCTTATTCTACTTGTTTTATTTTGCTTTTTGTTTGCTTTGTTTTTTACCTCTGTTTTCCCTCACCTTTCTTGATATTAGTTGTTTTTTGTAGTTTGTATTAATCTCCAGATACTTGTTGCCAGCATTTGTTGGGATTAGTGGCTGTTCTATTGGAGTTTTCTCCTCATATATATAATTTGTCCCTTTTTCTTTCTTATTCTCTTTCTTTTCTCTCTTACTTTTTTTTTCTTTTCTCTTTTTTCTTCTTCTTCTTCTTCTCCGCCCCTGCCCCTCATTTTTCTCCCTTCTCCCAATTTCATTTTGGCACTTCTTTCTTTTCTTTTTCCCTCCTTTCTCTCTTCTTCTTTCTCTACTTACCTCTAACTTGTCTTTCACTAGTGGTCACCTTATTTGTGGTTATTAACATCGTGAATACATTTCTGTTCAGTGCCTTGTATGCTGTACCTGGTCATGTTGTATTTTATACACACACACACACACACACACACACACACACACACACACATATATATATATATATATATTATTGATTTTTTACAGAGAGGAAGGGAGAGGAATAGAGAGCTAGAAACATCGATGAGAGAGAAACATCGATCAGCTGCCTCCTGCACACCCCCAAGAGATGTGCCTGCAACCAAGGTACATGCCCTGACCGGAATCGAACCCAGGACCTTTCAGTCCACAGGCCGATGCTCTATTCACTGAGCCAAACCAGTTTCGGCAAGGGAGGTATTTTTTAATGAATAATTTAACAGGATAATGTATTTAAAATGTACACAATCCAAATTTGTCTGATGAGAGAGATTCAGCAGATTTTTATGGTATGAGGCTTTGATATAGGAATTAAGAGAGAGAGAGGGAGAGACTGAAAATAGGTACTACCAGAAGTAAATGCCCTCACTTTACAATGTTTTCTCAACCTTAACCCATAACACATCAAAGTTTAAACTAGTATAAAATGTTTTATATGCCTTTGCTTTCGCTTCTATTAGTTACTCTAGAAGAGTAAAATAAACTTTGTTATTTTAAGTTTTTTTTTAATGTTTCCAGGCAGTTATATCTTGATTTGACTTATAAATCATATAAAATACCTAAATCCCTTATCTAATGGCCAAAGTTATTGGTCTGATACTATTTTTAAATTTATATTTATAGACTCATTTTATAGCTTAACTATGGTAACTTTTTTTGTAGGCCCATATTTGAAAGTGACTTATATGTATTCTTTGAAAAATGTTATAACTCTTGGAGGTAACCTGTAGTAAAATATTGGCCATGTTTTCCAATTACATGTCCAATGAAATTGTTAATTTCTACAATTATCGTCATCATGACCATATATCCCATTGCTATAATCAAAATAATTTAATGTCTATATTAACTATCTTCATAGTTGAGACCTAAGACTGTTCCCAATAGTCAAGAATGCTAGGCAGATAGTGAAAAATTACACTTGCAATTTAATTTAGTCTTTTATTTCCTACATCTTTCCCAACTCCCTTCCCAAGCATGCAGAAATGCTTGAAGAGCCAGGGAGCAGCCTCCCATTCCAGAGTTCATTAGGTAGCCTCTTGCAAGCTAGGGACAAATTCCATCCATTCCCCTTCCCCAGAAGTTAGGTCGGTACTTTACAAGCACACTTTTGGAAAAAGGATTTAATTCAGAAGAAAATGAAAGACTGATTTTCTTTTAAACAAATTTATAATGGCAATACATTAACAACACACACACACACACAAAGAGAGTCGTTATAGCTTACAAACACTGTCAGGTCAACAAAGTTTTATTGATCTTTTATCAGAAGGAAACAATAAATTTCTCTTCTCTAGGCTCTGTGCTAGAAATTCTCTCACATTTGTCTGAAGCTTCAAATGGAATTACAATAGTCTGTAGCTAAAATTCACTCTTCCCCTCAGTCTTTGTTCCCTTACAATACAATCATCTTATTATCCTTTGGAGGCAGATTTCTTTATAAAGAGGTAAAACACATTTTCATTACTTGTGGCAAATTTTAAAAAGAGAAACAATGAGAGCAATTATGCCTACTCCAGATTTCTATTAGATGGCATTTTAAGATTGAGAATCCAATGGCAGCATCATTTATCTTCTGTCCTATATAATCAATAATAGATAGATTTCAAAATGCTATTAAGATAAAGTAAGGTTTATGCCTATAAGTACTATAAAAACACAATTTGTAAGCACCCCTGCATCCTTTCATTCCTGAAAAAAAACACACACATAAATACCTTCAGTTAAAAATTATTTAGTAAGTCAACATTAAAAAATCAAGATATTCTCATACACAAATTAAGCCAATCACACAAGGAAAAATGAATTTGTAAGTTGGACTCAAAAATTTGAACAGTGTTTCTACAGATATGTTTTTCCTTTGTCAAGGTCTACAGAAACACTGAGTTATTACAGGCTTCTCACTAATTTGCTATTGGGAAAATGTGAATTTTTCTTCCAAAAATTCTTGCTTTCTCTTGGAAAGATTTTAACAAGAAAGAAGTTAGAAGCAAGATAAAATCTTTCTAAAATATCATTTCCAAAATGTTTGCAACAGAAATCATAAGAAAAAAATGGGGGAGGGGAAAGATTATAAGTATGTTCACCACATAACCAAGACATCTCAAATTCCAAGCACAGAAAAGACCAGCAACAAATATCTGTTTCATGAAGTAATGTTGAATTTTATTTTAATATTGTTAGATCATGTAGGAAAAACTTATTTCCACCTAATATGTATTGTAAATTGACTAGTATAGCTGCTTACAGGAGTACTTAAGGAAAATTCAGCACTTGGTTTTTAAATTCTGCAGATGACAACAGCCGCTTTCTGCTTCATAGACCTTGCATTATGGCTCAGTACACAGTAAAATCAAGCGTGCACAGTGGGCGGATCGTATGTATATGACGAAGGAATAAAAATAATAGGACATAATGGGTTGTTTACATCTGTAGATTCTGTTTTGTCTATTTTGTTTTTGTTACTATTGTTGCTTTTATTTTTCTGAAGTGCATTTGTATGTATCACCTTATTGTTTCTTACACTATTTGTATAGCATAGTTAGAATAAATATCTTTATATTCACTCTAACTTAGTTCATTTAATAATTATTGATCAACCATTATGCGCCAAGTACTAGTAGACTTGCCAGTGACAGGAAATAAAATATACACAAGTCCTTGCTTAATGAAATTAAGTAAAATTTACCGAGAAAAGGAAAGGGAAGGGGCAAAGAAGCTGCATTTGATTGCGTATATCCCTGTTTGGCCTCATTTTACCTTCCACACCACCTTTCAACTGTGTAAAATATGTTCCACAGAACCACAAAGTACAGTCCTCACCACTTGACCCACAGTGCCCTGGGAGCTCTTTCCATTAGTGACCTTCCCATCGGTGCAAAAGGGCTCTAACACTAAACAAAGTCATACGGACACAGAGCGTGAAAGGACAGGAATCATGGCTTTAAAACAGATATCCCAAATTACCTTGCAAGCTGAAAGAGAGTAAGCTAATACAAAGCACAAATCAAAAACAGTTCCCTCCACATGGTGTTCAATTTATAAAGTCCTGTCTGTAGACAGGTTAGAGAAAATCTGAAGTTTTCAGACTGATGAGACAATCTAACAGCTATCTGCAGTGGAATATACAAATGAAAAATGTGCATTTTATAATGGGATATAAAATGTTTGCAGGATAAATTAATGACATTTCTGCCCTCATTTGACTTCCCACCATCAGTGCAGCTACCATAGAGGAAAATCGAGAGAACGGTGAATAACATGGCAATTTAAATTTCACAACCATTAAATATCAAAATTACTGACCAATCACTGAGTTACAATAATAAAATCGAGACAAGACTATAATCAATTTGGTGTAAATAAAAACCAACTCTAGCAGCTGCCTTCGCCCTATACTCCTATTATGCCATAGGACATTCATTCCCCCAGGTACAGAGAAAGTGGTGAAAGAATGCCTCTGTATACCCTCAGCCTTTCCCGGCACCTGTCTATTTCATCTACCTCCAACTCTTTTCATTACTCTGTCACCTTCAGACAATTTTGGATGTGGCCTCAGAAGCACTGCCAAATCTCTCTCTTTACTTTTATTGCCAAACATCTTGGATGAGAAATGTCTGCCCAATCATACCCTTTGTTTACTCATCATATATATTCTCTTTGTTAAATAGTTTTCTATCTCGGATGCAGAATTGGCATTGCTTTTCTGAGGCCACCAGCAACCTCATTCATGCTGGGCTGGAGAGTATCATCCTTAAATTGTCATCATTATTTCCTAAGTATCAACCACTACAGGCCTTGCTCCCAGCTGCTCTCCAGCCACCTCCCACACCCACAAACAAACCAAAAAGCATTCTGGTACCTGCATTCTTCTGTATCTCTATGTGTACTGCTTCTCAATTCTCTGTTGTTATTAGTTTTCTCTCTTTCACTCCGAAAGCTTGTCAATTTTCAAGCTATTAACTATTACTCCTGCAAGCTCTTACCCCAACTCCAATCCCAAATTTTCAACAGTCTATTTAATGAGTGTCTGCCTACCATGTGATGGGCATTGAGCTAAGGGCAGTGACCCCGTAATACTAAGCCCTCAGAGAGCTCAAAGTCCAGAGCTGACCATTTGCACCTAAATTCAAAAACTCCAAATTCAAGGTTATCATTATATTTCTTTCAAATGCCACCTTCTGGGTACTGCCTTCTGCACTTTTCTTAATGTCATGATGGCTCTCAAAATCATTACAGCAAGTTGGTTTCCTGGGAAGCAGACTGAAAAGATCAGCATGCAGAAGGCTTATTAGGAGGTGCTCTTGGGATCCAGGCCCGTGAGAGAGTACAGAAGAAACAGAACTAGAAAGAGGGAGAAGTTGCCTGAGATGCAGCCTCAGTGAGGGCCTCAGTTGACTCTTCATGGAGTTCTACTTCAGAGATGGCTGAACTATTTGCTTGCAGTCAAGCCTTCAGATCCCCATATTGATCAGTCACTGGAATGGGGCATGACCTTGGGCAAGGCAGCTCCCTTCAGTCAAGGCAACACATGTAAGAAACTGACAGTTGAGGGTGACAGCCAGTAGTACTCCCAGCATCCAGGTGAAGAATTCATTCATTCCTAAAGGGGCACCTAGGCACTACAATGTCCAAGGGTTTGAAACCTGTCATTCCACTAGAAGGAATATAGAGATTGTAGCTACACAGACCAAGATGCTAATCTTATCTCTATCACCCTTTAGCTATGATCATAGGCAAGCTACTCAACTTCTCTGACTCTCTCATAAAGTTATTCTGAAAGTCCAGTGACAAATATTATAAAAACTCTTAAATGCTGGGTCCATAGTACTTGCCTAACATGTTATTTCTTTCCTTCTCCCACCCTATGTATGTGTGTGATTTAAATTATGCTCTTTTCCAAGTGCTACAACTTCTCTCAAAATGACTAATTCATTCAGTCAATAAAGATGTATTAAGAGCCTACCTCGATGCCGAAACCGGTTTGGCTCAGTGGATAGAGCGTCGGTCTTCGGACTGAAAGGTCCCAGGTTCGATTCCGGTCGAGGGCATATATCTTGGTTGCGGGCACATTCCCACTGGGGGTGTGCAGGAGGCGGCTGATCGATGTCTCTCTCTCTCTCTCTCTCATTGATGTTTCTAACTCTCTATCTCTCTCCTTTCCTCTCTGTAAAAAATCAATAAAATATATTTTTAAAAAAATTTTAAAAAAGAGCCTACCGCGAGCCAGGACTAGTCTAAGCACTGCAAAGACCACTGTGAGCAACCGAGACAAGCTCCTGCTCGTGCAGAGCTTAAATTCAAGTGAGAGAAGACAGGTAAAACATAAGCAAGCAAGTAAATAGATAACTTCTGATGGTGAGTGCTATGATAGAAATTAAGAGTGATGTAAGAGAGAAGAATTGGTGTGGGAAGGCTAGTGTGTGAGGCAGAATCCGAATACCACAAAAGGGCAACTGGAAAACTGGAACAAGGGAGCATTTCTGACACCGGAAATAGGACAAAAGTCCTAAGGCAAGATAACACTTGCCTGGAATGAGCAAGAAGTGTACTGTAGAACTGTGAGCGGAGGTTAGAGCGTCAGGAGGTGAGGTGAGAAAGGTAGGCTTTTGACACCACAGGCCATGGTAAGGCATCACTCCTGCATTACTGTTGTGGGTATTTAATGGAATACCGTGTCTAGAGCACTTGGTACCCTGCCTGGTACATGGTAAGGTTTGATAAATCAACACTCTTATCCTCCTCCACCTCTTCCTCCTCTTCTCTTCTTCCTTTTTCTTTTCCTCCTCTTCCTCCTCCTCCTCATCATCATCATTACAGTTTCAACTGGTCTTTCTCTATACAAGTTCTCCCTTTGTCCACATGTCCTCCACATCAAGCCAAATAAGGAAAGGTCAAGATAGGATGAGGAGGAGAGACAGAGAGAGGGTTGAAATAGTCGTTTGACCCATTATTTGGTAATTTTTAAAATGTGATTTTAAAACCAAAAGGACCATATCAAATTTTTGTTTGAATGTCCACTTTATGTGTGTGTTTAATGCATATTGGGTATATACTGAATGGATTAGTAAATTCTTATTTGCTAAATAAATGCTGTCCGTATGAATTCATGTGAGGAGTGACTGAGTAGATAAATAAGTAACCAGTAAGATTACATCTGTTTTTAAGATTTCTGGGAAGAAATTTCTGGAAGATTTTATAATCCTAAAATGTTGCACACCCAAAAATGTTGAAAATATTTTCCATGAAAAGCACAAAAATGCTAAACAAGAACTATAAAGAAAGGAAATATTTGGGAGTTTCCCCAAAGACTGTGGCTGGAGATAACAAGGTATCAGGAGATGTGATAGCCAATGTACAGATCTTTAGGATAACTGATAAGGGGTCAAAAAAAGGCACCAAAATTAATTGTTTACTGTATTCCAAATACTGTGTTATGCAGTATACTTTTAATCTTCATGATTCTATAAATTATTACCTTCATTTTATAGACAAGAAAGTGAGCTTTAGAGAGGTTTACCCAAGAATGCACAAGATAACACAGGAGTTACTGTCTGACTCCAAAACCCATTCGTTATTCTCCCAGAATATAAAGAGGAAAGGAATCTTAACCAAGACCTTACTCCTCGAGGAATCAGCATAGCAGCACAATGAAGAAATTAATAACAGTAAACACAATGTCTCTGATTCACTGTTCACATGTTATTACATATTTACCCAGGAGTGAAAGATTAGTATGATTATATATGATTTCAGAGTTAGGGAAACAAAGACTGGAAAGTTATTTCCCCAAAGTCAAATTAAAACAAAAATCAGAATGCAACACTTATTGAATTGCAGTATCTGCCCACGTCATGCGCATGCACACACATATTCTAACAGGTATTTTTCAAGAAAAAAAGGCAATCACATTAACCAAATAATACACAGATCTTTAAAAGTTTTTTAAAGCTTTTTGTTAAAATCCATTCCTAATTTGCCTCCCTCTGCCTAAGAGACTCCCTAAGAGACTCCCTGGTAGACTACTTGATACAAATTGGTAATCAAGTGTGTACATTAACTCTTTCAGACCACAAGAACCATGTAATTCCTCAGTGTTTCTATGTAGAAGAAAAAGATGCCCATTATTTAGCATTCGATTATCTAAGACACTCCACTTACCAGGATGTCCACACACCTATAGCCCAGTGATAGCTAAGACTCACAATAATGATACTGCATCACTGACACACACAGCAGAGACTTTGGGATGATCAAAGACTGATTCACAAAATGAAAAGTGCTTAACTCTTAAGTGTATTTTACTGGACTTCATCTGCTCACCAACTGATACCGCACATGTATCAGTTGGCATTCTGGCAATAGTATACTTTGCCAGAATGTCTGAGGAACCAGAACGACTTTTTATCTTTTTGGAGAAGAAAATATCAGCTGTGCTCTCCAATACAATAAGAAACTTTTGGTAGCCACCTATTATTAAATTCCATAGGCTCCTTTATGTTCAAGAAGCAATGTACTATCAAATCTGAGCCAAGGAGACTCATTGTATAATAACTAAGGCCCATAAATAATGCACTGAATGATATAACTGAATAGTCTTAATTTTTCAAGGCTTAGTTCTAACTTTGAAAACATAACATAAATACTAATCAAGAAATTAGCGTTGAGTTTCTCAAAACCTAACTAGTTACCAGTTATCGATTCTGGTTTGGCTGAAGGGAGTGGCCTGAGGGACAAATTAGCTATTCTAGGAGCATTAGCTGAATAGTGAAAGAATAAGACCCAGATATACATTAAATAAGCTTAAAACCAGATCTGTGTGTAACACAAGAAGGCTAGAAATGCCTTTGAATATAACAGTTTGCTTCATTTGACATTCACTCTCATTATTTCTCAAGACAGCATCCACTGCTCCAACGGATTTTCCCCCAAACACCTAAAGTTCAAGTTGACAGATAGGCCTTTTAATATACAATGAATATCTTCATCACTTTATACCTCTCCAAGTCATACTCATCCTCTCAGATTAAGCTAAAAATTCATTATCTCCAACCTGAGTTGGGCCCTCAAAAAAATACCCAATAATACTTCAACCTGTTCCTGGTCACTATTCCTCCCCATTTCTTAAAGCAACAATTTCTAATTTTATCACTGTTCCCAAGGACTCCATCCCTCCAACGCCATTATTATGTCTATAATGATTACTATAGAATAAATATGTGGATGCACTGGTTTGTTGAGATTCTTATTTAACATGATGTTTGATAACAAAGATTTCTTATACATTGAAATAATAATGAACAAAACAGCATTGTATAGATACCATCTCTATATCTTCCAGAGATATACATCTGATTTTTAAGAGCTAGAATGCACTGTGTCAGCACATATGCTTCCCCAAATAGTTACTATGACTGCAAGCATCTTAAGATAATCATGGTTACCAAAGTTAGAGATAACTGGCATAAAATCTAGAGATTATTGTGAAGCTCCAGTAAAATACCCAATATGAGCCCTAGCGAGTTTTGCTCAATGGATAGAGCATCCACCTGCGGACTGAAGGGACACAGGTTTGATTCCAGTCAAGGGCACATGCCTGGGTTGCAGGCTTGATCCCCAGTGGGGACATGCAGGCAGCAGCCAATCAATGATTCTCTCTCATCATTGATGTTTCTATCTCTCTCCCTTTCCTTCCTCTCTGAAATTAATAAAAATATATTTTAAAAAAATACCTAACATGAGAGGATTCTCAAACCTAAAGCATTTTAAAAAATAATTTTACAACTATATTTACTCTTATTTATGTCTAAGAAAAAACTACAGATAGAACAGCTAAAATAATCAACTAAATTTGTCAGCACAAAATCATCATAGCCTACAAAGTATTACTAATACATCACAAGCTACACAAGTATTTTTTCACTCATTCATTCATTCTCCTAACAAGCATATATTGAGTGCCTTTATAAATCAGACTTTCTGCTAGATATATATAGACATGCATAAATCTGTCGTAAGAAGGTAGAATAAACCAAAATCACAGTACAATACAAGTCCTAATACAGACATGTGAGCAATTACAGTACTCTACAGGAGAACTGCAGGGAGAGAAAACAGAGTGTGTGTGTGTGTGTGTGTGTGTGTGTGTGTGTGTGTGTGTGTGTGTGTGT
>JAAGEH010000005.1:31327486-31419379 GCA_011751065.1 Lasiurus cinereus | reverse complement strand
TGTGTGTGTGTGTGTGTGTGTGTGTGTGTGTGTGTGTGTGTGTGTGTTTTGTGCACAAAACTAATCAGAAAAACCATTCTTCCCCAATATTAAATTAGAGAGTTCATGCATGAAGAAGCATAGGCATAAAGCAATAAGGAATGTAAGCATGTTTTTGACATTTTTAATTACTCTATTGGGCACAGCAGAGTCACACATAGCAAATATAGAGGGAATAGAAAAGGAGTCAAGTGGACTTCAAGGACTTGCAACTAAGGTACCGCCAGGACTTCCACACAGACGGCCTTCTCTCATGATAAAATGGTTCCAAATGCAAACTCTTCAAATGTTAGCTCACCATTTATTGGAGAGTTCAGCTTATCTACTGAGTAAGAGAAAGACTAACTGGCTAAGGGACGTAGAGATAAGCAGCTGGTATTATATTTTAGTAAGGTTTGATAGATACTTCTATTCACCTAATATCCAAACCCCCTAGTGCTTCCTTTCTAGGAAAAAATATTTTCCTGGCATCCAGATCTGTTTCTTTCTCCCTTCACCTTTTAAAGACATTTTTATAGGCATGTGAACAAGTTATTGCTTCAAAATGAACCAATAGTTGGAGCATTTGAGAAATGTTGTATGGGTAACACTCTGAAAAACACAAAGACTGGTAGTACTGTCACAGGATCCTCAAGATAACCCTTCTCCTCTGCCCTTCTCCACATTTTTGAACAGTTTATTTGAAGAAAGGGGCCTTAGCACACTAAGCAATAGCATGTGACCTTGAATGTAAAATTAGGGGAGCTAACAAAGCATATTCAGGAAAAAAAGCCACAGAGTCCACAAATAATTAAAACCACAAACCATGACATCCCAAACACCTCTGCCACACAACCAACACAATTATTTTGAACACAAAGGACATTACCATAGGATGTAGCTCCAAGTCACCACTTTTATTCTATCCCTATTAATACAAAAATTCACCTGGAGATAGTAACCCCAAAGGAACCGCATCTGGGATCATTCTTTCCAAAAAAAAAAAATCAGTAGTGATCCTGAAGGTGTGGAATCCAGTCCTTGAGGCATAGCTGTGGGGTACTAGCTATCAGGTGGGGTTTTGTTTAAAATCCAAGTCCCTCCCTTTCCTCCTCCCCAGAGCTATCAAACCAGACCTGCTGAGGGGCCCAGGATTCTGATTCTAACCATTTTCTTCAGGTGTTTTTATGTTCCCTGAAGTTTGATAACCACTACTTAAATGAAGAACTGTTTAATCAGTCTCAAATCCAGCTTGTATTGGGAAGTAATTTTCTCACTGTTGTTTTGATAAGAATGTTCACTCTTTCTCAACTTCCCACCACAGCCCTACAAATCTCCAGCCTTCTGAGATATTTGCAGTTCCTCTATTTCCTAAATCACTCTAAGCTGGACTTTGCAATGTTCTGAGCTTACAGCACATAATTCTAGATCTTCAGATTCTGTCCTGAAGTGAGTTTTGAGGAGCAAGACTATCATTCCATCTCCTAGCAATGCATTTTTTGGCAACAGTAGCCCACTTGCTGACAAACATTTTTCTCTCATTTGAGAGAGAATTGTGCAGACACTGTAAGCAGACTGGAGATTGGAGGAGATTGAAGGAATCATTTCATGTACCAAACTTCTTAAAATATAAATGGGCCACCTAACAATGCTACCCCATCTGCTTGTTAGCACAACTGCATTCTGAAGGTTTGCTTTAAATGGCAGGTGTAAGAAAATTCAAACAGGTTGGCATACTTGAATGTATCTCTCATAGAATAGATATTAAATCTAAATATATTGCCTGATAGAACCAAATAGAGCGTAAAAAACATCACACATAAAAGAAAAAATATAATTAAGACTAGTGAACAAAAACATCCATTCATGTATTTTAAGCATTTTATTGACTATCTATTAGGTACCATTCTAAATCATATGTATATATAAAAGCATAATATGCAAAATGTCCCCTTGGGAGTTCAACGGCTCACTATGATGGGTGCTGACCACCAGGGGGCAGTGCAAAATGAAGGAAGGCCCCAGCTGGCAGCTGGGGAAGGGAGGACTTGGCCACCAGCTGGAAGGCCCCAATGGGTCCTGATCACCAGCCAGGCCTAAGGACCCTACCCAGGCACAATTTTCGTGCACTGGGCCTCTACTATGACATAACTGTTAACAGTGTTGAGGTTAGAATCTAGATTTAAAAATAGGAACTTTAAAGTTTGAGCTACATCACTGGCTCATGTAACAACCAAGGGTCTACAAAGAAAACCTAGTCATAAGAAAGGCCTTGCAAATATTTTCCCTGCCTTATGCACTTCATTTATTTTTCTTTCTAGAGGTATGTGAAGTTCCAAAAGGCAGCATTCTACCTTCTCCCTAGCTCATGGGGGAAGATTACATACATATGGAAATAATGCATTTATTTTACTATCATATTCAATAAAATATGTATTTTTTAAATTTTACCTTAAGTTCCATATGACAGAAACAACAAAACAAAGCAAAGGTGAATGAAAAGAGCAAATGATGATACTGAGGGGGAAAGAGACATAATAGCCTCGAACACACTTCCCAGACAGCTCAGAGTCCTTCAAGGTAGATCAATTATGAACTAATTAATAATTGTGGATGTTATTTTTCCATTGTCAAAATTTAGCTTTAAAATGAAGATCTAACAATTGAGCTGGTAGCCAAACAAGACTAGATCGCTGTACACAAAACATAAATGCCATTAGCTGGGTAATTGCTGCACCTCATCGCCTAAACTTTTGAACACATGTACAAATTAGTTTGAATGCAATGGATGGAGAACATTTGACATTCTCAGGCAAATGAAATAATCAACTTCTCTTTCACCTATTTTTTTTTCTAATTTAAAAATAATTTGTTGTGAAATAACCTATATACTACTAAATATGTATGTCTTTGTACGTATTCTTAAAAACTTGTAAAAGTGATTTTCATATTGTCACAAAGCACTCTGCAGTTTGACAGAAATGTTCAAATCTGCAATAATAACATACACACACGAGTCAGAGCCAGAGAGCCAAATGGGACTCCGGTTCTAATTTTGTAATGGACTGACTGGGCAATGCAACAAAATAAACTCCTTGTTATTACGTTTTGTTCTTTCTTAGGTACATGACATCAGTTAACCTATGAACTCTTTCAAAGATCACTAGGAAGTAAATTATTGAGAGCGAAGACATTTTTAGATCATTTGGAGGCATTCAAATTTGGTTGAAAGTAATGGATCTCGGCCCAAAACTATCACGTATTGAGTTCAAGGAGTTTTAAAAAAACGTTGCTCCTCATTCATAATAAATCTACAAGATTGTTATTATTCCTATTTCACGATATAGGAAACCAAGGCTCTAAAAATATAAGAGTTGGTTTTTGCAGGGGCTCACGTTTAGAAAGTGGCTCAGCAGAGCGTCATTCAAACCCCTGACAAACTCTGAGCCTCATTCTTTCACCTCTGCCACTTTCATGCTCCAGGATCAAAGATGCAATATGGAAAGCAACAAATGGTCATTAAATTCTGATTTCAAATTACAGTGTCCATTTTTTACAAATGTGAAAACACTAAACTACTGGGATACATTTTCTCTAACCTTCCAATTGTAACGAATCTGTTGCTCAAACTTTGTTAGCTTAACTGAGCACAAATTTTAAAAACTTCAATTAAGATAAAACTTATCAAATATCCAACCTCACAAATATATTTCATATATTTTTCATTATTTACATGCTAGTTACACCTGCACCCTCAAGGCTTTTTTAATAGTTTACACATGTCAGAAAACTAATAGTATTCAATATCAGAGGAGGCTAAATATGTATTTTATGTCCTTTCACTTTTTTCATAGGCTTGTATCAATATAATATTTTTCCAAAAATAGGAAACCATTTTTCCTTTTTTGCTAGTTGGATCGCCTTCCCTACAGTTTTCTCTTTGCTCACTGGTCTCTCATTTCCTTGGACTATTCTCTATGTCAGTAGCTTTCCTACCTTTAGCTGTCACCCTTCCAGTCCTGTAACTTTTCTTCTTGTCATTCTACTCTGTAGCTTCTGAAGTCGTCAAAGCCACCTGCAATGTTGTAACAGCCAGTAATCCTCTGACAAGAAAATAAGGGAAGCCTAGCCCTCCCATTGGTCTCAATATCTTCACTGGCAGGCTGGCACCAGCAACCCCAAAACCGATATCAGAGTGTAAGGGTTCTCTGCAATTCTCGTTTATAAGAGTAAAATCGAAATAAATGGGTTACTAAATCCACCCATGATGTATAATCCTCAGCTGTTTCTCCACATGTGTTCCCAAGTAAATTACTTCAAGATAAGTAACAGAATAAGTGAGTTATGTACTTGCAGTCAGGACGTTGGGTTGTTTTTATGGTTATGGCTGCACTCCACAGATTCACAGTAAACAAATCTACCCAAAGTGGATGATAAACACACCTCACTTTAGGCATCTCCAGGACAACTGGAGTTCTTGTGATTTCCTTCAATACAGTTTCATTAAAATAAAGGCTATAATTAAAGAAGTTGCATGAGGTCAAAGAATGGGGATTTTTTTTCCTTCGGGCTATTGTTTAGCCCGTGCTTCGCACAATATTTGCCACATAGTAGTTCCTCCAATATTGTTTAATAATTGGGTGGAATAAATATGGTTCTGATGCTCCTACTTAAGAAAGTAATCTACTTCCCTCAAAAACTTAAAACTCACAGTATATGCTTATTTTTCTTTTATATGTCATTATTGCAGTTTATCAAAAGCTTGCTAATATATGTCTCTGTATAATCCCAGAATAAGAGGGGACCCTAAGTATAATGCCTTACAGATGAGAAGGATCCTGGAGTTAAAATGATATGGGCGGTGCTATAAAAATGTTTAGTTGTCCGAGACACAAGGAATGAAAATCAGGTCTCCCAAATTCTGAAATTTTTATAAATTTCATCAATTCAGCTTAACTTTTATTATTAAACTGGTATAATGTGTTATAATCTTTAAATCCAACATCAGTGTATATAAAATATCAAAAACCAGACTTTGAATATCCCATTGATCAAACAACTAGTTTCATTACTTGACAATATGCTAGCATTTATTAAAATCACTTCATTTTCCTTCTTGCGAATTATTATGAATAATAAATCTCCAGTGGACAGCATTCCATGATGAAGCCACTAAGGAGAAGAGAGCTTCCATAGAAAATACAGTTTTTCCTGAAGTATATTGTGACAAATGCAAGACAGCTCATAATAATAAAAACAACCAGAAATAAAAGATAGGACATTAACTGTCTCCTCAAGTATTTTCGGAGAAGTTTAGAATCCTGACAATACAGGAGAGTGAATCTACTAGAACTTTTTGAAGCAATGTTCTAGCTCACCAAATAACAGAAAACAGGATGGGGTTTTGGCAACCACAGAAACAAGTTACTGCTTTAAAATATAACCTCTGTTTTATTCGTGTTACTAAGTCTATTGGCAAAATGGTCAGCCAATGAGATTTATTTATACAGAAATTATGATGTTGAAATGTTTACGCTATGTTCACCAGTATGGTCTCAACTTTCAAAATGGAAAAGACTTACAGCATGGCAAGTACATATAGCTGTTGCATTTATTAGTATTAGTATTGGCCCTCACCCCAAACGCCTACCCTTTGCCTGCAGAGCGGGAGGCTGGGTCGCAGACGGGTCCACCACAATAATTTTCAAATTTCTTATCCTAAAAACCATTACCTGGGTGCATGCTTTTATCCAGCAAAAAGCCAGTTGTTCAAATTTTACTTATAAAGGTAAAAATTAGAGAGTATTTTCTCGCCCTTGTTCTAATAGTAACCACATAGGTTCTGTTCCTCATGCAGGTTAAATTAGCATTACCAGGGGCACCGCCATTGTTTCTTTACATATTTGAAAATTCTGATTCTTACATAAAAAGAAAATTCCAAGACTATTTTTTTTAAATTCCCCAAAAATTAATCATTGTCTTTAGTAAAATCATCGTATTCAGATATGGATCTGTTGTACTAAAGATTTAATATATTGCATAAATGTTGCTATGGATATTTAATAAAGTTACAGATGCACAAGATTACTGGGCTCCTTTAATAAAGACTTAGGTTCAACAACATCAAATAGTCCCTAAAATTACACTTTTTGGGAGATTTATTTACAGTAAAGAGCAGCAAGCAGTAGGCAACCCATTGTGAGTTTTGTTTCCTATGTTATTAATTATGAATGAGTAACATGGGAGAGGTGACAGAAGGTAAACTGAATGCAAAACATACAAGAAAAGGAAGATAATCGAAGAGTAGTGTCATGGTTCAAAGAAAAGATCATGCCCAATTAATGCCAGGGCCACTGGGATATTTGCAGGACTATCATCAGCTGCAAGAGGACTTTCATAAGGAGACTCAAGAGTAAGTCGGGCAAGATCAAAGTTCAGTTTCATTTTGGAGACTTCAGAGAAGTAGAAGTCTCAAGGAAGAGTAGGTAAAAAGTGCTGTCGGGAGTGGAAGTCCTTGTATCCAAGGTCAGGGTGGGAATGAAAGGTGGACGGGGCTTTGACACTGCATCTTTTCCTGATTCTGTCTGCAATAGTGTGGGTTCCTTCGAAGCAGAGGTCGCACAGACTAAAACACAGGTCTGGCATTCCTACAAATGGATCAAGTCAAGGGTAGCTGAAATGGCTGAGCAGGAATGAGCAGAAGTGCTCTGGAAAGCTGCCTGGAACCATGGGAGTCTGGCACACCTGGAACTGCTGATACAGTCATCCCGGAATGAGCACTAGTTTCGAGGGCTAGGAAGGCATTTGCTCACTCAACGGATCTTTCTGAAGGTCTTACTATAAGGAAGGTGTGAAAAAATGAGTGAAAAAGCACTGGAGAAGTCAGGGGAAAGAGTGAAGGTTTGAGGTACAGGTGCAAGAAATACCAGAGAGGATTAGAAAACCAGACACCACAGTTGCCCAGAGAAGAGGGTTGAGCTAATCCTGCTCAATGAATAAGAGGGGGGGGGGGGGGGGGGGCGAGGGCGGGGGCGGGAATGAGAGGGTTTTGTGTTTTGTTTGCTTGTTTGTTTTCATCAGAAGACAACTCAACAAGTATCTGACAACAAGGGCCTGAAGACTGGAGAAAAGGGATGCGTCTCCGAATACAGATAGCCTGTGGAATTCAGAGATGTCAGAGGAGGTCACTAAGAACAGGAGTGTGGGAAAAGGGAGAAGAGTTTCCTGGAATGGGGCAGGCGCCCCTTTGGGACAACAGAGATGAAGGGCATGGGAATGGGATCTGCGGACACAGTTCCTGGGAAAGTTTGGGAGGAAGAAAACAGGTGGGTGCCAAGGAACCCTGGGCCGTCAGGATGAACGAGGATGAGAGGCTGGGGTGGCGGGCAGGCCCCGAGACCGGAGACCCCCGAGACCGGAGACCCCCGAGAGCAAGGTCTTGCTCCTTTGGCGTGCTCTCACGCCCCTTGCCCCAGGGCCCAGAGGTCGGGTCTCTCCCGGGGCCACAAGAACCCCAGGCCAGCGGGGTGAGGCCGGGCCGCCCCCCAGCGGTCGGGCTCTGTGCACGCCCGACTCGCCCGGCGCCAACTTTCCCGATCCCCGTCCCCTCCCGACGCCCGGCCCTCCGCCCTGCTCACCGAGGGCGCCGTCAGGCGGCTGATGCTCTCGCCCAGCGAGTCCAGGTTGACCCGCCTCCGGCGCTGCGCCCTCCTGGCCCCGGCGGCGGCGGCGGCGGCGGCGGCGGCGGCGGCGGCAGCCGTGGCGGTGGCGGCAGCGGCGGCGGCCGCGCTGGCCTCGGGCCGCCCGGGCGGACTCCGGCTGCCGTTCCAGCAGAGCCTGGACAGGGGGCACTCCCCCTCCTCCTCGGGGCTGGTCTCCAGGTAGTCGGAGCCCAGGGAGCTGAAGGACTCGGACGAAATCTTCCTTCGAGACATGCTGCCAGCGGCGCTGCGGGGCCGAGGTGACGGCCGGACGCGGGCGGCGGCGGGAGCGGGAGCGGGACCGGCGAGCGGCGGCGTTAGGCGCGTCGGGGCCGCGGGGCGCCGCGATCGCGCTCAGCCGGGAGGGAGTCTCCGGAGCCGCGGAGCCCGCAGAGCCCGAAGAGCCCGCCGCTCATGGCGGGAACTTGAGCGCCGCCGCTCGCTGGGGCCCGCGCTCGGCGGCGGCGCCGGGCTGGGCTGGGGGCCGCCGCCGCCTCTGCTGCAGCTCGCGCGGCGCCGCCTCAGCGCCCGCCTCGGCGCATCGCCGTGCGCCGCGCTCAGGCTCGCGGGGAGCCCCGAGTGTGTGACCGCGCGGCGCGGCTCGCGGGGAGGGCTGCGGCCCGTGCGTCCCGGAGGCAGAGGCTGCCACCGCCCGCGCGCCCGGCTCGCCCCCCTTCCCCTCTCCTCCCGCCTCTCTCCTGGCAGCCCGCCCCCCTCCGTCTCTCTTTATCCACCACCCCCCAAGCCTCCCTCCGCCTGTATCACGTGTCGCCATCCTACTCATTGGGAGTCTCTGCCTTGCCTGTCGCCACGTTTCAGGAGCAACAAGGACACTTGGTTGCCGTCCTCCGTGCGCCCTTCCCGCTCCCACCGTCTCCGAGGAGGAGGAGTGCACCATAGCTCAGATCAGACCACAGGCCCTCACCCCGAACGCCTACCCCTCGCCCGTGGAGGAGGAGGCTGGGGCGCAGATGGGTCCGTCAGGCGCGGAGAGGAGGGGATCCTCCTAGGGAAAGCCTGAGCGCGCCAAGTGGGGGGTGATGGTCCATATTTGTCCTTTCCCGCCTTCCTTGGACTTTATTTAGGAAGTTCGGAGCTGGGGGAAAGGCCGAGCGAGCCAGCCCACCCATTTCAGAGAGACGCTTACAAGAAGGGGGGAAGGGGTCACATATTGGCACCTATTGTGCCGAAGCAGCTCGTGGGGACAGTGCTCGCCGCCCCGGGGGCCGCGTGGCTCGGAGCGAACCCAGAGCGGGCAGTGCTGAATGAGGACGGCGTCCGCTCGCTCGGTCGAGAGCGCGGCTTCGGAGCGTCGGCCCGCTGGGTGCGCGGGGCTCCTGGCTCCCGGCTCCCCGCTGGTGCTGGACAGCTCCGCGTGCCACCTGCGGCCGCGTTAGCTGCGTTTCGGGCTGGGGGACAATTCTGCAGACTCCACCACCTAGGACCAGGCTGGGGGGAACCGGGCGAGTGACCCCATGCCCCTCCTTCTCCAGGCTCTTTGTGCCAAATACACGATCTGTTTGCACTTGGCTGCAATCGCTGCCCTGAAAGCTAAGGGGAGTGGGAGAAAGGCTTTCCAAGCCGAAGGAGAGGAGCGTCACAGCTCGAGCACAGCTCTTGCTGAGAGTTTGTGGTGGAGCAGCTTCTTTGCAAACCAACAGCCGCCCCAAGCACCCGGCCCCACTGCGCTGGCTTTGGCTCCAGAAAAGCCTCAGACTTGTTCTGACATTTGGGTAGTGGGGGGCGAGAGGGAGCAGAGAAGATTGTTCTGGACGAGGGGACCTAGGCTGTGCTTCCCTCCGCAACAAATCAGATGAGCACCCTCCCCACCTTTCCCTTCTCGGGAAAGAAAAGTTCAGGGCTCAGGCTTTAGCACCCGAATGACACCAAGGCCAAGGCGTCTTTATTTTGTTTTGTTTCCACTGGAAATCAGACACAATTATACTTTTTATCATAAAGAACTGTCATCAATTCTTGTTTCATTGACCTTTTTAAAAAAAAATACAAATGATGGTTTCTTTTGAAAATTACACAATTCCAACTTTGGGAAAACTGTCTCAAATTCTTGCTGTGCAGTATTGACCATGGCATAAGTCGGAGTGCTTAGTTCTTGTCTTAGTAATGATGATATAATTGCCAAGTGCTTTATAGTCATACAACTTTACAGCTTCTATTAAGGGCACTAAATAGCATTAGGCCGTTCACATTCTTTTAATAAAACTACTAATACAACCGTAGCTGGTTTGGCTTGGTAGAGTGTTGGCCTGTGGACTGAAGGGTCCCAGGTTCAATTTCAGTCAAGGGCATATGTCCAGATTGTAGACCCAATCCTCAATAGGGTGTGTGAAGAAGGCAGATGGTCAGTGATTCTCATCATTGATGTTTCTATCTCTCTCTCCCTCTCCCTTCCTCTCTGAAATCAATAAAATATACCTTTTTAAAAACTGTAATACACATACACACACACACACACACACACACACACACTGTTCTGTGTGGTTATAGTAAATAACCTTTACATTGAACTTAAAAATCCCAACTTTTTCTTATCATTCTGACTCTTGTCTCGAAGTCAAAATGACTGAGTGCTGAGTAATAAGTACAATTTGTTCCTAAAATTTACAAGAGGCCCCCAGAGTCTTCCTGTTTACACTGGAGGTTTATTGCCAGAAAGAACTCTGAACCTACCGGACATTTTTGCCTCATGTGAACCATTTGAATCAAAGACTCTTGATAGAATCTAGCCAAGTGAAGTGGTCCTAGAGTTTTCTGTATGAATTAGCCTGCCTTTGATCATGATTTTCCCACTGATTTTTAAACTATAAATAAACGGAGGCCTAGCAAGAGGCAGTCTATCATCTGCATTAAGGGTTGCAAGGGCCTCCTTTGTGTTTCTGTTCAGGAGCTAGGGTTAAAGGCTCTTGATAGGAAGAGCGCTGTGTTCTATATTTGAATTTAACATTTTTAAAGGGAGACCATAGGAATAACCTATTCTCCTTTTTTTTTTTAATGTGCAAGCCTTAGAGCTAATAAAAGGAATCCAAATACTTTAGGAAAATGAAGTTTCTGCTGGGATGTAAGAAAAAGAAACTTGCCTAGGCATGCCCACAGTCCATTTCTGCTATATGTATTGTGCTTCAATAAATTCCTTAAAGCCCAGTCCCCTGTTGGGAAGGGAAGTGCAGGAATGTACTTGGTTTGCTTGTAAAGTTGGCAAGAGCACCTGAGAACTCACTTCAGATTGATCAAGCATTGGGGATGACTCCTTCAAAGAGTAGTTTCTCCACTTCAATAAAGATGGTGACTGTTTCTCCTTTAAACATAAAACATGGGTGGTTGTGTGTGTCTACCTTCGCATACTGCCACTTACTTTGTCTTGTTTAATTTTCAGTCTTGCCAGAGAAGTAGTTAAGGAAAATTCACCTCTGTCAAATTCAAGCAAAAAAATACAAGTAGTCCTCACTGCCCACATTCTTTACAATTCAGAGCTCCACACTCTTTCCTAATTTGTTTTCATCCACCTAAGTCTCCAGCAGGAAAACCTGCAACATGTAATAAGTGTACCCTAGAGTGGAGTCCTTGCCTGATGTCATGAGACTGAGGAACTCTCCTCCTAGTCAATCTTTGCATAAACCTGGAGACTCACAGGAGCTGTACATGTGACATTAAGGCAAGTTCTTCTAAAGAAATATAATAGCTGGTGATCTCTTAACTAGGGCAAGTTTTTCTGGATCCCTAACCTAGAAATCAACACACATTAACACCTACTCCTCACCTGCAGGTTAATCCTATGTCCATGTTTCCTGGAGATCTTTCTATGCCTCCCACTTCCTCATATTCTCTATTTAAAAGAAGGCAAACATACTTTCTCAGTGAGAGATTGTGAATGAATAAGGGTAGATATACTATGCTTTATATTCTTGCATAGTTTTGTAAGGCAAACTTAATATTAAGGAAAATATCAAAATGAGAAGAATCAACTATTTTGTTTGTATATAAAGGGACACATAGAAGATAATGCAACTCATCATTCAATGGTTATATTTCATCACAAAACCATTCTGAGGGAACGGGGACTTGTTAATCAAAACAAAAGTTTGGAGGGACAAGGAGGAAATAGAGAAAAACAGTAAAGTCAATGCAACACTTGGTACACTTTGTAGGAGAAAGATACTTGTGAATTAGTGGAGGACTGCCTTGTTTTGAGGCCACCATATCCAAGAAAGCAAAAAAGAGGGAGATAGCATCTTTTGGTTCCTTTGGCAGACAGTACTCTCTTCATTGCCTGACTTTAAGTGGCCATAAGTGGCTTTACATTGCAGAATTCCATCCTCCTCTGTGGAGAGACCCTGTAAGTTAATGCCCCTTACTGTTCCCAACCTTTTTGTCTTAAGCATCATTAGCTCTCTACACACTTTTTTGAAGTTAGGATTCTTTTTCAGGTATTAGGTGCAGATTAAATGGGAAAACTACTGTGCCTTTCTCTGTGTACAGTATTGTCTTTATGTGTCTAATACCAGCAATGTTCTGTCACATGGTCTTCTGTAGCCTTTAATAATTTTCCTAAATACTTCATTCCACCCAAACCCTTTGTTTTCCAATTTATTTCCAAACCTTTGCCTTCCAAAACTATTTAAGTAAAAGTAACATCTGTTGAGGAATCTAGTATGAATGAGGGCCTGTTTACTTGTTGCTTCATTTAATCTTTACATTGCCACAATAGGTCGTATTTTCTCAATTTTGCAAATATGAAAAGTCTTTCACAAAGTTTTAAAATGTCTTCCCCAAGGTCATGAAACTGATAAATATTAGTCAGAATTCCAGGCCTGACTCCTAAGTCTATGTTATTTCCTTTGAAACATGCTTCCTGCCTGCCTCTTGTAATTGTCCTCAAATGTCCTAAAAACACAGAGAAAAAAAACAGCTGATTAGTGGATGTCAGCTGTTTATTGCATTGCCAATAAATGTTATACACACAATTAACATATTGGAATTATTCTCTGGAGCACAATGGCATTGGAAGAGCCCTGGTCTGTGCAGAAGCTCTACTTTGTAGTAGATGTTTTGCTAATAACTAGCTACGAGATCAAAAGCAAGTTACCTAACCTCTTTGGGGCACAGACCCCCTATCTCTCATTTAAAAGAGTTTGGTAAAATCCCAATATGTTATAAGTTTTCTATTTGGGGAGTTATCCATTTTATTTCAGACATAGCTTGTGTCTAGAAAAATTTTCCCTTGCTCATTGCAAGGTCAGCTTCTCTTTTTTCTCCCTGTCCTTTCTGAGAATGCAATTCCCCTGCAAATCCCTTCCATAGCTGCCTAAAGTCTTTTGCTTAGATGAAGCTACCATGAACATGGCCCACAGAATTAAATGGATACAAAAGAAAGATTTCAACTCAATTGTATTTGGTTAGATATTCAGCCTCCTTCTGTCTTTTCATAACCTAATTCTTCTGTCTGCTTTATTATATTATAGAAAAGAATTATATCTTCCTGTCTGCAACTTACTAAGCTTGACAGTGAAAAATAATAAGCATGAATTACCAATAAGTGTCTTGATGTAACCTTGTTAATATTAATAGACATTTACTTAAATATTTTCAATTTCTCACCAATATGCAATCTATTATTTAATCATTATTTTTTAAAAATGAATCTATTTTTAAAATCCAATTTAACATAAATATTAGAATTCTTAAAAGTATTAACATTAAGAATAAAATGTTGTACCCTTGTCACTAGATATAAAATAAACATTAGCCAAACGTTCCTAATAATGATTAAGTGGCAATGTACTCACATCCCTTAAAATAATTAATAGGAAAATTTTTCTGTGTAAGAAATTTAAAAAACAAATTACAATTTATACTCATGCTGTAATCACTTCTAGAAAAACTTTCATGTGGATATTGAAATGAGTGACTTCAGCAATAAATAGATTAGTCCAAGCTTAAAAACACAAGTGTGTGCTAACAAAATCTGAAACATTTCTCCACAAAAAGATGTGAAACCTTCAAGATAAAATAGCACCCTTAGCCAAAAGAAATATCTAACAATTCCATGTTGTGGTAATTGCGCCCACATAATTTAATATGCATTTATTTATATTTCTAACAACTTAGTAACATTTGAAAATACATGTAAACTGGAAAATAATATTTTATTTAATTCTTAAATAATTGAAATTGTTTAATTAGTTATTTTAACTAAATAAGTTGGCTTATTTTCTTATATATCAGAAATTAATAAGAAAATACAATGGTTTCACAAACCTTAGGATGAAATTAGACATTGCCACCTTCATTTTCTGTTCCATGTTGATTTTCCTGTAGCTCTTGCTTTTTATTGTAATAACTTCCCAATACCCACCTTCACAAATGTATGAAATAATTGAAAACATAGCACAATCAAATGTTAAAGCCATGCTAAGAATTTATTCAGTTTCCAACAGTAGTGCTGCGTTTCCCTCAGATTTCTAAACTATTCCTCCTGTACAGTCACTCCAGTACCAGGGCCAGCTGGCACATTATTTGGGGAATTGTGACTCTGGTTGCTCATCCTCCCCAGGTTCTCAGAAATGCTTGTCTTTTATCTTGATTACAGACATTAAATGAGCAAATAGACAATGAGAGCTTACAAATGTAAAATGAAAATTATGCATCTTACTGTCATTTTCTCTTATAATAAGTTTGTGTACAGAATATTACCTTAAGTGTGACTTATGTGTAGTACATTATTCTGTAGTTTACAAATGTATAGTTTCAATTCATTAATGATCTACCAACTAGGCTTTGAATATAAAATAAGAAAAAAAATAATTTAGAAAGACACAAAATATTTGCTCTTGACTTTTCTTTTTTTTTAATTTTTAAAAAATATATTTTATCGATTTTTTACAGAGAGGAAGAGAGAGGGATAGAGAGTTAGAAACATCCAACAGCTGCCTCCTGCACACCTCCTACTGGGGATATGTGCACGACCAAGGTACATACATACCCTTGACCAAAATTGAACCTGGGACCTACCAGTCCGCAGGCCAAAGCTCTACCCACTGAGCCAAACAAGTTAGGGCTGACCTTTCTTATATATATAATCTTTTTACCAAAGGTTGTATGTGCTGATAGTTTAGCAGAACAATAGTACCTCATGAAATATTTTTAAAAGATTTTTTTATGTGTATTTTTTTAAACTGACCCTGAAACCTTGGTAACTATTCTTTGTTAGAAAATAACAAGAAAGGCAAGGATAGGACTCATTATCAACTAAGATTTCTACTTTCAAGCAGGGAAATGAAGGTACATTATTGCGTTTTGTTGATAGAGAAGCAAAGGCATCCAAAGATTGAGGAACCTGTCCATGGTCCATTGGCATACAGTTAATCACAGGTATGGCTCTTAGCACTGCAAAATCTCATTTCATAGTTCTATTTTAGAAGGCTGTCTCTAAGAAAGACTATCCCTTGGGGAAGGAAGAAAAGTCTAGCTCATTTTTTGTAGAAAATATCATTTGAGTTCTTTTTTTAGGTAGTAAAAATAGATTTTTATTGATCCAGTTACACAAACTCATTGTGGCTAATTTAATTTATCCATATCCATTCATCTCAACACATATGTGTGTGACTGAAAGGTTGGTGTTAAACCAAGCACAAGTAGATATTATACAGATCAATATGGTCCTGGCCTTTGAAAAAGTTACACACTCTAATAACCATAAGAGAAATTAATATCAGAAATCAAATAGCATTATAAAATAGTACCAGATCAAATGTCATATAGAAAATAAGTATTATAATACTTTAAGAAAAAAAATAGATGAACTTCAGATATCTTCTTATTAGGAAAATGAGACTGGAATTGATCTTTGAAGAATGAGTAAAATTTGAAAAAATTGGGCATAGAGAAGGAAGAAAGTATGCTGTGTTTGGATATACTGGGAATGCCATCCAATCTGAATCAGAGAATGTGTAGTGAGGAATAATGAGAAATTGGAATAAGAAAATAAAGCTCAGCTTGTAAAAAGCCTTACTATGGTCTTTCTCTGGCTGTCATTGGGGAAAAAACACCATTTTAACTTTTGACCTGAGAAGTGACATGAATAGCATGTTGTACCCATCCAGTAACAGTGCATTAGTCCCAGGAACATAAGCTAGCAGGTCCAACTGCCTCAGTTGTTTAGGAAATCAGTTGCATACCATGAAAATTTAGGTACATAACCTGTTCATGATCTCCCCCACTACACATGAGAGCATGCGTGTGTGCAAACACACACATACACACACACACACACCATTTTTATATCACTCAAATTTGGAATATGCTTGCTATATATTATCTTCCTATGATATTATCCAAGACTATAATCCAAGTCAATAAAGTACATCAGCCTCTTTATTTCACCTTCTTACGGCCTAAAATGGCCAATTTTCAAAGCGCATCAGTCACTAATAAATAAATACCCTCTACAGAAACCATTTGTTAATGGGACCAAAAAAAAACAAAAACAAAAACAAAGATCTAGTAAGTGCCACTTCTATGTTAGGGCCAGTTGTGTTCATGTACTTGATAAAGAGGCCCCAAAATTCCTCATTTGGTATACTAAGACTGTGACTTGACTCAGTGAAGAGGATTTTAATCAAGATTGGTCAAGGAAAATCATCCCACCTTGACTCATATCAAATATGTTATGCCCTGACATTAAATCCAATACACTGCCCCTTTCTACCAAAGAAAATGTTGAGCTTGCTACCTTTTGTTTCAATAATCAAAAGAGAATGTTCATCCACACAAACTAGAATGTTTGGCTCTCGGGAATTTCTCGTCAGTTAAGGAGCCAGAACAATCATATACTTTGAAAGCACTGTCAGCCAGCTCCAGGAGATTCAAGAGGCAAGAAGAATAGAGAAAGAGAGACATGGCCGTGGGGATACTGAAATGGTCACCAATAAATGCAATCCTACAACTAAGACCAACCAACAGGAGTGGACAGGCAGTATTTGAAATGACCAGAAGGGAATGATACTTAAGCAATGGCTAGATGAGGTCACCAACTCTGCACAATATGAAGAGCATCTTAGAGAAAGTACAGATGAACACATTACTGAGCATTTTAACAAATCTTTGTTCAGAGACACCACAACTGAGAGTGCTCACTACTTTTGTAGGACAAAACAAATAAAAGAGGTTTTGAAATCCAAGTCATGTTCCAAATTTCCCATAGTCACTGTCCATTTTTATAAGGCAGTAGCCACTACTTGCAACTTTAAATTCATCAAAGTATAGTTTAAATAATTGGGTTAGAGTATAAATGCAAATGCCCCATTCAAATATCATAATTGATTACTTCAAAAAATTTTTAAAACTCAAATAGCATTAGAGCCACTAAGGGAAAATGTGCAACTTATTCTCTACTCATAGTTCTTCTTATCACTTCTTCATTTTTTGTGGTTTACATGATGCTTATATTTTCAGATCATATAATGAACCATAATAAAGTTAAGTCGCCAGGCTGATGAGGTCATAGATTCTCAGTGTCCTTAATTTCCAATTATTGTAGCAGCATTTCTTCCTCATTTGTTCCCTGCTCTACATGGTGTCCTACTTCAAAAATGAACACCTTTGCTTTTTACTGTTTGCTTTTTGTTGGTAGTTTTCTGTTAGCAAAAAATAATACCTTAGTGTTTTTTTTATATTTATTAAGCTTTATTATTGCAGTTTATTTACTTATTTTTAATGAAAAAATCTCCATGTTGACACAATTGCAAGTGAACCTCTTCTTCCCCCTTGCCCACCTCCACTCACCTCCTCTTCCCCCTCCCTTGGACTTTACCAAATTATGGTCCATGACAATATCTTATTCTCATTATACAAATGGCATAACATAATTTCTATAAAATCTGGCCAGATTTAAAAGTAAGTCAATATTAATCACTAAAAAGTAATGTAAATGTATAAAATAGATTGTGATATCCTTTATACATTTGAGAATTAAGTAAACATGAGCAAATGTTTGGCAAATATTGGCAAAGCTATATTGTCATTCAAATTCACTGGAGTACAGCAATCAATAACAAGTTGATATTAGATTGTGGCAAGATCTACTGTTCCAAACAAAAGCTGCATGCTCTTTTCACAAAGAAAACCAATCCTTTTTATTCAAAGTTATTAGTATCCAGTTTGTGAGATACACAATAGACATATACCTGTTGAGTAAATTGACAAGTTGGAACAAGTTATTGGTACTTGCATGCCTAATTTGATACATATACAAACCAGAAGGAATTTTACTTCTATCACTAATTAGTTCTGAGGAATTTATGTATGAATAAAGGTTCATTACATGTTTTCTTCATTATGCCTTTAACATACTTATTTTGAACAAGGAAAAATAGAAAATACTTTCTTAAGGGTAATAGAATCATTCTTTTTTGTATTAAACATTAATTTCATGATTTATTTTATTTTTTATTTTTTATAAAGCAATTTTTATTAAAACAGAAATCCATATAAAAAATAGAATTAGACCCTGGACAGTGTTTCTAAATGGTTAGAGCATTGGCCCATGGTCCAAAGGAGCTCAGTTTCAATTCCTGGTCAAGAGCATGTACCTGGGTGGCAGGTTCAAGATCCCCAGCCTCAGATGATAGGAAGGCGCATGTGGGAGGCAACTAATCAATGTGTCTTTCTCACATTATGTTTCTCTCTCTCTCTCTCTCTCTCTCTCTCTCTCTCTCTCTCTCTCTCTCTCTCCCCTCTCCCTAGGAAAAAAAAAATCAATGGAAAAATATCCTCAGGTGAGGATTAATAAAAAAAAAATGACTTTGTTTGATTTTCTTCAACATGATAATTGCCTCTACTATAATTATTGTCTAAAGACCCATGAAGAAGACACAAAGAATATTTCTAATTTTATTGAAAATATAATAAAACCAACATAAACATTAATGTATTCCTTCATTCAACAAGCATTTATTGAGTAATACTTTGTGTTTGGCATTGTACTATATATTATGAAGAGACAGGAGGATAAAACAGTTTTATTTTCCAGGATTCAGCAATAGAGTTTTAAAAAATGAAGTGTACATATCTTGTTGGAATGAAGATGTCTAAGCTGAGTTTTAAAGAATAAGTAGTTCTTTGAAGACAGGGGAGTTAAAGACAGAGTATTCTAGGTAATAGGCCAGGCGGAATAAAGGCACAAAATTGAAAATCAACATAAGTATATCAAGAAATATGATTTCAAAATTGCTGGAGTGTGAAGTTAAAGCAGGCCTCAGCAGAATATGGTAATAAGAGGTAGACAGGTCTCAGATTATAGAGAGCCATGTATATCAGAAGGATTATGTAACTACGAGATGAAGAGCCAAAACTGTTCTCAAGAAAAATGGTTAGGAGGCTGTCTGAGAAACCCAGAAAAGGTACAAGGATGTTAACTAGGGCAGTAGAAGAAGTTAGAGCCAATGTTTAAATCCCAACTCTCTCTGTGTTGCACATGATCCTCAGCTCCCTATGATTTGATTCCATCTGTAAAGTTGATGTAATAGGTTCACAAGAATTAAATATTATCATCCCTTTTGGCAAAAGAAATAAAGATGCATTAGATGGCACAGATTAAATATATGGAAGTTAATAGACAGAACATGATGTCTGCTTTAGTATAGAAACTGAGAAAGAGATGAGGTTTTTCAAAGTGACCCCATGTTTCAATTATGGAGACCACTAATTAAAATAGAGAGGAGAGAAAATGATACAGTAAAGACAATAAGGTTTATGTCTTATAATGGAATTTAAAATAGATCCAGATGAAAATGTCTAGCAAGCATTAGACATGTGGATATTGAATGCAGGAGATAAGGCTGGGTAGGAGATGCAGATACAGAAATCATGAGCATTTAGGTTTTCATCAAAACTTAAGAATAAAGGAGTGTCGTGTGTGTGACAGGCTGAATAATGATCTCCAGATCCTAATGCCTGGATATTTATGAATGTTACTTTTTTGGCAAAAAGGTATTTATATATGTGGTTAAATTTAAAGAATTGAGATACAGAGATTGTGCTGGATTAGTGAGGAAATTCAATATTGTAACCACAGGGTCCTTATATGGAGAATGCAGGAGGAATCAGAGTTGCAGGAGAAGGTGATGACAGAATCAGAGATATGAGTGATGTGTTTGAAGATGGAGAAGGAGACCAAGCGCATGAGAACAGGTAGTTACTAAAAACTGGAAGACATCAGAAACATGTCCTCTCCCCATCATCTGCAGCTCTTGCAACACCTTGATTTTAGTCCAGTGAAACTGATCTTGCAACAATCTGACCTCCAAAACTCTAAAAGGATGAATTTGTGTGGTTTTAAGCCACTAAGTTTGTAGTAATTTATTACATCAGCAACAGGAAACATACATAGAGAGGATATAGTAAAAATAAAGGCAAACAAAAATACTTGAGCAACACCAACATCTAAGAAGGACAGCTTTCAGATGGGAGAGAGAATGGTGTAACAAGGACTAGGAAGAAATCAAAGAATGTCATGCCAAAGAATTTTCAGAATGTAGGACTCAATATGTAAACATGGCAAAGTAGTTCAATAATACCATTTGTAATGGAAAATATTCTTAGGGTTTTGCAATTAGAAATCTTTGGGAAACTTAAAGAGAGTAGTTTTAGTGATTACTAGAAGTCAGCTTGCAATGAGTTGGAGAGACCAGTTATAGACTATTTTATTCTCTACCCTTATTTCCACTGGAGATAATATAAAATAAATGCATATCCCCCAACTATTCCAACAAGTAATAATCAACAAATAAAGACCCAATTATCCAGTCAAATACTATAAAAGAGTAGAGGAATTTGAACATGTGCACAATAAGAATCAGTAGAAGAGGGGAAAAGAAGAAGAAAGAGGAGGTGGCGGCAGCAGAAGAGGAGGAGGAGGAAGAGGAGGAAGAAAGTTGTACAATATAGAGAGATGTATAGAAAAGACATTTAAGTTCATAGCAGTAAAAATTTAAAAAACAATCGGTAAGGAGTACAACTCTGAGATACCCAAAATTAATTATGAAAGGAGAAGAAAAAAAGTGGATGTCTTGAAGACCTTAATACTAGAAGTAAAGCAGGCAGTATTGAATAAGGATTAAGTGACTGTATCTGGTTTAACCAGCTAGAATGATGGTTAAAGAAAAGTGGAAAAATAGCTATGGGTGGTGATATTTAAGTGTTGAAAATATTGGTACTAATTAGGTAAAGAAAAATATAGTGATGTTCCACATAATATTTTCATCAACAACAGTCTACATATATGACAATGGTTCCATAAGATTATAATGAAGCTGAAATTCCACTAAGAAATGTAAGGCTACATGGTTCAGGAGGTTTGTTTGTTTTTTCGTCTAAGAGCAGCAATATCTTTGGGGCTTGGCAATAGAGTTCCTCTCACTCATAAGACCTTAATTTTGACAGATCACCTCCCATCCAGTCAGCTAGTGGCCTGTTTAAGCACAGAGTAGATATCTCCAGCATTATATACTTAGAGGGTACTAGAACCCTCCCAGATCTAGCTGATAGTCTTCAGAGACATTATGTAAATTCTTTGTTGAGGACTTAAGATCCTGTACAAAGACACAGGTCTACAAAAGCTACCTTAACAGGTATTAAATGCCACTGTCACTTTAATAAAAGTTTTCTGTGATAATGTGGAGCCAGCCTGACCCTGTACTTTGGAAATATTTTCAAGTTATAATGCTGTAAAGCATAGATAAGTTTTATTTCTTCCACCAATTCAATGCCAGAGAGAACTCTTTGTGCCAGATAGAGTCAACAAAGCAAAAAAACAAATTTCCAAAGTAAAAAAATTGGATCCTGCCCTAGCTAGTTTATCTCAGCGGTTAGAGCACAGGCCTGTGAACCAAAGGGTCATGGGTTCTATTCCAGTCAAGGGCACCTACTTCAGTTGCAGGCTCAATCCTGGGGTACCTATGGGAAGCAACCAGTTGATGTCTCTCACATCAATATTTCTCTCTCTCTGTCTCTCCCCATCCCTTCCATTTTCTAAAAAGTCAATGGAAAAAATATCCTCTGGTGAGGATTAACAATATACAGTATATTCCTGAGTACTATACCACCTCCATGTTACACACCCTCTTTTTTTATGACTACCAACAAGTTCCTTAATCTGACCATGGCCCCAACAAGCAACAGCCAAATCCACATTGCCATGACAACCCCCTATGTTCCTTTATCTCTGCACCTTGGTTTCTTATTTCTACTGATTCTCAGGCCACCTTTCACCCCCTACCTGACAGTTACTATTGTGGTGATCTGTGCCTTACTCAGCCAGTTGCTCCTTGATTATTTCCAATCAATCCAGCCCACAACCCCATTTGTAGGCTTCAAAATTTAAAGGGTATCCATAGACCATCACAACTTACAGTGCTAAACAAAGGAATAGCAACAGAGAGAAAAATATACTTTTTTATACAAAGTTGATTGGCATATGAATTCATTTGTATTATTAATGTATGACATGACATAACTTCATTAAAGATGGAAAGGAAAAGAGGAATTTACCTAATTAACTTAGGAAGACAGTGTTTTGACGAAACCTGTAAGACTAAAACCAAAAAATGTAAATGAATACAGTGTGCTAGTTAGCAAATATGTTTCTCACAGGAGTATTCATAAACAATTTTGGAAGTACTTTATATACTTACTAGGATTGAAAAAGTAAGTCAATAAATGCTAGATAAATTGGATTTAGTTTTCTTACTATCAGAACAAGAAATTACAAATAAGTAAGGGGAAAGTGTAAGATAATCCCTGTGGTATGTTTAACATAGACTGATGGTAAATGATAGATAGATAGATAGATAGATAGATAGATAGAGTGGTATGCATACACATAGTTCATAGCTTTGCATTCAGAGAGAGCCTAGAGGCAATGACACCCCAACATTAAGCACACTAGTACTCAGATCTTGATTTCAAAACACAATTTTCCAATAAAAGGAATCCTTGGAGAAATGGCTGACTCTAGGCTTGGTACAGAGAAAATATGATTCTAGAGCAGTGGTTCTCAGCCTTCCTAATGCCACAACCCTTTAATACAGTTCCTCATGTTGTGGTGACCACCAACCATAAAATTATTTTTGTTGTTACTTCGTAACTGTAATTTTGCTACTGTGATGAGTCATAATGTAAATATCTGATATGCGGGATGTATTTTCATTGTTACAAATTGAACATAATTTTAAAAAAAAAAGAGAGGAGAGATCCAAGATGGCGGCATAGGTAAATACCTACACTGCTACCTCGCACAACAATTTCAAAACTATAACTAAAAGACAGAACGGACATCATCCAGAACCACAGGAAAGCTGGTGGAGTGGAAATTCTACAACTAGAGGGAAAGAGAGGGGCTCATGGAGACCCAGAGGAGCTGCAAAAAGCTGAGGTACGGAGACGCGCTTGGAGAGAGCAAGTGACAGCGAACCTGGCTGGCTTTCTCTGGTGGGAGGGAGACGGAGACTCTCAAAGGCATTGAACTCCTTATCCTACGACACTAAACCCCTGATCCAGCCGAAACTCATTGGGGAGGCGAGGAAGGGGGGTTTGGACTGTGAAGGGGGAGAAGTGCACGGAAATTTAGGAGAGTTGCAAAAGATCAGAAGTCTGGTGGCGCACATGGCACTGCACCGCAGAGGACCGACTGCTGATTGTGCCACTGGCTTTCACGAGTGGGCGGGAAACAAACCCTCCCAACTGTGCCACGCCTGACTCCACTAAGCCCCAGTTTCAGGTGAAACCCTGGGGACCCAGACTCGTGTGGTCCCATAGCACAAGGGAGCCGGAAAGGCAGCAGTCTAGAGGCACTGCGAGAGAGCGCTCGCACACAGGGACCACTCCAGCGATTACCCAGTCAAGTGAGACTCAGGGGCCGTGGAGGGCGGGGCCGACTTGAAGGCAAGGCAGTCCCTTAAGCCCTGAGACTCCACCCATCCCAAGCTCAAGAGAGGCTTTTGCAGTTTTTCAAGTCTGGTATCATAAGGCTGAATCCAACACAGAAGTTCTCCCAGCATAGTGAAAATGCCGAGACAAGGGAAGGGATCACAAACAAAAGAAATGGAGGAAACCAAATGACTAGATATAGCATTCAAAACCACGCTTATAAGGTTTTTCAAGAATATGCTAGAAAAGATGGATAAATTTAGCAACTCCCAAGAGGAGATGCAAAAGGACCAACTAGAGATGAAAAAGATCCAACTAGAGATGATAAAAGACCAAATAGAAATTAAACATACACTGACTGAAATAAAAAATATTATACAGAGACCTAACAGCAGACTAGAGGAAGGCAAGAATCAAGTCAAAAATTTGAAATATAAAGAATCAGAAAACACTCAACTGGAAAAGCAAGAAGAGAAAAGAATCCAAAAATGTGAAGATAATGTAAGGAACCTCTGGCAGCTTCAAGCGTGCCAACATCAGAATTATGGGGGTGCCAGAAGAGAGAGAGCAAGATACTGAAAACCTATTTAAAGAAATAATGACTGAAAACGTCCCACATCTGGTAAAAGAAATAGACTTACAAGTCCAGGAAGCACACAGAACCCCATATAAAAGGAATCCAAAGAGGACTACACCAAAATACATTAAAATACAATTAAAATACCAATAGCAAAAGACAAAGAGAGAATATTAAAAGCAGCAAGAGAAAAACAGTTCATTACCTTCAAGGGAGCACCCATATGACTGTCAGCTGATTTCTCAACAGAAATGATGCAAGCCAGACGGGAGTGGCAAAAATATTCAACGTGATGAATAGCAAGAACCTACAAACAAGAATATTCTATCCAGCAAAGCTATCATTCAGAATTGAAGGGCAGATAAAGAGCTTCACAGAGAAGAAAAAACTAAAGAAGTTCATCAACTCCAAACCAGTACTATATGAAATGCTGAAAGGTACTCTTTTAGAAGAGGAAGAAGAAAAAGGTAAAATATAAAAAATTATGAACAAATACATATCTATCAACAAGTGAATCTAAAAATTAAATGAATTAAAAATTTGATCAACAGAATAAACTGGTGAATATACTAGAATCAAGAGCACAGAAAGGGAGTGGACTGATAATTCTCAGGGGGGAAGGGGGGATAGGGGTACAGGGAGTGACTGGACAAAAATCATACACCTATGGACTCATCAATTGGGGGAAAAGGTAAGGGTAGAGGGAGGGGTGGGAATGGGGTGGAGGGGAGCTATGGAGAGGAAAAAGAGAGACAAATGTAATAATCTGAATAATAAAAATTTAATTTAAAAAAAACAAAAAAAATTGAACATAAAGCATAGTGATAATCACAATTAGATATTATGAAATGTTTATTTCTAATTAGAAATAAATGAAATTTTATCTTGAAGCATGGTGTAGCATGGGTAACAGTCTTAATATAACAACAGTAAACTACATTGCTACATTTTTCAATGGTTTTAGGTGACCCCTGTGAAAGGCTCATTTGACCCCCAAAGGGGTCGTGACCCACAGGTTGAGAACCGCTGGTCTAGAGCATCTTCTAGATGTGCTAGAAAGTAAAGAAGCATTAAAACTGAAAATAAATAAATAAATAAATGGGGAATATGTATGTCAAAAGAACATTGGAAGTCCTTTGAGAGCTCCCAAAGACCAAAATTGGAAGGATTTGAAGAAAAATAATGTATTATTAGACTATAACTCAAAGTATAAAGTAAATATCCATAAGCCCATACCTGATACAAAAAATTAGCAAATAAATAAGTACATGAGAATAAGATGCAAGTTATTCTTACAGAAAAATTCCAAAAATATATGTAGTTACTCCTCCCTCCAAGAGATAGAGCTTAATCTCAGTCCCCCCTTCCCCATACCAAGGCACACACATGCCAAGTGTGGACAGGCCTTAACTCCCACTTCCAAAGAATAAAGTATGAACAGGAAAAATAGTAACCTCATAATGGAGAAATTTGGTAACATCACCAATGATAAGCCATGTTGATATTATGTTGCCCTAATATGATGAAATGAGAAGGGCTCTCTATCTCTGTCATATTTGTCCCCCAAAATCATAACCCCAATCTAATCTTGTGAAAAGCATTAGGCAATACCAATTGAGGAACTTTATAAGAAATATTGGACCAGGACTCTTCAAAACTATCAAGATCATGAAAAACAAGAAAAGACTAAGGAATTCTTACAGATCTCAAGAGTTAGTAGTAATTTATCAATGTTAATTTTTCAGTTTTAACAAATGCACCATGTTTACATAAATTGATTAACATTAGGGAAATCTAGATGAGGAGTATATAGGATATCTTTATTATCTTCATGAATTTTCTATAAACCTAAATTTATAATTTTCAAGTAAATTTTGTATATTTTATAAAGTTGGCTGCCAAGTTTTAAAATGTAACCACAGTGATGCAAGATTTTTTTAATGCCAAGATCTAAATATACTAACTCCATCATATCTATAACCAATAAAAGTTTGCCAAACTGTTTTGGTTACCTATAGTAGCAATAAATTCTACATTCCCCTTTTATAGGCATTGTGTTCATATAACTATTAGAAGATCTAAATAAAACCCCCTTTCCAGCTATGATTAAAAGGTCTCGTACCAGAATATCCCATCCAGAAATGGTATATTTAATATGAGCATACTCTTGAGGATGGACTGTCTTTGATAACTATGTTTACGTACTCTAATAGAGTATGACCTGCATTTTAAGATCCCATAAGACTGAGGTCAAGAAGAAGTTCTGGACTATCATAATTTAAACATTCTATCATCATGTAGATTCCTTATAAAGTCTAAGCTATCATTTGAGCTATATACAGCAAAATGTACCACATTCCTGAGGTCTCTCCCCAATCCCACCTGCACTTTCAATGACTTTACCACTCTTTCCTAAACAGCCGCTCAACATGGAAGACTCTGATCTCCTCATACAGTGTCATCCTAGTGCTCCTTTGTTTTCTTCTCCAAGTTTCTTCTTTTCACTATTGATCTCCTGAGTTTTTCCCACCATACCCTCCAGAGATCTACCTTATTGCTCATAATTCAGATAAATAAATATCTTCACAATGAAATACTACAGTATTTTATACCCACTAGCATGGCTAAAATTAAGACAGGTTATACCAAATGTTAAGAATGTGGAGCAACTAGAAACTTATTACACTCTTCTTGAGAGGACAAAATGGTTTAAAACTACCTTGAAAAACTTTTTGGCAATTTTTTTGTAATGTTAAAAATAGATCTACACTAGAACCCAGCAGCCCATTTTTAGATATGCAACCAAAAGAAATTAAAGCACATGTTTGTGAAAAAGACATACAAGAAAGGTCATAGCATCTTTATTCATGATAGTCAAACATTGTAAGCAACACAAGTGTCACCAATCATAGAATGGACAAGCAATGTGTAGTGTGCTTATACAATAGAAGATTACTCACAATAAAAAGAATCACTTTATTGATACACCTAAGAACATGAATAAACTTCAAAAATGCTATGCATTTTTGTTACATAAATTGATTAACAATTTATTAATAAATTGGGGTGGGGAGGGGAGTGGGAGAGAGCAATGGGGTTGCGGGGGAGGGACATATGTAACACATTCAACAATAAGGATTTATTTTTAAAAAGGGAAAAGTACATTCCATTTATATAAAGTTTAAGAAGTGGCCAAACTAATCTATAGGGATATAAATCAGAACGGTTGCTGGGGACAGGGGCTGGTCAGGGAAAATGGACTCAAAATGAGCTAAAAGGACATGAAGGGACTTTCAACTGAAAATTTATTATCTGCATTTATAAAAACTTGATTAGGAAAGAATTCATGTATGTCTTCTTAACTAATATATACTTAACACCTGCCCCAGAGCCGTTTCTCTATGAATAGTTGATTGACAAATAATTATCAATATACTTGTATTTGTATCAATATTGGGCATATTATATCAGATCATCAGATCTCAAATTCTTTGGGTACACACTCTTTCCAACTCAGAAAATTCCTTCAGGTTATCTTAGCAGGGTAGTCCATCCTTCCCCTGTCACAGTAGTGGGAGGAAGATAAGAAATGGAAAAGTACCCTAGCATATTAGTCATCTGGTAAAAGTTGAAGAACAGTGCAAAAGTAGAAAGAAGAAGAAATAGAAGTAGGAGTGGGGAAGCAAGAGAGAAAGAAACAAAGGCTAGGAAGAGTTATTTTATCTCATTGAATACTATAAAATTCTCTTTTAAAGTGTCATTTTATGTCATATATGCAGATTATAATCAGTACAAAAATTTGGGGTACCTATATAGTAAATACGCGAACTCACTACTTGCTTAAAAAAAAAAAAGTATATACATCCTCTGAAAAGAAGAAATACTTCTTCCAGAGTTGTTGTAAAACATTTCAATTACTAATTAAGTTGTATAAACCTTACATTGTTAGGAAATCACCACCCCACCTCACCCCGCAACAGCAGCAGCAATAGCAAAATAAAATTAGGGAAGGCTGGCTCAGTTAGACCACAAAAATAGCTTTCTACTTAAAATTTAGCCCCATCTTGTGGTAGTCCAGGAAAGTGTAACTGAAGGCTGTCACTATCCTATTGTGTTTTTGAAACCATAGGCAAAAATGAGACTGTTCATATTTATGTTTAGGCCAAAAGAAAGTGGGCTAAGGGAAAGACATGGCCACTGAGTGAACAGTGTCCTATTCTTTCAGTACATAAAAAAGACATTCAAGAAGTTTGTGAACTACTTTGAATTCCTTGAATAAACCACTTCTCTCAGCATAATTTCCACAGAAGACCAGTGCTATTGAAATAAGTCCTCATGTAATTTCTTCTTCCTTAGCAAACCAGAAGTAAGAAAGCTTAAAGGAATTTTGGGGAAGTGGATAGGGAAAGTTAGATCATTCAAGAAGAACAGAATGATGTTCTATGATCTCTACTACCATTATAAGTTTTGAGCAAATGACAGTTTACAAAGCTACTAAGGGAGATATTTTGGCAAAAAAAATAAAATAAAAATAAAAAATGAATGCTGATCAGTGACTTTCAGATAAAAAATAAATGAGTAATTTATTTCTTTGATTTCCTTTTTTTTACATTTAAAATTATGTGAAGAAATGCATTTTTTACTGTTTTTGGGAAGTAAAAATGCAGCAGTTTCTGGCAATGCATTTAGGAATGTCTTTAGCCTTCCAATGCTGAATAAATATGTTTTATGCAATTCAGACTAAATGTGTTTTTCTAATTTAAATAGTTAACCATAGTATGATTCTGAATATCATGATTACCCATATATAATTATCAAAATGAGAAGTACTCAGATATGGCCATATAACTGAACTTGATTAAATTAGGTACTTCAGCAAGTTATTAAAATACCTGTATTTAGATATGTGTCAAAATGGCCTGCAAATTTAAGCATGAAGATAGTATGAACATTCTTCAAGTTATATTACCCAGTACTCAATTTATTGCATCATTGATATGACATAAAACCACATGGTCCAAAATCCCTGTCATGTAGCTAATGTAAATGGCAAGACTTTGAGAAAGACAGGTGCTCTTACTTAATGCATTAAAATAGGTTCCTAAAATATACCTAATTCCTTTGTAGGTTGGGTAATATTTTCATATTTAAATGGTATATTTACTCATTTATTTTACATGTGTTATATTTTTATTTCTAATTAATCATAAATTGACATGTAAGTGGACTAAAATATTCATATCTTAAGAGGTAGCCATCTAATGAATCTTTATTGAAAAAAGTAATAATTTTGGAATTAAAAAGTGTTCTTACTTTACAAGTTTAATGCATTTAATTATCTTTTGTAGGATTTTTTAAAGCAAGACAAATCTATACTGCTATAATTTCTATAACCTTCTCATCACTATTTTTTTTATCCTCATCCAAGAATATATTTATTGATTTTAGAGAGGGAAGAAGGGAGAGAGAGAGAGCAAGAGAGAGAGAGAGAGAAATATTGATTGGTCACCTCTCAAGCATGCCAGACCAGGGATCAAACTCACAACCCAAGTATATTCCCTGACCGGGAATTGAACCCACAACATTTTAGGGCTCTCATCACTAAATTTTATCCCTATTAATACTGTTGAACAATCCCTTTCATAGATAAATGAATCAATTAACTAAGGATTATTCTGGAGATCTAATGAACAGTATGATAACTATAGTTAATAATAAAAACTGTGTTGTATACTTGAAATTTGCTAAAAGAGTTGATCTTAAGTGTTTCCACCATACAAAAAATCTTAACTGGGTGAAATGATAGAAATGGTAATAAGCTTGATTGTGGCAATCATTTCACAGTGTATATGTATATCAAAAGATCTTAGTATACCTTAATTATATACTTTTATTTGTCAATTATAATCTCAATAAAGAGGGGGTGGGAAGAAGTCAGTTACAAAAGACCACATGTCTTTTCTGAATATTTCATATAAATAAATTTATATAAATTTATTTCATATAAATAAATTTATTTCATATAAATAAATAGTATATTTATATGAAATATTCAGAATAGGCAAATTTATAGTTATAAAAGGTAGATTAGTATATGAAAGTTGCTCAACATAGAAATCATCAGGGAAATGCAAAGCAAAGCCACAGTGAGATATCACCTTACACCGGTTAGAAAGGCTGTTATCAAAAAGATAACATGTGTTGGCAAGTTTGTGGAGAAAAGGGAATCTTTGTGCACTGTGTGTAGGAATGTACAGCCACTATAGAAAGAAGGTTTGGAAGTTCCTCAAAAAGTTAAAAATAAAACTACCATATGACCCAGCAATTCCAGTTCTATATCTTTACTCAGCCATTAAAAAGAGAAAAGTCCTCCCATTTGTGACAATATGGGTGGATTTTGAAGGCATTATGCTAAGTGAAATAAGTCAAAAAGAGAAAGACAAATACTGTATTATCACATTTATATGATTTAAAAAGAAAAAAAGAACAAACTCATAGACACAGAGAACAGATTGGTAGTTGTAAAGGAGTGGAGGGAGAGGAAAGGGAATCAAAAGATACAAACATCTAGTTTAAAATAAGTAAGTTCTAGGGATGTGATGTACAACATAGTGACTATACATTGAGTGGCCACATTATTATGATCTCTGAACACATAATAATCTGACCACTCAGTGTATATCCTATATAATAAAAGACTAATATGCAAATTGTCCTCTTGACCAGGAGTTCAACCAGCAGGCAGGCCGATCAACTGCCCATGTCCCCTCCCCATGGCCAGGATGGCTGGACTGCACCCATGCACCAATTCATTCACCTTTTTTGAAGGTGAGGGCTGGACCTTCCATTAGAACATAAGCTCCTTGAGGATAGATATTTGTTTTATTCACTGAGTGGCCAGATTATTATACATTCAGAGACCATAATAATCTGGCCACTCAATGTAGTTAACAATATTAACCTATATAATAAAAGCCTAATATGCTGTGTCCAGTCATCCTGTGACTGATCAACTGTTCAAACAATCAATGCATTATATGCTAATGATATGCTAAGTTCGCTCAACCACTCACAATGATGTGCATTGACCACCAGGGGGCAGATGCTCAGACTGGTAGGTTAGCTTGCTGCTGGGGTCCGGCCGATCAGGACTGAGAGAGGGGCCAGACACACCATGGACCCCTCCTGTGATCCCTCCCCAGCTGGCCAACCTCCCGTGTCTTTCCCTGGCTGACTAGCCCTGACCAGGACTGGGCAAGATGCCCGAACATGCCCTGGAGCCCTCTGTAGCCTCTCCCTAGCCCTGATTGTGCACTGGTAGGGTCCCTTGGCCTGGTCTGTGCCCTCTCACAATCCAGGATCCCTTGGGGGATGTCGGATGGCTGGTCCACAGGCCACTCCCCTTGGGAGGGTGCCAGAGACAGGGCTCATGGCTGGCAAGTGCTGTTCCTGATGGGGACTAATTGGGTACCAGCCCACTGCAGGCCCAGTGGGACCAGGATGAGTGGGAGTGGCAGGTAGGAGCTGCAGGCGGCATGGACTATGGGTTTCACCCTATTCTGCAGGCCAACACATGGGACCCCACTTGTGCATGAGTTGATGCACTGGGCCTCTAGTATTGTCTAACTGAAAGTTGATAAGAGAGTAGATCTTAAAAGTTCTTGTCACAAGGAAAAAAAATGTGTCATTGTGGATGGTGATGGATATTAATAAAATTTATTGTAGTAACCATTTTGTAATATATACACATTTCAAATCATTATGTAGTAAACCTTAAATTAATACAATGCAGTGGTAACTCGAGATACGAGTGCCCTAACATACGAGATTTTTGAGATACGAGCCCTCGAGCGAGCGATTTTTGCTTTGAAATATGAGCAACATTTGAGATAGGAGTAATCATGCGGATCGGCCGGCTGCACATGACCCACCAGTTTACCTCGACTTGAGCGTCTCATAGTTTCCCATGCCTCAAGGTTACGGAACAAATTAAACTCGTATCTCGAGGTACCACTGTATTGTAAATTAACTAGAGGCCTGGTGCATGAAATTCATGCATGGCGGGCGGGGTGTCCTTCAGCCCAGCCTGCTCCCTCTCCAATCTGGGACCCCTTGAGGGATGTTGCACTGTACATTTAGGCCCAATCCAGGACATCCCTCTCACAATCCAGGACTGCTGGGTCCCAACTGCTCACCTGCCTGCCTTCCTGATTGCCCCTAAATGCTTCTGCCTGCCAGCCTGATCACCCCCTAACCACTCCCCTGTCAGCCTGATTGACGCCTAACTGCTCTCCTGCCAGCCTGTTTGCCCCTAACTGCCCTCCCCTGTGGGCCTAATCACCCCTAACTGCACTCCACTGCAGCCTGGTCACCCCCAACTTCCCTCCTCTGCCAACTTGGTCACCCCTAACTGACTCCTCTGCAGGCTTGATCACCTACAACTGCCCTCCCTTGCAGACCTGGTTCCTCCTAACTACCCTCCCCTGCTGGCCATCTTGTGGTGTCCATCTTGTGTCCACATAGGGGCAGGATCTTTTGACCACAGGGGGGCAGTCATCTTGTGTGTTGGAGTGATGGTCAATCTGCATATTACTCTTTTATTTGATAGGATAGAGGCCTGCTGCACGGGTGGGGGCCAGCTTGTTTGCCCTGAATAATGTCCTGGATCAGGGTGGGTGTTCCCTTAGGGCATGGGGTGGCCTAGGCAAGAGGCCTGTGGTCGTTTGCAGGCCAGTCATGCCCCTCTGCCACCCAAGGGGAGGCCCTGGTATCTGGGATCTATTTATCTTCTACAATTGAAACTTTGTAGCCTGTAGCAGAGCCAAGCCTTCTGCTTGCACAGCCATTGAAACGTTGCTGCCTTAAGCGGAGGCCTGGGCCCACCAGGGTGTGCAGAAAGCTTGGCTTCCTCCATCGTCAGGGGCAACCTAAGCCTCTCTCCTGCTCTGTCTGTGGCCGTAGCCATCTTGGTTGGGTTAATTTGCATAATCGCTCTGATTGGCTGGTGGGCATGGCTTGTGAGTTAATAATAAATCTGTAAGGGGAGTCACTGTTTAAAAACACCAGCATCCTGCCAGGATTGTACCACATCTTCCTTGGAGAGACAGTATCTGCATTCCTAACACATTGCTATTGGGGGGTTGGGAGAAAATGACCCTTCATTAGGCAAAGAGTAAGTCTTTTTAAAATCTAACAGAAGACAAATCCATAGCTATTTATAGCAAATAATAAAGTGTGTAATTAATTGTACATGGTAATGAGGAGATGCTTTTGTAGCTCAAGAACATTATAAGCCAGGCTTTTCCGAAGTCAGGAGAGACCATAGTACACATTCCCATTTGGCACAGATAAGCTTCTTATCCACATTCTGAAACCTTTCACTCTTGCAAATGTGACATCAACAATGGAACAAACACGAGAAGCAGATTAATCTAGCTACTTGCCTGTGGCAATGAAACTAGCTTGGCCCAAGTCACAGGAGCAGTGTCAGTGGGACCGTTTAAAATGAAGCTTCCCCTGTCCCAACCCTTAGGTTGCTAATGTTTCTCCTTTGCCTTTGTGTTTGCCTTTTGTTCTGCAAGATTCTTACACCAGCACCTCTTCCCATCACAAAGGCAACTTACTAGTTAAACATAGTCATTAATGATAATGAATTTTTGGAACCCAGATTCTTTGTCTGCCAGAATGGAAGAATGAATCCACAGACAAAAAGTAATATAGCAAAGATGAAGATTTATTGAAGAACAAGTACAGATTCCCACGATGGGAGGGAGAAGAGTCCCTGAACTGACTCCCATGTCGGGTGGGGGAAGAGTCCAACTGAGTCCCTCAGTCCCTACAGCTTATAAAGGCTGCAGATACTGGTGCCTTGATATTCCCTCTAATTGGTCACTATTCCCTACTGGTTACTATAGTAACTCCTGGCTCGAAGGTTGAATCTCACATGTGACATGTGAGGTTCTTCCCCTCCTCGCCCCCTTCCTCATTGTTTCCCTATTCCCTTTGGGATTTCTTCTTCTCCTTCTGAATGAAGGGCTTCCTTCTCTTTATTTTGTAAATAGACCTTTCTTGGCTACTTCCAGTTCCCTTGTCTTATGGAAATATATCTGTTGCTGCTTCCTTGTTTTATGGAGATGTAACTGCACCTGGCTCCCTTGTGTTATGAAAATATACCTTCTCCCAGTCTGCAGCCCAGAGCTTTGGCATGGGCCCCAATTCTAAAAAATCCCTAAGCCTGCTTCATTAATATGACAGAGGGAGATATACAACTATGAATAAACTAAGTATTCTATCAGTTCACACAGAGCACTGTATTAATGATAAATTTGGGTCAGGTCTATTAAAGAGACAGATGAGATAACAGCTCTGCTACAGAGCATCTGCAGGCTCTGCCAGGCCCATGTTTTGCATTTGAAGAATATGGATCTTGTTCATAGTCAATCACAAGTGATATTGCTATTTTGAAGGCCATATTGAATACACTGGTAATCTTGACATCACAATACTCATACTATGAACTCGAAGCCTTGTTCTTTCATTGCCATTCATTCGAGCACATTGTCAAACTGATAAGACCTAGATGAAAATAATTCTTTTATATGAGGTTCCAGCACTGTATTCATTAATTCCTTTCTATAGATAAGGAGCTTGTAGCGTGAGCGATTAGAAAGAATTTTCTCACACTTTACTGATGGTGATTAATAGCACAAAGACTAAGCCTGCCTCAGCCATTATTCAATTTCTTCTTTCCCAGAGATACTCCACTTCTTTTCATCACTATATGAAAGGCCCCAAATAAAGGCTTTTTAAAGGCCACCAACACAACCAAGGAGCCAAATCATATTAACCTTATGTCATAGCAACCTACTAGTTTCAACTTTCTAAGGCACTGAACTCAGCAAGTCTTACTGTCACTCCCTCCTTTGAAATCAAAGCTGAAAATAAGCAATAGCAATGGGAGGCAGTATGTGGTTAGAAAAAGCAATGGTGAGCAGTTCTAAGTCAATAGAGCTTGGTCTGAGTAAGAATTTATAAAGGTTTGTTCATTTTTAAATTTCTGGTCAGTAATGCATGATGATGACTACCTTTTAAAAATCTAAGTTTTCACACAACAAATTGTATACACACTTTCCATACATGACTGTACTTCTACTTTTCAGCTAATAATTATGCTATTTTTCTTATTAATTCAATTCTACTTTGTTCACAGTGAATTATTTTCACTTTTTCAGCAAGTATTTATATGATTTGTTGAATAGATCCTTCTCCAGCCTGGATATCCTTCTCCAAATGTTAATGTTTCTTTTAAGTTGTGATTTGGTAATCAGTAAAACTTTACTTTTCTACTGCACAAAAATAAAAGAATCTTATATAATACTATATAATAAAAGGCTAATATGCAAATTGACCAAATAGTGGAACAACTGGTTGCTATGATGCGCAATGACCACCAGGAGGCTGACACTCAACACAGGAGTTTCCTCCTGGTTGTCAGTGTGCTCCCATGGGGTGGGGGTGGAGGAGGAGTTGGGGGGACACCATTCAGCTAGAAGCCCTGAGCCAGGCTCATGGCTGACAAGCACAGATGCAGGGAAAAAAGCCTCTTCCAATTCTGTGGCACTAAGGATGTCTGATTGCTTAGCCATCAGTGAGACATCCCCTGAGGGCTCCCAGACTGCAAGAGGGCACAGACCAGGTTGAGGGACACCTTCCCCAAGTGCATAAATTTCATGCACCAGGCTCTAGTAATAATAATAATTCCTACCATTTCTGAGCCTCTTTTTGGTTCCTAGGCCCAATTCCAACATGGAGGAAGTAGGTAGAAGGGAGTGAGAGTTCCCACTGTGAACCAGTTAATTTTAGACTATAATAAAGAACAAAAAACCTTTGTTTGAGCAAAAGAAACTTCAGCCTAAGAGACACAGTTTAAGGTAGCAACCTAAACTATATTCTACAAAGAGAGAAGGAAAATCGCCTTTTATAGTCCCTGCCCAGGTTCTTCAATGAGGTCTGTTTTATGTAAATTATGCAGTTCTGATTGGATGGGGCAGGTCTTAGTCCATTGATAGAAAGACAAATCCAGGGCTTCCCTGCAGTGGTTGACTCAGACAGCGTAAACAGTAGGAGTTCAGTCTGAGGTTCTCCCTGGTACACAAAGTATGTCAGGAGCTTCTGTCAGCAAATAGCTGCTAGCCTCTTTTCTATATACTAGAGGCCCGATGCACAAAGATACATGCAAGAATGGGCCTTCCACTGAAACCTGTCTGGCTCAGTGGATAGAGCGTCTCAGCCTGTGGTTCAATTCCAGTCAAGAGGGGATGCAAGAGGGAGCTGATCAATGTCTCTCTCTCATTGATGTTTTTAACTCTCTATCCCTCTCCCTTCCTCTCTGTAAAAAATCAATAAAAAATATATTCAAAAAAAAAGAATGGGTCTTCCTTCCCCTGGCTGCTGGCACCACCTTCCCTCCAGTCCAGAGCTGCCTTTCTGCCTTTGCTCTGGCCCAGAGCCGCCTTTCTGCTTTCCCACACTGCCCAGAGGCCCAGAGCTGCTGGGGCAATGCAGAACACTTGTGTCATCACCATGGCAACAATGCAAGCATCCCACCCCACCCCACCCCCAGCCACTCGCTCAGTGCCTGCACATGCAAATTAACCTTCCATCTTTGTTGGGTTAATTTGCATACTCACTCCTGATTGGCTGGTGGGCATCACAAAGATATGGCCAATTTGCATCTTTCTCTTTTATTAGTGTAGATATAAAAAGCCAGCAACTGGAATGCTGGAACAACTAGAATGACCAATAGCTATGATGCCCACTGAGACCAACTAACCAGCCAGATCAGAGGGAGGGCTGGCCAACACCCTCATGGCCCTTCCCATCTGGTCCTGCCCTTGATCAGCCCACCCCACCCTGATTGGCCCGTAACCCCTCCATCCAGCCCCCCCACTTCCCCTGGAAGGCCCCACCCCTAATGATCCCCCACTACCCAATTAGGGGCAGGGCCAGCCAGCCAACTGCTCTTGGCCTCTCCCCCCAGCCAGCCCTGCCCTGATTGGTCCCCAATCAGGTTGGGCCCCTGGTCAACCTCCTGCTATCTCCTCCCCGTGACAGGCCCAACCCCCAATCTCCCAAATTCATGCACTGGGCCTCTAGTTATTTTTAAAATTTGAGATTTCAATACACCTTGGGAATCCATCTCAGCATATAAATTCTTTCATGGAGTTCTCAGTGAATGATCTTTTTCAGGTCCACACCACCATCCATACCAACAAACAATCCCAAGACACCAGCCGGGGGTCAAGGAGAATCCAAGTTAATTTCAACACTATCTACCTGAAAATAGCATCAGGTTTTATAGGTGAAGGGTTAAATCCTATAGGACAGACCCTCACCACTTTAGGCACCAGTCACAACTGGCTATATATTGGCAGTTCCAAGGACCTTTGACTTGCTCTTCAAATACCAGTGGTATGTCCTATATTTAAGACCAACTGGTTACAAATCAGAGGTTCCCACAACTCTCCTTGGGCTTAGTTAATTGCTAGAAAGGGTCACAGAAATCAGAGAAACATTTTACTTACTAGTATTATATAGCTGGCTTATTTAGCAGCCAGATAGAAAATATGCATAGAGAATGAAAAGGACTTGAGACTTCCATGATCTCTTCAAGACACCATTCTCCTCCAAATCTCCTTGTGTAGATCAACCCAGAAGCTCTCCAAACCCAGTCCTTTGGGGTTTTATGGAGGCTTCATTACATAGTCATGATTTATTAAATTAGTCCTTTCTGGAGGTGGGGTGGGGCAATACTTAAAGCTACAAACCCTCCAATCACATGGTTGTTTATCCAGGCATGCAGTACCCATCCTTAAGTGTAGTCCAGAAGTCACCTTATTAATGAACAAAGACATTTTTATAGCTCACATCTCTTAGGAAATTCCAAGGATTTTAGAAGCTTTGTATCAGAAATGAAAGGAAAACCAAATACATATTTCTTATTATAAATCGCAATATCATGTGATAAATGCTTTACAAGAATTATTTCATATGATGCTTATTTAATTACTAGTGTCCCAGGGCATGGATTTATGCACATTGAAAGGAAATTAATTAGAAGAAATATTTTAATATTGCTATTCGGGTCTGGCTGATGAAAAGAAAATATGATTCTACTGAGTCTCCTTATCTACCTACTTCAGGACTTCTGTGAGGATCAAATGAGATGAGGCATAGGAAAACACATCACAAATATTTGGTTAAGCTGTAAAATGTTTGCTTCTGGCTCTAAAGCAAGTCAAGTTCCTGGGCTGAAGAAATTCCAAGAAGGCTAGTTCCTAGGGAGAGGAAGCCAGGAATTGCTATGTGACGTCATTACCCAGGGACCACAGCCACCGTTTCTGGGCTGGGATGGGCTGAGTTGTGGGCCATATTTTGCCCCATGGGGTCTTGGCAGTGTTGGCTGCAATTTGTTGGGGTGTCGCTCCAGGATGGTGGTGGGACCTGTCTCCCTCTTTGGGGAAGCCGAGTGTTGCTTTGTCAGTGCCAGGTCCATGGTGCCATTTATTTTTAAATGGCCAGTGCGTGTCATGACAGCTCCTGCATTGAGCATCTGCCCCCTAGTGGTCAGTGTGCATCATAGCTACTGATCAGATGGACACTTAGCCTCATATATATATATATATATATATATATATATATATATATGATTATTATCTCAGTTTACTAAAGAGAAAGGTTACATATAGGGAGCCTAAGTAAATCTTTAAGTAACTTAGAGCAGCTCAAGAGCCAAGATACAAGCCCATGTAGATCTTTGAGTCCAAAACTTTTGCTCGAAAGTTATACAATTGAGTTGATGCCAGTGAAATTTGCCATTATATTTAGAATGTCATATTATATACCTTATCCTCTTGTTCCTAAAGAAACATTTTCTCTTCCATGTTTTAAAGTTTCTGGAATCAGGATGCATCTTAAAATTTACCTGTTACCTTGATTCTAATCCCTGCAAAGAAAAAAGGAAGATTTGTTATTAAATGTAACAGCTTACAATTAGCAGCAAAGAATAATCTAGGAAATATTTAACTTACTGTTATTAGTTATTTCCAGGTCACATCCACCTGTCTGCCTATAGATGAAATAATATCAATATTAATAATGCAAATTTTCAGCAGCTGTTGCACCCTCTGGAAGTCCCCTCTGTGTGTTCACACTTGTGTTCAACAAGTCCTCTGGAGCTAGGCACCCCTACTGTCCATACAGCTGAAGCACAGCTTCTTTCCCTGATTTCACAGATACCATGGCTGAAAGAGCACCTGTAGTATCTGCCTGTAGCTTTCTCTCCATAGAGTCTGACCATAAGGCCAACCACATTCCATTGTGACCTCCCTACTAGACCTATCCCTAGATACTCCTGTAGAAACTGCCTCCCACTCTTATTAGGAAATAAAAACTAATATCTTTGCAGCATTATTCATGAACACGTATGGAAATACCTAAGTGTCTGTCAATGGATAATGTATAAAGAAGATGCTCCCTTCTCCAAGCTGCCTTGTCTGGCATGCCCACCACCGTATCCCAGCTCCAGAACCATGCCTGGAACATAACAGAAGTTTATTAAATATCAGCTGAATTGATGCTTGAACTCATTGATATTTGTTTAATGATTAATTGAATGCATGTGCCAAGGGCCTGGCGTGGTGCCTGAGCTGTCCAGGAGGTACAACATCAGGGAGTTCCCTTCCCCAACCCCTTAATGTCAGATAGAAAAATGTCAGAACATCTGAAAGAAAATGTTCCTGAGGAGGAAATTTTGCCAAGGAAATAATTAGACTATAAATCTATGAAAATGACAAATCGGTTCTATGGATACAAGAGTCTCAGAAGAAAGGCTAAGATTTATCATCCTTTATCTTCAGTGTCTTTCTAGCTTTCTTTTCAGTCAGACAGAATATTTTTGTTACATAAACAGATATTAAAGACTATAAAGTTGGTGTGTACTTGACACATTTACTGTCTGGACTTGTGTTACCTGTCTAGTAATGTTCTCCATAAACCTCTAACTCAGTCTCCTTGTCCAGCCCCCAAGCCTCAGCTGAAAGATACCTGTGGCAGCGACTGCCTAAAGCCAATGCCAGGCACCAAGTGACTCTTCTGTTGGGACAATCACAGTAGCGTGCAAGAAGGTGATGGAATGGCCACTAAAGACATCTAGTGCCCTTTTAAATGTTATAGTCAATAAACTCCAAGGACATATTGAGCCATTTAGAAGCACCTAAAGCAGTCTGTATACAAGTGTAAAAGAATGGTGTGGGAACCCCTTTCACGTTTTGCATGGTTCAGGGTTCCGGTTCAAGGTTTGGGTTCTGGAGAAGGCCGCACACAAATGAAAAGAGACTAGAAAAGCATTAATTTGGGAAATGAGAACCAGGCAGAAGCCCAAGAGAGGACTATGCTTTTCTTTGGCCTTGCCATCCCTTTTATTCAGGTTTGGGATACACCCATTGCTCTTAGGCAGGCAATTCCAGTAACAGACAGATTATCTTATCAGTAAGGATTTACATGATAATTTGGTGGGGAAGTTGCTTCAGCTACCATTGTCTCAATTTGATAGGGAGTGGTTGGCTCTGACCTTTCAAAGCTTCAAGGTTGACCAGCCTTCTGAGTTCCTCATCCACACTTTCTATTAGTGAGACAATGATCGTTTTCCGGCAATGGTATTGTGCGGAAATTATTTTGCTAAAAAGTAATAATCTAATGTTAAAATTGACTATTGTCCCTCTAACAATAAAGTGTATGAGTCCAAACACAGTTTTAATTTTTTCAAGTTTTCTTCTCTATCTGACACCTTTAAATCATTTTAATCCTCATTTCCTTCCCTTCAGTATCACTTATGCTTCTGCAGAGGAAAAATGGAAAACTGTGCACTTAATATGAATGACTCAGAGTAGAAAAATACTTAATCAAACATTTAGTGCAACTCAAATGGATGTCAAGCTCAGACCTCTCTGATGTATGCATGCCATCTGGCTCATCAGAGCAAAGGGATCTATTACCCATGTGAAGAGGATGAAGGATAGGCTGCAGAGCATACATACTGGCAGCTTTGAGTCCCTTATGTCATTAAGTAAACATTATTCTAAACATTATTTTAAAAGCACTATTAGTATAAAATTACCAGAAAATAAATGGAGAGGTCTTGTTGATATGCATGAACACTCTTACGTATAATCACAGCAAAATACATAGTATATTTTTCATATAACATAAATAATAAACATTTTTCCAGGTGGCATTCATAGTTCTCATGTTGGATTATCACGTTAGATTCCACCAAGGAGGTCAACCATAAATTATGTAATTCCCCTCTTCTGGTAGATAATTAAAGTTGTTTCTGTTGTATCTTTATTTTGAGTAATTTGCAAAATATGCAGGGGTGGGCAGAAGTAGATTCACAGTTGTGACTATAGAAAACACAGAATTTATTCTTTTATTATTATTTATTAATTATTGTATTATTTACTTGTGTCACAACTGTAAACCTACTTTTGCCTACCCCTACACATTGTGAATACAATGTGAATATAAATTTAAATGTTTTCTATGAACTATTTTCTTTACAAATGTTCACTATTTATTTTAAATGATTCACTCATTTATTCACTTTCTGTTTTGTTCAATGTATAGATAGAAACACTTGCTCAAAAGATTTCTCCATTTCTCATTGCTATTCTTTAATAACTAATATCATTTAACAATGTGTCATGAAACCTGCAATGAATGTGCTGCTAAAAAAAAGAATTCTTAATATCAAGAAGCTTGACAATTTGACTTACTCTCTGTCCATAGATTTCCTCTGTCTTAGTCTGCTTGGGCCGCCATAACAAAATACTATAATCTGACTTAACAGCAGAAATTTATTTTCTCATAGTTTTAGAGGATGGGAGTCCAATATCAAGGTTCTGACCTCTCTGGTTTCTGGTGAGAGCCACCTCCTGACTTCCTTATGGCCACCTTCTTATCACCTGCTCATAGGGCCTTCCCTTGGTGGGTTCACACTGAGAAAAAGTGTAAAAATTGCTCTAGTATCTCTTTGTACAAGGAAACTAATTCTGTCAGATCAGGGCCTCACCCTTACAACTCATTTAAATTATGTTAGCTTTTTCAGAATTTGGAAGAGCTCTATGCAAGTTCAAGTCTGAATCCTGTCAGATAGAAATATACACGCATCCTCTTCGTTCTGTTTCTCTGGTCAACCTTGACTAATATATATTTTGTTCAAGATGCTTTATAAAACAGATTTAAGCATTCTTAAATTTAAACTGAAACTTGTCTTACCTAAGAAGCAGTTGTGTTAGTAACTAAGAATGAAAATGTAGTTCTGTGATCAGTAAAATTCTGGATGCATAAATATTCGACTCTGAGCTAAAATTATGCTAAGTTTTTCAGAATTTGGAAGAACAGATGAATTGGGGGAAAGGAGACCAATTTCAGTCCATAACATTACACCCATACCTAGGATTGTTGCATTATGATAGGCAAAACTATGACCTTATTATCATCTTCATTTGGAGCTTAAGCATGGTTTAAGAAGATGCATATGGGTGCCAAGTTTGCCTGGATTTGTGTTTGTTAATTTATGTGTCCACTTGACTCAGGACACAGGACACGGGTGCTCAGACATTTGATGCAGTGTTATCAGGAGTGTTTTTTTCAGGATGTTTAGGGATGAGTTTAACTCATATTGCCCTCCCTACTGTGAGCGGGCCTCAACTGATCAGCCTGATTAGAACAAAAGGAATAGGGAATTCCTCCTGCTTGACTGCTTTGAGCTGGAATATTGTTGTCATTTTTCTGCCTTCAAACTCAAACAGAAACGTCAGCTCTTCCTTAATCTCAATCTTGCCCACTTTCAGACTGAAACTACACCATCAGCACTTCTGAGTCTTCAGCTTGCCAACTGCAGATCTTGGGACTTAGCCTCCACAATCCCATGAGCTGATTCTTTATAAATAAATATCTTTATATATGCAAATATACATACATCCTCTTGATTCTGTTTCTCTGGTCAACCCTGACTAATATATATTTTGTTCAAGATGCTTTATGAAACAGATTTAAGCTTTCTCAAATTTAAACTGAAACCTGTCTTACCTAAGAAGCAGTTGTGTTAATAACTAAGACTGAAATAAAATGTAGTTCTATGATCAGTAAAACTATGAATGCATAAATATTCGACTCTGAACTAAAATTATGCTAGGTTTTTCAGAATTTGGAAGAGCTCTATTCAAGTTCAAGTCTGAATCTTATACCATATTGGATATTCAAATTATTTCAAATGAAGTGTCACAACGAGGCACAACCTCATCAATATTCTAAGATAAATTTCAGCTTTGGGAATGTGCAAAGCAACAAGTTGACTAAGCCTTGGTCTTTGTTTACTTCAAACCCTACCAATTTATCCCTGCTTGCTATCCCAATTTAAGGCCAAAGGTTAAAAAAAAATTCATTTATACATGGTGAGAGAGAAAGTGAACAAGACAACAATAACATAAACATTAATTCAAAGCCTCTTTTTTTTCATTTCCATATCAAAAAAATGAATAAACATTAAATTTATTCTACATTTTAGCCTCTAAGCACTAAATCACCTTTGGTAAAGGCAAGAAACAACTTTTTAAACCAAGAGAGTAAAGAGTTTTAACGTAATCTTCCTTTTTAACTTAAAGAAGGTCAACTTAAAGTTACTCTGTCTAGGTCACCTGACTTCTTTATTCACATGTCTGGAAGAAAAAGAAAGTTTTTAAATGTTAACAAAGAGAATTCTTTTAAGGCGAAAGTCACTAGTAAGATAGTTTCTATAGATTTAAGGGTAAAGAAAATATAGGCAGAACTTCTTTTGAAAGTATACTGCTCATTGCCCAAAAGACCCACTTTGATCACCAGTGATCTCTGAATTATGCACCCACAGGAATCTTGAAAAATGTGTTAGATAATTTTTAGTTTCAACCTCAGGACTCAACCTCTGGATTCTTTTTTTTTTTTTTCTGTTCCAAATTTTGTATATTTTGTTTTGTTTTTTTCACAGAATTCCAGTGTTGTTGTTGTGTTTTTTTTTTTTGTATTATCTTTTTAAAACAGAATCTGACTTATAGTGTAAAAAGAGATAGAGGAAGACATAAACAAATGGAAGAATATACCACCTTCATGGATTGGTAGAATCAACATCATTAAAATGTCCAAACTACCCAAAGCAATCTATAGATTCTATGCAATCCCTATTAAAATACCAACAGCATATTTCACAGACCTCAAACAAACTCTCCAAGAATTCATGTGGAATAACAAAAGACCCCAAATAGCCACAGCAATCTTGAGAAAGAAGAACAAAGTTGGAAGGATCACAATACCAGATATCAAGCTATATTACAAAGTCACTGTTCTCAAAACTGCCTACGAACAAACAGAGAAAAATGGAACAGAACAGTGAACCCAAAAATTGACCCAAGCCATTATGCTCAATTAATATTTGACAAAGGAGGTAAAAGCATACAGTGAAGTCAAGACAATCTCTTCAATAAATGGTGTTGGGAAAATTGGATGGATACATGCAAAAAAATGAAACTAGACCACCAACTTACACCATATACAAAAATAAACTCAACATGGATAAGAGGCTTAAATGTAAGATGGGAAACAATAAAAATCTTAGAAGACTCCATACGCAGCAAAATATTAGACATATGTCTTAGCAATATCTTTACCAATACAAAAGTACAGCTCCTAAGGCAATGGAAACTAAGGAGAAAATAAACACATGGGACTACATCAAAATAAAAAGCTTCTGCTCAGCAAAAGAAACCATCAACAAAACAACAAGAGAGCCCACTGCATGGGAGAACACATTTACCAATGTTATCTATGATAAGGGTTTAATCTCCAAAAGTTATAGGGAACTCATACAACTTAACAAAAGAAAGATATGCAATCCAACCAAAAAATGGGCAAGGGACCTAAAAAGACACTTTTTGAAAGTAGGCATACAGAATGCCAAGACTCATATGAAAACATGCTCAAAGTTACTAATCATCCAAGATATGCAAATCAAAACAACAATGAGGTATCATCAACAAACAACAAGTGCTGTCAAGGATGTGGAGAAAAAGGCACTCCCGTGCACTGCTGGTGGGAATGCAGATGGGTGCAGCCACTGTAGAGAACAATATGGAGTTTTCTCAAAAAGTTAAAAATGACCAAAACTGGTTTAGCTCAGTGGATAGAGCATCGGCCTTCGGATTGAAAGGTCCCAGGTTCGATTCCAGTCAAGGGCATGTATCTTGGTTGGGGGCACATCCCCAGTAGGGGGAGTGTAGGAGGCGGCTGGTCAATGTATCTCTGGCATTGATGTTTCTAACTCTCTATCCCTCTCCCTTCCTCTCTGTAAAAAATCAATAAAATATATTTTTACAAAAAAGAAGTTAAAAATGGGATTTCCATTTGAACCAGTCATCCCACTTCTAGGAATATATCCCAAGAAGTCAGAAGCACCAATCAGAAGGGATATATACACCCTCATGTTCATAGCAGCACAATTTACAATAGCTAAGAGTTGGAGACAGCGTAAGTGCCCATCATCAGATAAGTGGATTCAAGAACAGTGGTACATCTACACAATGGAATACTACGTGACAATAAAAATGAAAGAACTCTTACCATTTGCAACAGCATGGATAGACCTGGAGAGCGATATGTTATGTGAAATAAGCCAGTCAGATGGAGAAAGATAAATATCAAAAGATCTCACTCATTTGTGGAATATAATGAACAACATAAACTTATGAACAAAAATAGATCCAGAGACACAGAAGCATTGAACACACTGTCAAATCTCAGAGGGAAGGCAGGGGATGGTGGGAAACAGGGTAAGAGATCAACCAAAAGACTTGTATGCATGCATATAAGCATAACCAACAGACACAGACAGTAGAGGGGTAAGGGCATGTGCTGGGGGTTGTGAATGGCCAAGGAAAGATTAATGAGGGGAAAGGAGACATATGCAATACTTTAAACAATAAAAAATTTAAATTTAAAAAAAGGTATACTATTTTTAAAAAGTAAAAACAAAAAACTAGGGTAGGGGTGAACCTGGAATTATTCCTTTTCAAATTTAAGGTTTGAGTATTTAAAATTCACCCTTATTTATTTATAATTTAGTCATTCTTTTATTGACACAAAAACTATCTATTTATTCAACAAATATTTATTAAATATTTCCTTATCTTTCTTTCCCATATACAAAATTCTAGAACCTTCCATCACCAAGACCCCCTAACAGCACCAGCTAATCTCATAATTATTTATTTATTTATGTATTTTAAAATAATTATTAAATTTTTCAATTATACATGGCTTACAATATTACATTAGTTTCATGTATACAGCATAGTAATTAAACATTTATATCACTAACAAAGTGATCACCTTGGTAAGTCTAGTACCCACCTAAATCATGGTGCTTTTCAAAGACCTCTTTTATAGAGGTCCATCCAGATTTGCTTTCCCGATGTATTGTAAGTTCCAAACATGTGCTCTGACATCTCTTCCCCAACACACTCACACACACACATACACACACACATACACAAACACATACACACACACTCATCTTCCAGCTCTTCAACGAGGCAAAAATCACATTGCAGGCAAGTATTCCATGAGTAACTACAAAAACTTTACCCACAAGAAGCATATGAATTCTTAAATATTAGTTAATAGGTTATAAGGTATTATGGAAAAGGAATAGTAACAAATACAGGGATGGGAGAGTCCGTTTACATGAAATAGAGCTAATTCTTATATTATTATTTATAAATTATTGTATTATTTTCCATAAAAACAACTATAAATCAACTTTTGCCCAACAGTGTATATTCTGCTCTCAACAAATAAAACCCATCCATATAGCATATCCTCCATCACATGCATATATATAACCAAGTTATGAAAAGAATTGAGTTTAAAACCTTAGGAATTGATTAAAAGATTAAAAGGAATCATTTCTAGCACTTCTAAAATTTTGCAAACTTGTTTAAAAAATAATAAGTCAGTGTCTAATATGCAAAGACAGTGTGAAAAAAAACACAGCCTCTCTTGACCATATGAGAAATAATTAAATATACCATTGTATCTAGCTATCTAACCAAAAGGCAGAACTGAATTATTTGTCATCACTATTAATAGAGCTATAATTGTCATTGTCACCATCATCATCATGCCTCTTTTAAGGGAGAATAATGCAATATTGTCGATTCTATACAACCTTCCAGAACCATTTGGGTTAGTTTAATCACAGACTCACAATGTTGAATAGTTTTCAGTTTTCTTTCTTTTCAGTTAACAAAATAACTTGGGTAAAACTCAATTCATTGATCATATTTAATCAATCAGAAAGATTAAAAGGGACAGTGAGTGTTCTTTTGGCTTCACTTGCCTACATCTTTGGCTCTATATCAAAGCATTCCAGCTCTCATTGTTGCCATCATAATTCTTTGATATTATTGCTTGTAATATTGATCTTGGTAAACAGACCCTAGAGTGATGAATAGATTTTTGACCCAGCAATCAAAGTAACCCTTATGAATGATAACTAGGCTCATATGATCATGTCTTACAGGGTAATAAATGTCTGGGCCAATTTCCTTTGCCTTTGTATATGCAACATCTACTCTTTGTCTAATAAAGGGTTTGAAAAGAATTAGAATTGATTGATTAAGAAAGAGCTCAAGCTATGGCATCTGGCCACAAGAAGGAGACTCTGACTCTACCAATGATTGGTAACTTTTAACTAGATATTTAAACAAGTTTGGAAACATTTTAGAAATGGAAATGTTTCCACATCAATTCCTAAGGTTTTAATCGCTATTATGTTAATAACTTGGATGTACATATGTGTGTGATGGAGGATGTGGCATATGGGTAGGTGGTATTTGTTGAGAACATAATATTCAAAAATATTATGCAATCATTCAAAAATATTTTATTGGGAATTGACCTTGGGCTAAGCACTATTTTAAGTGCTTGTGATATAACAAAGAACAAACTAAGCTCCCTGTCCTTTTGGAGGTTTTATTATAACAGGAAGAAAGAGTAACTAAACAATCCATATATATAAAAGACTACATGACCATCCAATCATTCAACCGTCCAAGTGGTAGCTATGATGTGCACTGACCACCAGGGGGGCAGATGCTCAACACAGGAGATGCTGAACTTCAGTGACTTGGCAGCTGTGGTTCTCAGTCAATGAACCCAGAACCAGAGAGGAGGGAGCCTGCTTCCAGTGTACATCACCCAAGAATCACCATCTTGCAATCCAGGACCCCTCAGGGGATGTTGGAGAGCTGGTTTTGGCCAGATACCTGCAAGCCAGGACAAAGGATGCCACCAGTGCACGAATCCATGCACCAGGCCTCCAAGCCTATCTAATAAAAGAGTAGTATGCAAATTGACCATGCCTGCACCACACCCACAAGCCACACTTACCAGCCAATCAGGAGCAAGTATGCAAATTAACCCAACCAAGATGGCTGCATCCACAGAGAGAGGAGAAGGCTTGGGTTTTCCCAGCAATGGAGGCAGCCAAGCTTTCCACCTGCCTTGGCCTGCCTTGGCCTCTGCTTAAAGCTACAAGTTTTAATTATAGAAGATAAATCTCAACAAAAATAGTGGCAGCCATGGAGCTGGAGAGAGCAGGAGGCTTGAGTTGCCCCTGGTGATGGAGGAAGCCAAGCTCCTGCAGCCCTGGCCTGCCTTGGCCTCTGCTTAAGGCTACAAAGTTTCAATTATAGAAGATAAATAAATCCCAGATACCAGAGCCTCTGCTTGGGTCACCGGGGGGCGTGGCCAGCCTGCAAACCACCACATGACCCTTGCCTAGGTCACCCCATGCCCTAAGGGAACCCCCACCCTGATCCAGGACACTTATCAGGGAAAACCAGCCAACCCCCACCCATGCCTCTATCCTATCTAATAAAAGAATAATATGCAAATTGACCATTACTCCAACACACAAGATGGCTGCCCCCATGTGGTCTAAGGTGGTTTCCCCCATGTGGTCACAAGATGGCTAGCAGGGGAGGGCAGTTAGGAATGACCAGGCTGACAGAAAAGGGAAGTTGGGCGTGACTGGGACTACAGGGGAGAGCAGTTGGGGGGGACCAGGCTTGCAGGGGAGAAAGTTAGGGGTGACCAGGTCTGCAGGGGAGGGCAGTTAGGGATGAACATGCTGGCAGGGGAGCAGTTAGGCATCAATCAGGCTGGCAGGGGAGTGGTCAGGGGGGTGACCAGGCTGGCAGGCAGAAGCGGTTAGGCAATCAAGAAGGCAGGCAGGCGAGGAGTTGGGAGCCAGTAGTCCTAGATTGTGAGAGGGATATCTGATTGCCCGTTTAGGCCCAATCCTAGCCTAAATGGGCAGTCAGATGCCCTCAAGGGGTCCCAGATTGGAGAGGGTGTAGGCTGGGCTGAGGGACACATCCCCCATGCACAAATTCTGTGCACTGGACCTCTAGTAGTTATAATAAAGAGGTAAATAACTATACAGTGGCACCTCGAGATTGTATGCCCTAACATACGAGATTTTTAAGATACAAGCTGTCAAGCGAGCGTTTTTTGCTTTGAAATACGAGCAACATTTGAGATAGGAGTAATAGCACGGATCGGCCAGCTGCACACAACCCACCAGTCGGCTGCACACAACCCACCAGTTTACCGCAACTCGAGCATCTCATAGTTTCCCACGCCTCAAGGTTACGGAACAAATTAAACTCGTATCTCGAAGTACCACTGTACATGACATATTAGAATATGCTAAGTATAATGTGGGGGGAAATATAGAGTAGGATGAGAGGGACAGTAAGGAAAAGGGGTTGTCATTTTATAGGTTATCTGGATAGGCCTTATTGACTTTCAAAGAAAAATATGAAGAAGGCGATGAACTTAGACATGTCTGAAGCATTCGAGGAACCTAATAGAAGCTATTTGGCTAGAACAAAGTGAGCTAAGGTTCAACTAGTAAAAAAAGAGGTCAAAAAGGAAAAGTTAATTGTTGAGTGTGCAGGTCATGCAGGGTCTAGAGGACATTGTAAGAATGGGGGCCACTGCTGTTCTAAGGGTTACTTTGATTGCTGTGTTAAAAAAAAAAACTGGAGCAAGGGGTTGATAAAGAATGAAATGAGAGAAATCTATTAGGAGGCTATTTCAAAATCTGGAAAACACAATGGTAAAAGCACTAGGGATAGTGAGACAGAGTCTGATCCTGAACGTTTTTGGAAGGTAGAATCAAAATATATCCTGAGAGGTTGGACATGGGGATTGAGAGAAAGAAAAGATTGTCATCTGGGGTGAGAAACTGCATGAAAGAATAGTGCTGCCCCTGATTGCAATAAGGAAAGTTGTAGGTAAAGCAGGTTTGTGAGGACAAGGAGTTCAGTTTTGGACAATTGAATTGGAAGACTCTAAGAAGACATGACTAGTAGGTAGCTGGATACATCTCTAGAGTTTGGGAGAGAAGTCTAGATCAGAGGGATACAAGGGGAATCATAGTTATCCAGAGATCACCGAAGGAGTAAGTACATATAACAAAATAAGAATGATAGAGAACTGAGTCACGAAATACTCCAAAATTAAGAAGTCAACGAGTAAAGAGGATTCAGCTAAAAGAGACTATAAAGGAATGTCTTGTAATTAGAAAATATGGATAGTGTGGTGTGCTGGAGGCCAAATGAAGAAAGTATAAGAAGCAGAAGAGAGTGAGAAATTTCAAAAGAACTTTTAGATGAAAGTTCAACTAAAATAAGGAATAAGAATTGACTACTGAGTTTAGCAATATGAAGGTTATTGATGACCATGAGAAGAGTAATTTAAAAAAATTAGAAGGGGTGAATTAGAATTGGTTTAAGGGAGAAGGAGAGAATAATTGGGAACCTTGAAAATGGCAAGTGTAAACAGTAACTGTAAGGAGTTCCTTAAATAAAGTATGCTGGCCCTGGCCAGGTAACTCAGTTGCTTGGAGTTACACCAAGGTTGCAAGTTCAGTCCCTGTTCAGGGAACATATAATAGTCAATCAATGAATGCATAAATAAGTGGAAAAACAAATCAATGTTTCTCTCTCGACCTCTCCCTCCAAAATCAATCAATAAATAAAATTTCCTAAAAGAGGATGCAAATAAATAGGTCTGTAGGGGGAGGTATTTTTTTGTTTGTTTCTGTTTCTGTATTTGTGTGTTTTTTTAAAGGATAAATAACTATGTTTATATGCTGATGAGTAAAGAGTGAAATTGTATAATGTAAAAGAAGGAAAGATGCTGGAGCAATATTGTTAAGTAGGTGAGAGGCTTGAAAGAAGCACATAGTAAGCAACTGGCAAGATTGGTTTTAAATAAGGCTATCAAATATGTTATTTATGGTAACAAGGTGGAAAGCAGGAAACGTTGATGTAAGTGTTGGTAGGTGGGTAAATCTGTGAATGGTAGTGAAGATCTTGTCTGGGTGCTTCAAATTTTTAGTGAAATAAGAAAATTCATAGGCTGAGTATAATTTTGGGAAGGCAATGTTAGATGTTTGAGGAGAAATAAGGTCTGAAGTAATTATCTAGAGAGTGTGAGAATTAACACACTGGAAAAATATAGCCAGAGAGCTCACAACATTAAGGGAATTCTTGTGATTGATGTACACAAATTTAACAAGACAGTTAAGAGAGTCAAAGGGAGTGATTATAATAATTGGTCATAAAATATAAGCTGAGTAAAAGGGGAAGAGGAGACATCAAGGGGGTGAAGATAATGAAAAAGAGATAAAACCAATCATTGCATTGGGGATTCTAGTGGGACTAATGAATTGTTAGAATTGAGTACTAACAGCAGTGAGAAGGAAAAGAGGATGCCATTGACATGATGGAAAAATTGCAGGTATTAAAATAGATCCAGAGACATAGAAGCATGGAACAGACTGATGAATTTCCATAGGAAGGCAGGGGTGTGGGAGAGAGTGATTAACCAGGGAACTTATATATATACTAGAGGCCTAGTGCATGAAATTTGTTATGGGGGGAAGGGGAGGTGGGAGGTCCCTCATCTCAGCTTGCACCCTCTCTAATCCAGGACCCCTTAGGTGATCGCCCCTAAACTGGCAGTCAGACATCCCTCTTGCAATCTGGGACCACTGTCTTCTAACTGCTTGTCTGCCTGCCTGCCTGATCACCCCTAACCACTCTGCCTGCTGGCCTGATGCTCCTAACTGCTCCTAACCTCCTCTGCCTCCTGGCCTAATCACCCCTAACTGTTCCCCTGGCAACCTGATCATTGCCTAACTGCCCTCCCCTGCCAGCCTGATTGCCCCCTAACTGCCCTCTCCTGCCAGCCTGATCACCCCTAACTGCCTCTGCCTTAGCCCCCATCATTTTGGCTTTGTCAGGAAGGACGTCCAGAAGATGTCCAGTCTAATTAGCATAATACCCTTTTATTAGTATAGACTAAAGGCCCAGTGCACAAAATTCATGCATGGGGCGGAGGGAGGTGTCCTTCAGCCCAGACTGCTTTCTCTCCAATCTGGGACCCCTTGAGGGATGTCTGACTGCCTGTTTAGGCCCGATCCTGCCTTGTCACCCCTAACTGCCCTCCCCTGCAGGCCTGGTCCCCCCTCCAAACTGCCCTTCCCTGCAGGTCTTGTCCTCCCAACTTCCCTTCTCTGCCACCCTGGTCACCCCTAACTGCCCTCCCCTGCTGGCCTGATCACCCACAACTGCCCTCCCTTGCAGACCTGGTCTCTGCCAACTGCCCTCCCCTGCTGGCCATCTTGTGTCCACATGGGGGCAGGATCTTTTGACCACATTGGGACAGTTATCTTGTTAGTTGGAGTGATGGTCAACCTGCATATTACTTTTTTATTTGATAGGATAGAGGCCCGCTGCATGGGTGGGGGCCAGCTGGTTTGCCCTGAAAGGCATCCTGGATCAGGGTGAGTGTTCCCTTGGGGCATGGGGTGGCCTGGGTGAGGAGCCTGTGGTAGTTTGCAGGCTAGCCATGCCCCCTGGTGACCCAAGGGGAGACCCTGGTATCTGGGATTTATTTATCTTCTACAATTGAAACTTTGTAGCCTGGAGCAGAGACCTGGGCTGGCCAGGGTTTGTGGAAAGCTTGGCTTCCTCCATCACCAAGGACAACCCAAGCCTCCCTCATGCTCTCTCTGTGGCCATTGTTATTTTGGTTGGGTTAATTTGTATACTCATTCTGATTGGCTGGTTGGCATGGCTGGTGGGTGTAGCAGTCAATTTGCATATTATTCTTTTATTAGATAGGATATGCATAACTCATAGACAATATGGGAAAAAAACAAACAAAGGGGGCATCTATAATACTTTCAATAATAAAGATAATTTTTAAAAAGAAATGTAAAAAAAAAAAACAAACCCAGTCATCATTTAGAAAGATTGCAGGAAAAATAAGGTCCTCTCGGGAGGGCCAGGTTTCTGTTGAAGCAGAAAGGGATGAGAGGTGCTCAGAGAAATGGTTAAGATACAGAAATGTTTGCCAGTAATGGACTGTGATTTTCAGAGGGCACTGTGAAAGTATTTGAGAAGTGGAGGAGAAAGGAGAAGTTAACGTAATAAGAAGTGCACAGGTGCTTATGATAATTAGAGTATGGGACATGAGTGTGAGCCAAGAGAACCAGGATTCTAATGAAGATACAACATCTGTAATGGCCATAATGAGACCATTCCTATAAATTCAAAGCAGATAGTAATGTGATGGTGTTGAGAGTGCTGGAGAATGGGAGCTATTATTCATGAATATGTGCTCACCATCCAAATTTAATCCATCAAATCTACTTCCACACCATGGCTCTACTGAGATTTTCCTATAAAGATCATCAATGATGGACATAGACCAAATCCAACCCTCATATCACTTGTCTTCTCACCAGCCTTTAGTAGAGTTGACTGTTCCCTCCATCACAGAATCCATAGACTCTCCTCTCTTGGCTTCAGCAATACCACTCTCTCCAGGGTTTTCTCTATTTTTGCCTAGTCATTGTTTCTCATCCTATTTTGTTGGCTTTTTCTCCTTCCTTTATCTTGACTGAAGTGTCAGAATTTCTTAGATTCTTCTCTGGTTGATCTCATTACTGAAATACCAGAATTTAATCTCAGCTCCAGATCAGTATATTTAGTCACTAACCTAATAGTGAGCAGCTACAACTGGGTATCTCTCAAACTTGCCAAATTTTACATATCCAAACTAGAACTTTAGATTTTTCTCTTACAAAACACGCCTGCTACTAACTCCAACCTCCTTAATTTTAATGAGTAACATGACATCCACCCTATTACAGAAACTAAAAACCTATTGGTTGGATTTGATTCCACCCACTTCTGGTACATAATTAAGACCTGTTGGTACAAACTCCAAAATATCTTGCAACTGTCCACTTTCCTGGATCTCTGGCTACCATACTAAGCCAGCGCTCGTTCTCTTTCTACCTAACTGCCACTTAACTAGCCTCCCCTGATCCATTTTTTTCCCTCAGTTCCCTACCTCTGCCTAAAATGATTCAAAATAGTAGTTTCAGATGAATATATAATTCAATGTGTTTATAATTAATTATGAAAAGGTCTTTTAATCCTGGCACAAAATCTCGGTGCCATATGGTGATAGCCTAGGGTTGGGGCAGGTGTGAGCTAGAAAGGGTCAATGAGAGAAAAAAGGGAACATCTGTAATACTTTCAACAATAAAGATAAAATTTTAAAAAACAACCAACTTAATAAATTTGATTACCTGAAAATAAAAACTATAGAAAGCAAAATATCAAGCTGGGAAAACATATTTGTTGCAATATTGCCAGGCATAGTTTCCTTAATTACAAATTAGACATTTCACAAAGAGCTTGTATAAATCAATAATGAAAAAAATTACCCAGTTGAAAATGATTAAAATGCATGAACAAGAGAGTCACAAAGATATGAATATAAAACCTTACCATCATAAGTAAAAACTCAATCCCATCACAATTCAAAGATATTCATTTCAAAAGGCATTGAGATACCATTTTCTACTTACCAAATAGGAAAGAATTGAAATATTTAATGATATCTAGCATTCAGGAGAATGCTGGAAAACGGGCACTCTCGAGGAATCCAAGATGGCGGCATAGGTAAACACCTACGCTGCTGCCTCACACAACAATTTCAAAACTACAACTAAAAGATAGAACGGACATCATCCAGAACCACAGGAAAGCTGGCTGAGTGGAAGTTCTACAACTAGAGGGAAAGAGAGGGGCTCACGGAGACCCAGAGGAGCTACAAAAAGCTGAGGTACGGAGACGGAGACTCGCGCAAGGAGAGAGCGGGTGCCGGAATACCTGGCTGGCTTTCTCTGGCGGGAAGAAAACGGAGACTCTCAAAGGCATTGAACCCCTTATCCTACGACACTAAACCCCAGATCCAGTCGAAACTCATACGGGGGGAGTTTGGACTGTGAAAAGGGAGAGGTGCATGGAAATTTAGGGGAGTAGCAAAAGATCAGAGGTCTCGTGGCACGCACGGCACTACTCAGAGGACAGATTGCTGATTGTGCCGCTGGCTTTCGCAAGTGAACAGGACACAGACCCTCCCAACTGTGCTACTTCTGACTCCACCAAGCCCCTGTTTTGGGCGAAACCCTGGAGACCTAGACTCCTGTGGTCCTGGTGGCAGGGGAGCAGGAAAGGCAGCGGTTAGAGGCACTGTGGGCTTGCGCACAAGGACCGCTCCAAGGATTACCCAGTCACTTGAGACTCAGAGGCCGTGGAGGGTGGGGCCGCCTGGAAGGCAAGGCGGTCCCTTAAGCCCTGAGACTCCACCCCTCCCAAGCTCAACAGAGGCTTCTGCGGCTTTGCAGTGTGGTATCATAAGGCTGAAATCAACACAGAAGTTTCCCCGGCATAGTGAAAATGCCGAGACAAGGGAAGGGATTACAAACAAAAGAAATGGAGGAAAAAAAAACGACTGGATATAGAGTTCAAAACCACGCTTATAAGGTTTTTCAAGAATATGCTAGAAAAGTTGGATAAAATTAGTGAGACTCAAGAGGAGATGAAAAAGGACCAACTAGAGATGGAAAAGGTCCAACTAAAGATGAAAAAGACCAACTAGAAATTAAACATACACTGACTGAAATAAAAAATATTATACAGAGTCCTAACAGCAGTCTAGAGAAAGGCAAAGATCAAGTCAAAAATTTGAAATATAAAGAAGCAGAAAACATTCAACTGGAAAAGCAAGAAGAGAAAAGAATCCAAAAATGTGAAGATAATGTAAGGAGCCTCTGGGACAGCTTCAAGCGTACCAACATCAGAATTGTGGGGGTGCCAGAAGAAGAGAGAGAGCAAGATACTGAAAACCTATTTGAAGAAATAATGACTGAAAACTTCCCACATCTGGTGAAAGAAATAGACTTACAAGTCCAGGAAGCACACAGAACCCCAAATAAAAGGAATCCAAAGAGGACCACACCAAGACACATCATAATTAAAATACCAAAAGCAAAAGACAAAGAGAGAATATTAAAAGCAGCAAGAGAAAAATAGTTCATTACCTACAAGGGAGCACCCATATGACTTTCAGCTCATTTCTCAACAGAAATGATGCAGGCCAGACGGGAGTGGCAAGAAATATTCAACGTGATGAACAGCAAGAACCTACAATCAAGAATAATCTATCCAGCAGAGCTATCATTCAGAATTGAAGGGCAGATAAAGACCTTCACAGAGAAGAACAAGCTAAAGGAGTTCATCAACTCCAAACCAGTATTATATGAAATGCTAAAAGATACTCTTTTAGAAGAGGAAGAAGAAAAAGGTAAAAGACAAAAAAATTATGAACAACAAATACATAACTACCAACAAATGAATCTAAAAATTAAGTGAATTAAAAATTTGATCAACAGAATAAACTGGTGAATATAATAGAATCAGGAGCACAGAAAGGGAGTAGACTGATAATTCTCAGGAGGACAAAAATCATAAAGCATCAAACAGACTGAAATTATAGCAGAAAGATTAAAATTAGGTGAGGTAGATAAGTGATCAATCAAAGGACTTGTATGCATGCATATAAGCATAACCAATGATCACAGACACTGGGGGGTCGGGGTATGCCTGGGAGGGAGGGGGGCAATGGGGAGATATGTATAAAAAATTAATAAAAATTAAGAAAAAAACGGGCACTCTCATATGCTTGGAGTGTGAAGTTGGTGAAATCATTCTGTAAGAACAATTCAACAATCTTTTAATTTAAAAAAAACGCACACAATAATGTTACTCATTAATGACATTTGTAAATATGTCCCAAGATTTATTATCAAGGATATTTTGGGGAGTATTGCTTTTATGATAAGACAACAACAAAAAAGAAAAGCTATAAAAATATTAATCAATAAAGATAAAATTTAAAAAAAACCAACTTGATAAATTTGATTACCTGAAAATAAAAACTATAGATAGCAAAATATCAAGCTGGGAAAACATATGTGTTGCAATATTGTCAAGCATAGTTTCCTTAATTACAAATTAGTCATTTCACAAGGAGCTTGTATAAATCAATAATGAAAAGAATTACCCAGTTGAAAATGATTAAAATGTATGAACAAGAGAGTCACAAAGATATTAAAAGGAAAGATTGTACATCACTAAAATAGAATATTATGCAGTTTTTTTTATAAGAATAAGATATTCACCTGACTGATATGGTTCAATGGTTGAGCTTGACCTATGAACCAGGAGGTCACAGTTCGATTTCCCAGTCAGAGCACATGCCCAGGTTGTAGGCTCAATCCCCAGTGTGGGGTGTGCAGGAGGCAGCCAATCAGTGATTCTCTCCAATCATTGATATTTCTATCTTTCCTTCTCCCTTCCTCTCTGAAATAAATAAAAATATATATTTCTAAAAAGAATGAGACATTCTTTGAGTGTTACTATTAAATGAAAATGTGAAATATAAAACATAAATAAATGCGATCCTATTTTTTATATAAGCAAATATTTTAGTATTTGCACAAAATTTTGAAAGAAACACAATGAAAAATGTAATAGTGGAAAAAAGGCAAGAGCATCAGAGTAAGAAAATAAAGTGTGTGTATGTGTGTTTAAATATGTAAATATAAACTTTCTTTTTAATAAAAATATCATTAGGCTATCTGGGCAGGAAGATTACAAATCATTTAATTTTTGCATTTTTATATATTAAAATGCAAATAACAAATGCTGTACAGTTTTTAAAAATAAAATTTTGCTTAGAAATGACAACAAAAATTATTTTTAAATATCATCAGTAGCTATGTCTGATATGTCTAGAATATGATCCCAGGTTTTTACTGTCATGTGAATCCTAGACTCTGCATGATCTGCTTTGTCTCTCATTTTATATCAGTCTTCTTTGCTATTAAACAATATCCTCACTGTATGCTTTCAAATTCTCAAGTGTCTCATAGTACTAGGACCTCAGGACCTTTGCATCCGCCACTCCCTTGCCAGAGATATTCTCCCCCTGACTCTGTGTAGGTGACTCCTCATCCTTTAAGTTTTGGCCTAAATGTCTTCTCCTAAGTTCTTTTTCTAGTTACTCTTATTAAAGGTGTTCCCCATTCTCAATGATGAGCTCGAGACAAGGTAAATTTCATATTAGCCTGTAATTCTTTTGTTTATTTTTTTTCTGTGACCTTTTTTTGTTTTTGAAGATGGGGGCTGGACCTTGCACTAGAACATAAGATCCTTGATAATAGGTGTTTCTTTTATTCACTTTTGTATCTATCTCCAGGGCCTAGAACATAGTAGATTTTCAATAAATAGAGTGACCATATAATTAATCATCCCAACAGGAGCACTTTTGAGAAAGAAAGGGAGAGATTAAATAATTCTTCCTGAGCCATAAATATAAACAGGAGAAATTAGATAAATTTAGAAATATATCCTCCCTATCAAAAAACACTTTGATAATGAAAAGCTTAAATATTTCTTTTTTTTATTAAATTTTTATACATATCTCCCCATTGCCCCCCTCCCTCCCAGGCATAACCCAACCCCCTAGTGTCTGTGTTCATCGGTTATGCTTATATGCATGCATACAAGTCCTTTGATTGATCTCTTATCTACCTCACCTAACTTTAATCTTCCTGCTGTAATTTAACAGTCTGTTTGAAGCTTTACTGCCTCTGTATCTATCCTTTTGTTCATCAGTTTATAATGTTCTTTATTATCCACAAATGAGTGAGATCATGTGATGCTTCTTCTTCATTGACTGGCTTATTTCATTAAGCATAAGGCTCTCCAGTTCCAACCAGGTTGCTGCAAATGGTAAGAATTCCTTCTTTTTAATGGCAGCATAGAATTCCATTGTGTAGATGTACCACTGTTTTCTGATCCACTCATCTGCTGACGGGCACCTACGCTGTTTCCAAATTGTAGCTAGTGTAAATTGTGCTGCTATTAACATAGGGTTGCATAAATCCTTTCTGATTGGTCTTTGCAATTTCTTAGGATAAATTCCTGAGAGTGGGATTTCTGGGTCAAATGGGAGATCCATTTTTAGTTTTTTGAGAAAATTCCATACTTTTCTCCACAGTGGCTGCACCAGTCTGCATTCCCACCAACAGTGCACAAGGGTTCCTTTTTCTACGCATCGTCGCCAACACTTGTCGTTTGTTGATTTGTTGATGATTGCCATTCTGACAGGTGTAAGATGGTATCGCATTGTTGTTTTGATTTGCATCTCTCAGATGATTAGTGACTTTGAACATGTTTTCATGTGTCTCTTGGCCTTCCTTCTGTCGTCTTTCCAGACGGTACTATTTAGGTCCCTTGCCCATTTTTTTGTTGGATCGTTGATTTTCCTTTTATTAAATTGTATAAATTGGCTGTAGATTTTGGAGATTAAACCTTTATCAGTGATATCATTTGCAAATATGTTCTCCTATACAGTGGGCTTTCTTGTTGTTTCCTTGATGGTTTCTTTTGCTGTGCAAAAGCTTTTTATTTTGATGTAATCCCATTTCTTTATTTTTTCTTTAGCTTCAATTGCCTTTGGAGCAGTATCAGTGAAGAAGTTCTTTCGGCATATGTCTGAGATTGTGCTGCCTGTCGATTCCTCTAGCATTTTTATGGTTTCCCTTCTAATGTTTAAGTCCTGTATCCATTTTGAGTTTATTTTTGTATTTGGTGTAAGTTGGTGGTCCAGTTTCATTTTTTTGCATGTATCGGTCCAATTTTCGCAACACCATTTATTGAAGAGGCTATCTTGGCTCCAATGAATGTTCATGCCTCCTTTGTCAAATATTAGTTGAGCATAGTGGTTTGGGTGGATATCTGGGTTCTCTATTCTATTCCATTGTTCTATATGTCTGTTCTTATGCCAGTACCAGGCTGTTTTGAGAACAGTTGCTTTGTAGTATAGCTTGAAATCTGGTATTGAGATCCCACCTACTTTATTCTTCTTTCTCAGAATTGCTGTAGCTATTTGAGGTATTTTTTTGTTCCAGATAAATCTATGAAGAATTCTTTCTAGGTCTGTGAAATATGTCATTGATATTTTAATGGGTAGTGCATTGAATCTATATATTGCTTTGGGTCGTATGGACATTTTAATGATGTTGATTCTCCCAATCCATGAGCATGGTATGCTCTTCCATCTGTTAACATCTTCCTCTATCTCTTTTTACAGTGTCCTATAGTTTTCCACATATAGGTCTTTTATTTCTTTAGTTAGGTTTATTCCGAGGTATCTTAATTTTTTTGGTGCTATGGTAAATGGGATTGCTTTTTTAGTCTCTCTTTCTGTAATTTCACTATTAGTGTATAGAAATGCCACAGACTTCTTAGCATTAATTTTGTATCCTGCTACATTGCCAAAATCATTATTTAAGTCGATTAGTTTCGGAATGGAGTCCTTTGGGTTTTTTATGTACAATATCATGTCATCTGCAAATAAGGACAGCTTTACTTCTTCTTTTCCAATTTGGATGCCTTTTATTTCTTCTTCTTGTCTAATTGCAATGGCTAATACTTCCAGTACTATGTAGAACAGGAGAGGTGAGAGTGGGCATCCCTGTCTTGTTCCTGTTCTTAGGGGAAATGGTTTTAGTTTTTGCCCATTGAGTATGATGTTAGCTGTGGGTTTATCATATATGGCTTTTATGATGTTGAGGTATTCTCCTTCTAATCCAACTTTGCTGAGAGTTTTTATCAAGAAAGGGTGTTGGATTTTGTCAAATGCTTTTTCTGCATCAATGGATATGACTATGTGATTTTTATCTCTCAATTTTTTTATGTGATGTATCACATTTATTGGTTTACGGATATTGTACTATCCCTGCATTCCTCAGATGAATCCTACTTGGTCATGGTGTATGATCTTTCTGATGTACTGCTGGATCCAATTTGCTAGAATATTGTTGAGGATTTTGGCATCAATGTTCATGAGAGATATTGGCCTATAATTCTCTTTCGTTGTGTTGTCTTTATCTGGTTTTGGTATTAGGGTGATGCTGGCTTCATAGAAGGTGTTTGGCAGTGTTCCTTCTTCTTGAATGTTTTTGAATAATCTGAGGAGGATAGGTTTTAATTCTTCATTGAATGTTTGGTAAAACTCTCCTGTGTAGCCATCTGGTCCCGGGCTTTTATTTGCTGGAAGTTTTTTGATGACTGCTTCAATTTCTTCCATAGTTATTCGACTATTCAGATGTTTACATTCCTCCTCATTGAGTTTTGGAAGGTTATATTTTTCTAGGAAAATGTTCATTTCTTGCAGGTTGTCCAATTTGTTGGAATAGAGTTCTTCATAGTATTTTTTAGCAATTCTTTGTATTTCCACAATGTCTTGTTATTTCTCCTCTTTCATTTCTGATTTTGTTTATTTGGGTCTTCTCTCTTTGCTTCTTGGTGAGCCTGGCCAGAGGTTCATCAATCTTGTTTATCCTTTCAAAGAACCAGCTCTTGGTTTTGTTGATCTTTTGAATTGTTTCTTTGGTCTCCAAGTTGTTTATCTCCACTCTGATCTTCACTATTTCCTTCCTTCTGCTTACACTGGGCTTTTCTTGTTGCTCTCGTTCTAGCTCTTTGAGTTTTAGAGTTAGGTAATTTATTACTATTGTTTCCTGTTTTCTGCAGTAGGCTTGTAAGGCTATGAACTTCCCTCTCAGGACTGCTTTCCCTGTTTCCCATAAATTTTGTATAGTTGTATTGTCATTGTCATTTGTTGCCATGATGTTTTTTTTTTCTTCCTTGATCTCTCTGGTTACCCATTCATTGTTTAATAGCATGCTGTTTAGTCTCCATGTGTTTGATTTCTTTCTATTGCTTTTTATTATAGTTGATTTCCATTTTTATGCCACTGTGGTCTGAGAAGATACTTGATATGATTTCTATCTTCTTGAATTTGAAGAGACTTTTCTTATGACCCAACATATGATCTATCTTTGAAAATGACCTATGTGCACTGGAGAAGAATGTATATTCTGTGGCTTTGGGGTGAAATGTTCTGAAGATGTCAATTAATTCCATCTGGTCTAGTGTGTCAGTTAGGATTGATGTTTCTTTGCTGATTTTTTGTGTAGAGGATATGTCCAATGGTGACAGTGGGGTATTAAAGTCTCCTACTCTGATTGTATTTTTGTCGATCTCTCCCTTAATATCCTCTAAGAGTTTTTTTATGTATTTAGGTGCTCCTATATTGGGTGCATATATGTTTATCAGAGTTATTTCTTCTTCTTGGATTGTTCCCTTTAGTATTATGAAGTGGCCTTCTTTATCTCTTGTTTTGTCCTTCACTTTGAGATCTAATTTGTCAGATATAAGTATTGCAACCTCAGCTTTTTTTTCATTTCCATTTGCCTGAAATACCATCTTCCATCCCTTCAGCCTCAATCTGTGTGAATCTCTTTTTCTGAGGTGGGTTTTTTGCAGACAGCAGATATATGGATCATGTTTTCTTATCCAATCGGTTACCCTATGTCTTTTGGTTGGAGCATTTAATCTGTTTACATTTAAGGTTATTATTGATAAGTACTTATCTGTTGCCATTTTTAGTCCTTACCCCCGAGTTCCTTCTTTGCTTCCTCTTTCTTTTTATTACAGCAGACCCTTTAACATTTCTTGCATTGCTGGTTTAGTGGTAATATACTCCCTTAGTCATTTTTTCTCTGTGAAGCTTTTGATTTCACCTTCCATTTTGATTGAGAGTCTTGCAGGTCACAGTATTCTTGAATTCAGACCCTTCCTTTGCATGATTTTGTATATTTCATTCCATTCCCTTCTGGCCTGATGAGTTTCTGTTGAGAAGTCAGTAGCTAGTCTTATGGGGGTTCCTTTGTAGGTAACTTTCTGTTTCTCTCTGGCTGCTTTTAAGATTCTTACTTTGTCGTTGGTCTTTGCCAATTTAATTATAATGTGCCTTGGTGTCGGTTTGTTGGGGTTCATTTTGCTTGGGACTCTGTGAGCTTCTTGGATTTGTGTGGGTTTTTTCTTTCCTATATTGGGGAAATTTTCTGTCATTATTTCTTCAAACAGTTTCCCTATTCCTTGTTCAGTTTCCACTCTTTCTGGAACCCCAATTTACGGATGTTGTTTTGTTTCATGTTATCCCAAAGTTCCCTTAGGCTCTCCTGTTGCTTTTTAACTTTTTTTTCTAGAAGCTGCTGTACTTGGGTATTTTTTCCTACCGTATCCTCTAGCTCACTGATGTGGTCCTCTGCTTCTTCTAGTCTACTTTTGATGCTTTCTATTGAGTTCTTTATAGCAGTGATGTCATTATTCATTTCTTCTTGATTATTCTGCATGTCTTTTAGGTTCTTCCACATTTCTTCCTCCTTCTTATGCATTTCTTCTTGCTTCTTCTGCATTTCTTCTTGCTTCTTCTTCATTTCCTCTTGGCTCTTACTCACATTGTCAATTTTGTCTTCCTTTCTTTTCATCCACCTTATGATCATTTCTCTGAACTCTTTCTCTGGCAGGCTTATTTCTGCTTCTATTTCGTTTACTTCCTTTTCTGATGATACCTGCCTATCTGTCATATGCGGGCTGTTTCTTCTTCTGCCCATGGTTTTTCTTCTCCGGGTGTCTGGTTATGTAGTTTTCTCTCCTACGTTGATTCAAAGGCACAAACTACAACACGACTCGGTACAGCACATAAGGCACTGAACAAAAATGTATTCACAATGTTAATAATCACCAATAAGGTGACCACCAATGAAAGACAAATTAGGGGTAAGTAGAGAAATAGGAAGAGGAAATTGAGGGAAAAGGAAAGGAAAGAAATGCCAAAATCAAATTGGGAGAGGGAGAAAAAAATAAACAAATAAATGAACTAAAAATAAAATAAAATAAAATTTTAAAAAAGGAGAAGAAAAAGAAAAGAGAAAGAGAAACAAAGTCAGAGAGAAAAGAAAGCAGATAAGAGAGAAAAGGGGAACAAAATATAGATGTCAGGAGAAAATTCCTATAGAACAGTCACTAATCCCAATAAAGGTCATCAACCAGTACCTAGATATTAATACAAACTGCAGATACTGGTATCGAGGGAGGCGAGGGAGAAGAGAGGTAAAAAACAAAGCAAGCAAAAAGCAAAATAAAACAAGTAGAAAACACTAAAGCACTCTCACGAAAAAGTTCAAAAAATCTATATAATCACTGTTCAGGCCAATAGTAACAAAAGGACATAGAGAAAAAACAACTTTTTGGCTAGTGAAGACAAGAGGAGAGAGGTTTGTATGGACTTGTAGTAGGGGATTTGAAATTAGATATATAAGTGGGGTGAAATTTTAATCAGGTAAAGAGAAAGAATAGGGGGAAACTAAAGTTGGAAAAGGGAAAGAGAAACAAGACAACAAAATGGGGAAAGTTAGGAGGAAAGTGTTGGCATAAAGGTAGAGTTGGGTTGGAGTAAAATTATGCTAAAGGAAAGATGAAAATAGAATGTCCAAAAGGTAAAGTACTAGTAGTAATTAATAATACTAGTTGAAAACAAAAATGTAATAATCAAATAGGTAAAATCAATTGAGGCGGAAAGAAAAAAATAGTCTTTTAATTAAAATATGTAAAAATGAAAAATAATTTTTTTTTAAAAGAAAAAAAAAATAGAGTGGTCATTCACTTTCACTATTGTTCTGCTTGGCACTCCTGTTTCCCAGTAGGGAAGGTATTGCACTTCCCTGTGTTGCACTGTTGATGTTTTAATCTCTTTATTCTTTTGTGGTTATGCGAATGTCAATTTGTGCATCATCCACTGGGTGGCAGTGTTTCGGAATTGATGTCTGAGACAAAGCCAGGACCTCTCTAGGCTGTGCTCAGATCCTGTTACTCTGTGGTTCTCAAAGCCGATTTGTGGGAATTTTGCAGCCGGGACACTGTAATAACTTTCAGGCTGTCCCTCTGCCTCAGATTAAAAAAAAAACGAGTCGTTTTCTAGAGCTCCCTTCTGTCAACAGCTCGGAGAGTTTGCCTCCACACTTAGGGATAACGCCCTGTCCACCTCCGAGGACCTCTCCTGAGGCAGCTTTCCCACAGCCCGGCTCCCACAGTGTGCGCGTCTCTGTTCTGAGGGGCAGGAGACCTCACCTTATCCCAGGCGAAATCTGACCTTTCTGTGTGCTGTGTGGATTTCTGAATCCGCCGCGTGTCTGTGCCAATTGGAGAGCGGTGTTCTGGGTCTCCCGCTGTTCGGTGGGTGTTTCAGCCAGCCGCAGCTTTCAGACCACCGCAGACATCCACCTCCCTCTGCAAGATGGCGCGGTCTCCGAGTTCGCGCTGGCGGCTCTGGCCGACAAAAATCCTGCGGCAGTGGAGCTGCCTGGCCAGGAGAGCCCCATCCAGCAGTTCCCTGCCTTCTCCTGGAGGACAACTGACTCCTAACTTGCCAACAAACACACCTCGCGCAACTCTCAGCTGCTCTCTCTCTCTCTGCCCAGCGACAAAGCTCCAGACACGTCTGTCTATTCCTCCGCCATTTTCCAACCCTCGAAAAGCTTAAATATCTCATTAGAAAAAAAAAGAACTTAAAGTCAACAAATATTAAGAATTTGTTATTAAAAGTTCTTTGCTGATATTTGCCTTCCCTTCCTTTATACTGTTTCTTTTTCTTTCAAGTTACCTTCAAATGTAATTCAGCCAGCTAATCCATAGATCTGCCTCAAACTATAACTCTTCTTAATTCAAATGGCTACCCCTCAACTGCACTTGCCTGAAAAATGACACCACGCAAACAGTCCCAAAGAGAACATTCCTAACTTAGAGTGGGGCTTTCTCAGGATAAAATTTAGAACCAGTTAAATATGCTATCAATTTCTTTCTAAATTGTGGTAACTAAATTAATGGGAATCAATTTTGTTTCCCACTGGTTACAAATCAGTAAAGATTTAGTCACATATCTGCCATGATCACTCTTATAACTTATCCTTCCACACAATACCCTAGAGCTCAACCCATTTTTCAAAGTTATTACACACACATGTGCATGCAATCACACACAGAAAATAAGCATAGCCTTCTACAAGAGTGTAATTCCTGAAATTCCAGGATGTCTAAATATCTCAGGAGTACAGTATGTTTTTTCACAAATTTTTAAGATAATAACATGAGTTGGATGAACCTAAATTCAAACCAGGCTCAAACACTAACTACAGAATTATTTAGCCTTTTCCATTCAGTTTTAAATCTTCCTAAATGAAGCCAATGTTCTCTAACTTGTGGGATTTTTGTGGAGATTACGTGGAAATGAGAGTGTAAGTGTTTGTAGATGCTGCTTGATGATATCATGAGCTAGAACCTGAAGGTTGCTGTTTTGTTAAGGTCATGAAATTTTCATGATGAAAAATCAGACATAGCCAAGATCCTATTTCAGCAACTCTCATCAGACTACAGATGCTAATCTAGCAGCTCCAAGCTCTCCATCATCTCTGCTACTAACCCTTTACCACACTACCACAGATCTCAGACAGATGGGGAATATTGTCCCTTTTACAAGGCTTTAGAAACAGTAGTCTGGCCCTTAAGTTTTAGGCTGTTAAAGGACACAACACCATATCTTGTTTAAGTCTATAACTCCAAGAGGAATCTTAGGAGCTATAACTCTCAAGTTCACCAGCTGGTAGGCAGCATTGGCTCTCCCTCCTCCCATACTACTTCTTTTAAAAACCTCAGCTCCATATATACATCAATAGAACAGAACAAAGAATCCAGAAATCGACCCAAGCCACTATGCTCAATTAATATTTGACAAAAGAGGCAAGAGCATACATTGGAACAAAGACAGTCTCTTCAATACATGGTGTTGGGAAAATTAGACAGATACATGCAAAAAAATGAAATTAGACCACCAACTTACATCATACACAAAAATAAACTCAAAATGGATGAAGGACTTAAATGTAAGATGGGAAACTATAAAAAAATCTTAGAAGAATCTGTAGGCAGCAAAATAGAAGACATCTCTTGTAAGAATATGTTTACCAATACCTCTCCTAGGACAATGGAAACTAAGGAGAAAATAAACAAATGGGACTACATTAAAATAAAAAGCTTCTGCACAGCAAAAAAAAAAAAAAAAGCTATTATCAAAATAACAAGAGAGATAGAGGAATCCAAGATGGCAGCATAGGTAAACACCTACACTGATGCCTCCCACAACAATTTCAAAACTACAACTAAAAGACAGAACGGACATCATCCAGAACCACAGAAAAGCTGGCTGAGTGGAAATTCTAGAACTAGAAGGAAAGAGAGGGGCTCACAGAGACCCAGAGGAGCTGCAAAAAGCTGAGGTATGGAGACGCACATGTGGAGAGAGCAGGTGCCAGAGTACCTGGCTGGCTTTCTCTGGCAGGAGGGAGATGGAGACTCCCAACAGCACTGAACCTCTTATCCTAAGACACTAAACCCTAGGTCCAGCTGAAACTCATACAGGGGAATTTGGACTGTGAAAAGGGAGAAGTGCACGGAAATTTAAGAGAGTCGCAAAAGATCAGAAGTCTGGTGGTGCTCACAGCATTGCGCACAGAGGACCAACTGCTGATTGAGCCACTGGCTTTCACGAGTGGGCAGGAGACAGAGCCTCCCAACTGCACCACTTCTAACTCCACTAAACCCCATTTTAGGGTGAAACCCTGCGACTCAGATTCATATGCTCCTGGGGCGCAGGGGAGCCGGAAAGGCAGCAGTCTAGAGGCACTGCAAGAGCGCGTGTGCACACACAGGGACTGCTCCAGCGATTACCCAGTCACATGAGACTCAGGGGCCATGGAGGGCAGGGCCAACTGGAAGGCAAGGTGGTCCTTTAAGCCCTGAGACTCCACCCATTCCAAGCTCAACAGAGAGGCTTTTGCAGTTTTGCAAGTCATGTATCATAAGGCTGAATCCAACACAGAAGTTCTCCCGGCATAGTGAAAATGCCAAGACAAAAAAGAGATCACAAACAAAAGAAATGGAGGAAAACAAACAACTGAATATAGAGTTCAAAACCACGGTTATAAGGTTTTACAAGAATATCCTAGAAAAGATGGATAAATTTAGCGAGACCCAAGAGGAAAAGACCAACTAGAGATGAAAAGGGACCAAATAGAGATAAAAAAGAACCAACTAGAAATTAAACATACACTGACTGAAATAAAAAATATTATACAGAGACCTAAGAGCAAACTAGAGAAAGGCAAGAATCAAGTCAAAAATTTGAAATATAAAGAATCAGAAAACACTCAACTGGAAAAGCAAGAAGAGAAAAGAATCTAAAAATGTGAAGATAATGTAAGGAGCCTCTGGGACAACTTCAAGCATACCAACATTAGAATTGTGGGGGTGCCAGAAAAAGGGAGAGAGCAAGATACTGAAAACCTATTTAAAGAAATAATGACTGAAAACTTCCCACATCTGGTGAAAGAAATAGACTTACAAGTCCAGGAAGCACATAGAACACCATATAAAAGAAATCCAAAGAGGACTACACCAAAATACATCATAATTAAAATACCAAGAGCAAAAGACAAAGAGAGAATATTAAAAGCAGCAAGAGAAAAACAGTTCATTACCTACAAGGGAGCACCCATATGACTATCAGCTGATTTCTCAACAGAAATGATGCAGGCCAGACGGGAGTGGCAAGAAATATTCAATGTGATGAATAGCAAGAACCTACAACCAAGAATACTCTATCCAGCAAAGCTATTATTCAGAATTGAAGGGCAGATAAAGAGCTTCACAGATAAGAAAAAGCTATAGGAGTTCCTCAACTCCATACCAGTATTATATGAAATGCTGAAAGGTACTCTTTAAGAAGAGGAAGAAGAAAAAGGTAAAAGATAAAAAATTATGAACAACAAATACATATTTATCAACAAGTGAATCTAAAAATTAAGTGAATTAAAAATTTGATCAACGGAATAAACTGGTGAATATACTAGAATCAGGAGCACAAAAAGGGAGGGGACTGATAATTCACAGGGGGAAAGGGGTGAGGCAGGTGCAGGGAGAGACTGAACAAAACTCATACACCTATGGATGAGGTCAATGGTGGGTAGGTAAGGGTAGTGGGAGGGGTGGGAGCCAGGTGGAGGGGAGCTATGGAGGGGAAAAAAGATAAACAAATGTAATAATCTGAATAATAAAGATTTAATTAAAAAAAATAACAAGAGAGCCCATTACATGGAAGAATATATTTGCCAATGATATATCTGATAAGGGGTTAATCTTCAAAATATATAGGGAACTCATACAACTTAACAAAAGAAAGACAAACAATCCAATTTAAAAATGAGCAAAACCTAAATAGACACTTTTTGAAAGTGGACATACAGAAATCCAATAAAAATATGAAAAAACTAGAGGCCTGGCACACAAAATTTGTGTGCAGGTATGTTCCCTAGGCCTGGCCTGGAATCAGGACCATTTTCCCCAGCTGCCCAAAACCGGCCCCACCCCCCACTGCCACCCACTGCTGGTTCCCTATTCACCATCAGGTTATTGGTGCCTGACGGCCAGGGGAAGAGACCAAGAGGTCATCTGTTCCTGCCCACTCACTGCTCCCACCCCCCATGGTCGCAGGTGGCATCAGGCGGTCAGAGCCTGCCAGCAGAGAAAGGGGCCGAGAGGTGGTCAGTGTGCCTCGTAGTGACTGGTCCAGCAGTTATTCTGCCATTATGGTCAATTTGCATATTACCCTTTTATTATATAGAATAAAGGCCTGGTGCATGGGTGAGGGCCAGCTGGCCTGCCCTCAAGGAGCCCAGGATCAAGGTGGGGGTCCTCGCTGGGACGGGGCCAGCCTGGGCGAAGGGCTGAGAGTGGTTTGCAGGCTGGCGTGCCCTTATTGGAGTGGGGGTTCCTGCTTGGGGGTGGGCCAGCATGGGCAAAAGGCCCAAGGCCATTTGCAGGCTGGCCACACCCCATGAGGTAGGGGGTCCCTGCTGGGGGCGGGGCTGGCCTGGGCGAGGGGCCACAGGCAGTTTGTAAGCTGGCCATGCCCCTGGCTTTGTTGGGAACGACATCTGGTCTAATTAGTATATTACCCTTTTATTAGTTTAGTTGCTCAAAATCACTAATCATCTGAGAGATGCAAATCAAAATGCAATGAGATATCACTTCACACCTGTCAGAATGGCTATCATCAACAAATCATAAATGATAAAGGATGAGAAGAAAAAGGAACCCTCGTGCACTGCTGGTGGGAATGCAGACTGGTGTAGCCACTGTGGAGAACAGTATGGAGTTTCTTCAAAAAATTAAAAATGAAACTCCCATTTGACCCAATCATCCCAATTATAGAAATATATCACAAGAAATCAAAAGCACCAATCAGAAAGGATATATGCATCCCTGCATTCATAGCAGCACAATTTACAATAGCTACGATGTGGGAATAGTCTAAGTGTCCAGCAGCATGTAAGTGGATTAAAGAATAGTGGTACATCTACACAATGGAATACTACATGACAATAAAAATGAAAGAACTCTTACCATTTGCAACAGCATGGATGGAGAGTATTATGTTGAGCAAAATAAGCTCGTCAGAGAAAGATAAGTATCACATGATCTCACTCATATGTGGAATCTAATTAACCAAATAAACTGATGATCAAAATAGATTCAGAGACATAGAAGCAGGAAAAGACTGTTGAAACTTAGACGTAAGGTAGCAGGTGAGGGTGGGGGAGGGGGTGCGAAGAGATCAACCAATGAACTTGTATGCATATATGCATAACTCCTGAACACAGACAATGGGGTGGTGAGGACCTGTGGGGGGGAGGATGGGAGTAGGCTGGAAGAGGTTAATGGGGGAAAAGAAGGACCTATGTAATACTTTCAACAATAATGATATTATTAAAAAACCCTCAGCCCGTGTTTTAGAATTCTTCCATCAGCCATGTTTGTATATCCTCATGCATAGATCTTCTATCTTCCCAGAACTCCTGAGGCAGTTCCACTCCAATGTGGAATCACCTGCTGATGCTCTTACTACCCATAACGGTCACCTTCAAACTTGTATTTGCACCGCCTCCTATTTTTTGGGTGCAAAATATGAGTGGAATTTAGTAATCAGTATTTGAAGTTTCTCTTTGTCTATTTAAAGCTCCAAATCAAAATATTTTAATATGTATTCCTTCCTTCAGCAATGTTAAATGAAACATTGCCAATTTAGCCTAACATACAATGTTTTTAAAAAAAAATCCAAGAAGGATATAATTATTTAAATTTAGTGTCATAAAGATTGTAACCACTTGGGAAAAAAGGAAAATAATTACAAACTTTTGCTGGTATTTTAGGCTAACAAAATAGAATATACTAAAGCCTATATGTAAGTAAAGCATTTGCTGTAAAGATTATGCATATTTAGATTTGAAGCAATTTCCTCCTCCAAGATCTCTCCTAAGGACAATAAATTAGGAATAAAAAGAGATCAAATGAGTGTAAGTGGCAGTTTATTTTATCTTAGAATTGGCAGAGTTGTGTCAGATCCCATCAGCAAATGGTATTAGGTTGATTTCTTTTCATTTCTGGCTGCATTGACGCATTTTCTAGTGCTTCATTGTCTCACCCTTCCCTGCTCACAGGCTTCTTGGATTTCCTGTAAAACATGTAAGCTCAAATTTGCACCCCGCTGTGAAGTCTTCTACATCAGAATAATTATCTCTATGCCTCCTGCTCACCTGGAGTTTCAGCCCAACACCTGAAGGAGGAATAATAAAGAGGAAAGAGCCCTGGCATTGGAGCCAAGCAGACCTGACTTTTAATTTTCTCTTCAGTTTTTCTACCTATGATTCCTGGACAAGTGTATTGACATCTGCTTGTTTCCACATCTTTAAAATAATGATGATAATAGTTATTGCACAGTGCTTCTATGAAGATTAGTATATAGGCTAATACATAGAGCATGTTTAGTATGGTACTACCAATCTCTAAACTCTGGAGAGTTGCAGTCCCTAGACTGCCTTATGGAACCTGAGTATTAAGTAAGACTTAGGGGAGTGTCAGTTAAACACTCTTTACTTGGGAATAGCCCAAGATGCTGTAAAATCAGTGGTGATGATGTCTATACTGAAATGTGGGGTGACAATTACATTGGCCAAGTGAGTTGCCTCTCTGTTGGATGACTTAGCATCAAAGATTGAGGTTCCTGAAGTTTTAAACAGTGGACCATTTAGCACAGAACATTCTTCTCCTTTGCTTACATGTTGTAGAAAGGACCTGTATTATTAAAACAGTCTATATTGTTGTATAAAAAATAACCTCAAAATTTAGCAGCTTACAATAACAAAATAACTCCCAGAAAGCAGTTTCTTTGAGTCAGGAATCCAGGAATAGCTTACTTGTGGATCTCTGTCCCAAAGGCTCTCATGAGGTTGAGGTTGCATTCAAGCCATAAAGTAAAGCCATGTCTTATTTAAAGAGCAAGAGTACCCCAAATAGAAGTGCAGTGTTTTTATAATTAAATCTCAGAGACATCCCATTACTTCTTCTATATTCTGTCCATTAGAAACAAGTTATCCAGCCCAACCCACACTCTTTGGGAGGGATTGACACAAGGATATAAATACCATGAGAGGATTCATTAGGAGCTCCCTGCCCCAAGGTTCATTGACACAATCATTTATGTCTAAAAGCAAGGCTCTTGACTGCTCTGCAATAGTGGCCATTCTGTTGACTTCCTGAACTGGCAGGGCATTACTGCTCTCCCATCTACTTTTTTCCCATATTGAGAGGCCCTAAAAGCCCATCACCTTTTAAAGAGTTCATGTCCAGCAAGCTCATCACAGTGCTTCAGACCATGTTGATAAACTGATGCATACTTAGTGCAATTTCGGGAGGTGCCTTTATGGAAAAAGTAAGTGAAGAGCATGATCCAAAAGATCCATTGTCACTGGAATATATGACCAGATTCTACCCTTGCCCAAGCTAATGCGGTGTATTTCAAGCCCTGTATGTTCCCTAGATTGTCCTGGTATTTACAAGTCTTTCAATTTACGCATGCATATTTCCATAAACATTAGCTCAGTCCTTTGGAAAGCCTTTCATGCCATAATGTAATACATTGATGTATTAAGTTTAGAGATGTTCCCCTTAGAGTGTGCTAGCTGTTTCTCTTGTGACCTGAAGGAGTCAATATGACATACATGGCTGAATTTGTAATGAGTGTAGCATGTGAGCATTGAAGATAACAAAGTTCTCTATTGGCATCTTACCGCAATCTTAGGAAGGTTTTAAAACAATACTTAAGCCTATACTGACTTTTTATTTTGTGCCTGGAGAACGAGAAATAATATTTAAATACCACTAAAACTCAAACATTACTAACAAAAGAAACACACTGTTAATTTCAAAACCATGTATTTTTGCTTCAAATACCATAAAAGATATGTCATTATACTCATGAGAAACCAACCAGTTGTAGCCACAAAAGACAAACTAGAAAAACCACGATTTTCAAACTCTGATTAATGCAGTTCTGGGATCCCTCAGAAGGAAAATGGAAAACCAACAGGACAGGGTGCTGAGCCCTCTCTAGCTGGGTCCCACTGCTGTCAAGGCTGCCAGGCCCAGATCTGCTTTGCACATTGGGCTTAGCTTCAAAAGTCATCTAAAACCAATAATATCCAGGATTGGCAAGTCAATGAGAAATGTAATTTTGAACACTGTAGGTAAGAATGTAAATCATTAATTAATATAACCAAATTTAACTCAGAATACTTTTTGTCCCCAGATTCTACATCTGAAGTACAACCATAGGCTTCCAGCTCACGTATGGGCAGCATCAGCTTACGGAGTGATATGTTTATTAGGAGAGCGAACATCTTTGACTTTGGGATGATAAAGCCCCTGATTGATATTGTCAATTAAACTATTATTTTTTTGTGTTTTGAAACATATAACATGCAGGAATTTATAAAGCTTGAGGGAATGACCATGTGCAGGAGGGAATTACCACTGTTTATCATTCACTGGAGAGTAATTTGTTTTAAGAACTACAGTTTGTGTGCAAGACCACAGCCTGACACATGGTATTAAAAATGTTTGCTGAATAAATGAATAGATGTTGAGTAACAAGTGAATATGGTAAAACATCAACTATGTACACCTCTATAAATAAAAGTGAGAATGACTGCCTGCTCGATAGTGTAGCTGGACATGCTCTTTCAGGAAAAACCAAACAGCCAGAAACCTCTTATATACTCTCATCCATTTTCAACTCAGATGCACAGACAAAACAAAAAGAAAAAGATGAAGGAAAGAAGTGGGTGATGTGGACAATAAATTAAACAGGTTGTTCCAAGGCTGTGAAAAGAATTCTGAGATATGCCTATGACGGTTACAAGTTCAGAAGTATTTTTTATTGTCATGAGGCCAAGAACTATTTCTTTGACATCTCCAGGAAATGAGAAAATATGTATAGTTAGTTTTATATTGTCAGTGGGATATCAAGTCAAGAAAATTGTAATTCTACTCAATATTGGAAGTGATAGCCCAGAGGGAAGGCTTGCCTGATCTGTAACATAATTTTCCTTGACACATACCATGCCACTCCATAAATATTTTATACTTGGTGGACAGGATACAGAAATACAGCTTTTTATCACTTGCCCAGAAAAACAAAATCTATTCTACCGTACAATGCTATCTGCAATGCACCTCTACCAAGAAGTTAAAAATAGGATTAATATCCCATGTATTATCTCAAGAAGGTCATGGAATATATCTACTTATATCTTATATTCAATAGGTAGGATGGTATTTGACACATAGATGCCAAGAAATATTTGTTTTTGAATGATTTCCCAATGATCATTACACATACTCTGCTCCCTTTCATTTGACTTTCCTGTTCCATGCCTACCAAAACAGCTTTATTTTACATGCTAGAAAACTCACTCATGTGGTAGAATTTATATCCTTTGCTGGGCAATTTCTCAAATAACTATTATTTGCAAAGTTTCTTCTAAGGGACTCCTGCCTAGAGTCTTCTTCTTAACTATTTTTACATAAGTCATGGGGCTTCTGCCACACCAGCACTCAATAAGGAGTGGCCTCCAGACCCAAAGACAGCCAGTCCACAGGTATACTTTAGCCCAGGAGGTGAGAGAATAGGAAAGTTCTGCCAAGTAGGGAAGATGGTGACCACCTGGACCTATCCTTCTCTGGGACAGAGAATTGAAGACCTAGCAGCTAACCTTTAACACCTACAATCTAGCAGAGACCAAATGTGAAGCTGTTATCACATAAAGGAGAGATAGTAGAATCACTGCTGTGAGGGGGTGAATGAGAGTGTCGGCTCCCTAGAGCTGAAAGAAAATTCCAAACCAACTCCATGGAGGAGTGAACAAGCCCTAACTAGTAACTGAAGTGCAAGCTTTACCAGGGCTCCTTGTTTAGTTGGTGCTACAACCAGTCTCCATCCAAGGCACCCTGCCAATAGTTGATCTTGATGCTGGTTGGACCCATTTCAGCAATGTTGTACAGTCCTAGTCCACAGAACTTCTTTGATGTGTAACACTGGAGGCTCATCTTATTGCCGTGGGCAGTTAGCCAGACTGGGAGTTCAGTGATTTCTTTTCCCCCAACTCATTGTCAAAACAATTTTGTTACTAATGGAAATGATAGGAGCAGTGCCTTGCATATGCTGAAGCATTTGTTCTTTACCCAGCCCATCATTTTCAGATAGAATTTTTTCCAAGAATCTAATGAAATAGGACTGATCATTATTCCTATTTTACAAATGGACTAACTTAGAAATATTAAATAACTTTCCCCAAAACACACAGAGAGTAAATAAAATCAAAATTCAAGCCAGGGCTGCCAGGTCCTAGATTCTTGGGACTTAGCCACTAATCATATGCCCTTGGATATATTCAAAGGGTATGCGTATGACTCCTAAATTTCCCAAGGAAACGTAAGGTCAAGAGAGAACCTAGAAAAATGTGTATAGGAGCCTTGGTGCTCACAGGAGTGTGAAAAGGGATTGTGACTGGATAAAACTGAACTGCTTTATAGTTCCTTGGAGAGCTAACTTCATGCAGTCTCAGCTCTTCTGTAAAGGCTAATTTTGTGATAGAAATTACTGTCTTCTTGATTTCTGTTTATGATCTCACAATATATTCATTAAAGAAAAGTATAACAATGGTTTCTTAAGGTAGCATCAGTATGTCTCAGATCCTTGAAACTTAAAAACCAAAGAAATAAACAAACAAACAAACAAAAAACACTAATTAAAACATATGCTGCTACAAGAAGAAGGCATTCATCCTTTGTTTTCTTCAAATAAAGAATGGATAATAGAGCGAGGAATACAGCAAGATGATGAGCACAGTGACTATATCAGTCAGAGTCCCAGCAGGAAACAGCTGGCACACTCAAATTGAAGAATTTGAGGAGAGTTTAATAAAGGGGCTATTTACAAAGGTTTAAGCAGGCATCAGGGAAATCACATGGAATAATGATTCCATTCACCCACAGGGCCCTGAAATGTTGAGGGAATGGAGAGTTAACTAGAACCTAAAGACAAAAAAAATTATGTGGAGAAAGCCACATGGGAGTCACTGTGGCCTTTCATAATTTGAAGAGGAACCAATACCCCCACTCCTGAAAAGTGGGAACTAGGAGAATAAATGCTTTCCCCTCACTTGCTTCCTCCCTCCAACCCCTGTGATTCTTCCTGTTAGCCAAATTCAACTTGAAGTCAAAGAAATAGGGAACTATTGTTTGGATGAGCGTTCTGGGGCAAAGACAGGGTAGAGAGTGAATATGGGAGGGAAAATTGGAAGACACCTACACAGAATGGTAAAAAGAAAAGGTTGGTAGGGATAAGATTTAAGAAAAAGAAGAGAAATTATAACAATATGGAATATGCAAGTACATAACTTTGTCAGGTTAGTGAGCAGAGACCCACAAAACCCCTTTGCTTCCCTCTCCCTTTCACCTAAGACCATTATACTCACAGCCTCTATGAGGTTGAAAATTGAGAGATCAAACTCAAACTCATTTAATTAGGCCAATATCATCCTGATACCAAAGCCAGACAAGGACACTACAGGAGAAGAAAACTATAAGCCAATATCTCTGATGAATACAGATGCCAACATTTTCAACCAATATTAGCAAACCAAATTCAACAGCACATCCAAAGGATCACAGACCATAATCAAGCATGATTTATCCTTGGGAGGCAAGGATAGTTTAACATACACAAATCAATATATCACATTAATAAAATGTAAGACAAAAAGCAGATAATCATCTCAACAGATGCACAAAAAAGCATTTGACAAACCACAACCTTTTATGGTTAAAAAAACAACACTCAACAAATTGAGTACAGAAGAAACATACCTGAACATTATTTTTATGCTTGACAAACTCACAAGTAACATTATTCTTGATGAAATGTTGGAAGCTTCTTCTCTAAGATAAGGAAAACGTCCTATATTTAAATTGCAGAATATGGTAAGTGTGACCATGAGCACACTTAAATTGCATTTTCGGGGATGTAATATAATGCAATGCTATGGCACAGCATAATATCTTTTTTGTTTGCTTTTGGTCTTCCTTCTTTTGTTCATCATAATTAATTATTCTGAGATTCATCTAGATTATTGAATGCATGAATAGTTTATCCTTTTTATTGCTGAGTCATATTCTTTTATGTATAAATGTGTTTATTCATTCCACTGCTACTGGAAATTTGGGTTATTTTCAGTTTTGAGCGGTACAACTAATCATGAATGGATCAGTGTTTGTAGGAGCACATGCTTTCGTTTCATCTGGGTAAATAAATTAGTATGAATGTCTAGATAATAATAGTGTAAGTTTTAAGAAATTACCAAAGTATTTTCCAAAGTGGTTATGCTATTTTATTTTCATATGAACAGTATATTATATTTTCAGCTGTTCTAAATTCTCACCAGCACTTGGTGTTCTCAATTTTTTATACATTCAAATAGGTGTACAGTAGTATGCCATTATGTTTTTAATTTGCTTTACCTAATAAGTAATAATGTTGAGCACTTTTAAATGGGCTTATTTGCCACCCATATATCTTCTTTGGTGAAATGTTTACTCAAAGAGCTCATACATTTGGGGGATTGTTTATTTTCTTTTTGTTGAGTTTTGGTAGATTTTTATATATCCTCAATAAAACCCAACTGAGGCCAGATTAGAACTACTTTTGAGTAAAGAAGAATTATTTGGAATCTGTTAGATATGCAACTTGCAGAGCTCACTAAGGGCTGAAAATTGTTCAACTTTCTTCAAGTCAGAGAACAGATCATTTTTAATATAATTGACAGTTTCATGAGATCTTAGAAAAACCGTGGCTTATGTAGGGACTGAATCAGCCCAGAAATAAAGACCTCTCTAGGTCTGTCCTAAAAGAGCTTAAAAAACTTCAGAGAGATCAAACTTGAAAAGTAATATAACTATACATCCTAAAATTCTAATTTTTTAAGAGAACATAATAAAGCTCTCAACAATATATACTTTGCACTGACCACTATCTAACAAAAATTACTGGGATATATGAAGAAGCTAGAAAATATTACCTGCAACCAGAAAAAATATAACAGTATAAGCAGATGTAGAATCTGCAAAGATGATAGAAATTAAAGACAGGAGACATTAAACAGCTATTTTAAATGTTTTCCATATACATAGGATGTAAAAATATTATAAATGAGAAAAATGGGAGAAAATAAAAAGACTCAAAGAAACTTCTAGATATGAAAATGATAATATCTGGAATAAATTATTCTCTGAATAGGCTTATTAAGCAGTATAAAATAAAATATGGTTTGCCTTAAAGACAGAGCAATAATCATTATCCCAATTGAAATGGAGAGAGAAAAAAACCTGAAAAATAAAAGAACACAGAATCATTGACCTGTGGAAAGTATTAACAGACCAACTAAATTTTATTTCACTGGGATCCGAGGATAAAAAAAAAGAGTGGGGACAAAAATAAATAAATATTAATCAGAAATTTTTAAATTTGATAAAAACTATAAACTTGTGGCTTCAAAGTCAAAGCCAAAAAACTCTGAACTGAATAAAGAAGGAAATGTACACATACACACTCACACACTCACACACACTCACATACACAGCCCAGAGCAAATCAAGTAAAATAACTAAAATCAGTGAAAAAGAAAAAAGACCTTAAAAGCAGAGCAATTGATAACATTATGCACAAATGAATAAATATCAGAATTAAGACAGTTGTCTCATCTGAAATTATGCAAATAAGACTATGAACTAAGCTCTTGAAAGTCTATATTCAGCCAAAACATATTTCAATAAGGTGGATTGACTTCTAGAATAATAGATTGAAAGCATTGCTGAACTAGTTTTCCCATGAGAGCAATGAAAATAATGGCAGAACAACCTCAATCATTTCAGAACTTTAAAAATATATCAATGCTATAGATAAACTGGAGAAAAAATTGTCTATCCAAGAGAGACTACTGAACCTTGATAAAATAGTGATGTATGTGATATGATATTTAATTAATAGTGATGTATGTGATCTCTGCTTTCTCACCTGCCAGTCTTGCAGCCAATGGAGAGGCTATTAAAAGCACTATCATGCCAAAACTGGTTTGGCTCAGTGGATAGAGCATTGGCCTGCAGTCTGAAAGGTCCCAGGTTCAATCCTGGTCAAGGGCATGTACCTTGGTTGCAGGCACATCCCCAGTAGGGGGCATGCAGAAGGCAGCTGATGGATGTCTCTCTCTCATGGATGTTTCCAACTCTCTATCCTTCTCCCTTCCTCTCTGTAAAAAAAAAACTATTAAAAAAATTTTTTAATAAAATAAAAATAAAAGCACTATCTTCAGAAAACAGCCAATGTTTTTTTACAAACTTGAAGTTCCCTGGAAAATATCTATTCCCAGGATATTGTGATTATTTGACTTGATTTAGAGGTCATCTCAAGAAAAAAATTAAATGCTCAGGCCCCAAAGCATACCAGAAACATAGCAAAGTGCTGACAATTCTACCTAGGACTGTGATTTCAGCAGGGGCAAACAAGAACCTGATTGTGAATTTAAAAGGAAATCCTGGAAAAATAAATGACCAGAGGAAATTTTGAAAATCTATGAGATTTCTTGTATATATGTACTGTGTATAAGTATTGTATATATGTACAAGGCTATGTGCATGACCAGAAAATGAGAGAGGTGGTTAAGGGGACAGAGAAATAGGTCCCAGTCACCTTCAGGCCCTGCAAAAGTAGGAAATGAAAGCTAAGACTGTTTTTATGCCTCTGGAAGTTTGAAAGTGTGTTTTCTCAGATAATTATCCTTTACTCGTGGCCCAGTGCATGAAATTTGTACATAGAGTAGGGGGTTCCCTCAGCCCAGCCTGCACCCTTTCTAATCAGGGATCCCTTGGGGGGTGTCCAACTTCCACATGGATTAGGCCTAAACCGGCAGTCGGATATCCCTCTCGTAAGCTGGGACCACTGGCTCCTAACCACTCACCTGCCCGCCTGCCTGAGAGCTGCTAACCTCTCTACCTTCCTGCCTGATCACCCCTAACTGCCTCTGCCTGCCTGCCTGCCTGCCTGCCTGATAGTCCCTAACTGCCCTCCCCTGCTGCCTGATCTTGCCCTCAAGTACCTTCCCCTGCTGTCCTGATCTCGCCCCTAACTGCCCTCCCCTGTCCTGATTTCACCCTCTACTGCTCTCCCCTGCTTCTATCTGCCTCTGCCTACCTGATCTCACCCCCAACTCCCCTCCCCTGAAGGCCAATTTGATTCTGATTGGTCGGTTTCTATGCCAGTCAATGTCTCTGGGCCTATCTCCAGGCCTGATCAGAAGCCCCCAAGGAGGCTCAGAAAGAAACAGAGTTGCAGCTGCTTGTGAAGCCTAGAGAGAAACGAAGAGGCAATTGCTAATCAACAACTGCCACAGAGGCTGTGGATCAGACCCTGCCTCTCTCTCCAGGCCTCTCTCTGGGCCCGATCTGCAGCCCCTCGGCCATCAGTGCTGGGTCACTGCTCCTGCACTGGTGGCAGTAGTGCTAGATCACCACGGCAACCCAGCACTGATTGCAGAACTGACTTCTGGTGTTCGGTCAAGCCTTTGGTCAGTCATTACAATCCCTGGGGTTTTATATATTAGGACTAGTGGCCTAGTGCACAAAATTCATGCATTGGGGGAGGGTGTGTCCCTCAGCCTGGCCTGTACCCTCTCCAATCTGGAACCCCTCAAAAGATGTCCTACTATCAATTTACAGGGATCAGAACTAAACTGGCAGTCAGACATACCTCTTGCAATTTGGGACTGCTGGCTCCTACCTGCTCACCTGCCTGCCTGCATGACTGATTACACCCATGGGAGTGTGGTCAGTGTGGGTGAGGGGCTGAGGGCTGTTTGTAGGCTGGCCACAGCCCCTTCAGGGTGAAGGGTCCTGCTGGGGTGCCTGGTCAGCCTGGGTGAGGGGCTGATGGCTCCCAGCCCTTCCTTCTTTCTTTTTTCTTTTTTTTTTTTTAGCACCTTCTTGAGTGGAGGCCAGGGCCGGCTGGAAGCAGGTATCTGGGATTTATTTATCTTCTATAATTGAAATTTTGTAGCCTTGAGCAGAGGTCACCACTGGCCAGGTGGGGAGCTTGGCTTCCTCCATCGCCGGGGCCAACCCAAGCCTCCTGCTCGCTCTAGCTCTGCGGCCACTGCCATCTTTGTTGGTTTAATTTGCATACTTCCTCCTGATTGGCTGGTGGGCATGGCTTGTGGGCATAGTGGAGGTATGGTCAATTTGCATGTTTCTTTTTTATTAGTGTAGATAATGGAAGGGAGACATATATACAAGACATTTAAAGTAATCTTCTGATTGATCATTGACATATCACTGAATTGTGCTGTCCCAAGGATGACCCGAGAAAGCTATGCTTGAAATGTTAAAATGATTACTTATAATTTTAAAAATCTAGCAAGGAATTTAATAATTTCCCCTTACAGAGACTATAGGATCTATAGAATTAATCCAGGAAAGTTACTAAAAAAATAAGCAGCAATAAGGGAAACAACAAAAGCCCAGAAATAACAACTAACTCAAGAGAAGTACAGGTGTCTGATGCCAGTATGTTTATAATGAGTGATTTAAAATGTCCAGTTCTCAACAAAAACTATGAAATACAAAAAGAATAAGAATGTTTACTACACTCTCAGACAGAGAGGTGGGGGGAGGGAGAAAATAAAATCAAAACAAAAAATGTCCTTAAAGGGGCCCACATTTTAGAACTAGTTGACATACACTTTAAATCAGCCATCCTATCTAATAAAAGAGTAATATGTAAATTAACCATCACTCTGATATATCCACAAGCCATGCCTACCAGACAATCAGGACTGAGGATGCAAATTAACCCCAATCAAGATGGCTGTAGCTACACAGCAAGCAGGAGGCTTGGGTTTCTCAGGTAGTAGTGGAAGCCAAGCTTTCCACACACCCTGGCTGGCCCAGGCCTCCATTCAAGGCTATAAAATTTCGATTATAGACAATAAATAAATCCCAACAAAAAAGGCTGTGGCCATGGAGCAAGCAGAGACATGGCTCCACTTAAGGCTACAAAGTTTCAATTATAGAAGATAAATAAATCCCAGACACAGGGCTTCCTCTTGGGTTTTGGGGGGAGCATGGCCAGCCTGAACACACCACAGGCCCCTCACCCAGGCCAACTCATGTCCAAGGGATTCTCCACCCTGATCTGGGACACCCTTCAGGGCAAATCAGCTGGCCCCCACCCATGCACCAGGCTTCTATCCTATCTAATAAGAGATTAATATGCAAATTGATCATCACTTCAACATACTAAATGGTTGTCCCCAGTTGGTCAAAGATGACTGCCCCCATGTGGACACAAGATGGCTGCCATAAGATGGCCAGCAGGGGAGGGAAGTTGGAAGGGACCAGGCCTGCAAGGGAGGGCAGTTGGGAGGGACTGCAAAGGAGGGCAGTTAGGGGTGACCAGGCCGGCAGAGGAAGGAAGTTGGGGGCAATTGGGCCTGCAGGAAAGGACAGTTGGGGGGGACTCAGGCCTGCAGAGAAGAGCAGCTGGGGGGACCAAACCTGTAGGAAAGGGCAGTTAGGGGCAAACAGGAAGGTAGGCAGTCAAGCAGTTGGGAGCCAGCAGTCCTGGATTGTGAGAGGGATGTCTGACTGCCCTATCAGGATCGGGCCTAAATGGTCAGTCAGACATCCCTCGAGGGGTCCCAGATTGGAGAGGGTGCAGGCTGGGCTAAGAGACAACTCCCCCCTCCCGCCTCCTCCCCCCCCCGCCCCACTGCCCCCATGCACAAATTTTGTGCACTAGGCCTCTAGTATCAAATATGATCAAAGAACTCAAGAAAGGCATACCTAAAAAATTAAAGAAAAGCCGAAACCAGTTTGGCTCAGTGGATAGAGCATCAGTCTGCAGACTGAAAGGTTCTGGGTTCGATTCCGGTCAAGGGCATGTACCTTGGTTGTGGACACATCCCCGGTAGGGAGCGTGCAAGAGGCAGTTGATCAATGTCTCTCTCTCATTGATGTTTCTAACTCTCTATCCCTCTTTCTTCCTCTCTGTAAAATATCAATAAAATATATTTATAAAAAAAAGAATTAAAGGAAAGTATTACAATGGTTTCTTGTCAAATGGGAAAAAAATAAATTATATACAAAAGAGATAAGAGTCATCTATCTTATAAAAACAGAAATTCTAGAGTTGAGACTACAACAACTGAAATGAAAAATTCACTACAGAGGATAAACAACAGATCTAAACTGGTTTAAAAAATGATAATCTGCAAACTTGAAAATAGGTCAGTAGAGACTATTCAGTCTGAAAAACAGAAAAACAAAATAATGAAGAAAAATGAACCATGCCTCAAAGACCTATGAAGCAGAGCAATAAAGAAAATATGAGATAGAATTCACACATTGCCAATATCAGGAATGAGAGAGGTACATCACTATAGATCTTCCATCTATTCAAAGAACAGGAAGATAGGAAATGGACAAATTCCTTGAAATATACAAACTACCAAAGTTCACTCAAGAAGAAATAGATGAAGATTTTGTTTAAGGATTATGATGAGAAAATGTTGTGGAAGTTGGATGATGGGTACATGAAAGTTCATTACGTCATTCCCTCTACTTTTATGCTTGTTTTAAAATATCATTAATTAGTATATTTTAAATAAATAAATAGCTACAGCACAAAGCAAAATAATATTTAGCAAACATTTAGATTGCTTTGACTGATGAGAGTTTATGTAGTCTCTAATCTCCTGCCAGCAAATTGCATGGCCTTAGGCAAGCTTCCTAACCTCTTTAAATTTGAATTTCTGTATTTTCCAAAGAAATTGACTTAACCCATAAATTCCTTCTAGCATTTACATTCTATGATTTTTGGACTAATAAATTCTAGACTTCCTATACATTTTTCTTCACAGAACTCACTAGATTACAGGATGACTATACTTCTACATATTAACATTATTTGGTGGGTTAAGACTCCATAAGTTACTAATGGCTTCTTGAAAATACACAAACAGAACACCCTATCTAATAAAGAAGGTATATGATAATTGACCCTCATGCCATCACAAAGAGGGTGGTGCCCATAGTCAATAAGGAGGGAATATGTTAATTGACTGCCCCTCCTTCAAAAATGACTGTGCCCACAACCAATAAGGAGGGGAATTGCTAATTGACTGTCACACCCTCAAAGATTGTGGCGTCCACAGATACAAGATGAAGGCGCCCAGTGCCCTCAGCCCTGCCAGGTCTCCGGCTTCCTGAGTCCCCCAGTCCCCTCAGCCCCTCAGCTGCCCAGGGTTGGCCTGAAGCTCAGGTAACCAGGGTTGGCCAAGGCTTGTGTTGCTGCAGTGGCAGCAGCAGAGTTATGATGGGGGTGTCACCTTCCCCTGATCATTGGGTCACCTCCTGCCCCTGAGGGCTCCTGGACTGTGAGAGGGGTCAGATTGGATGGAGGGACTGCCCCCCTACAGTGCATGGATTTTCATGCACTGGGCCTCTAGTAAAAGTATAAAAACCACCCTGGCCACAGAGTGGCTCAGTTGGTTCAGTGTTGTCCTGTCACTAAAAACTTGCCAAAGTTTCTCTCTCGCTTCCCCTCTCTAAGCATATCCACAGTGAGAATATACATATATATATTAGAGGCCCAGTGCACAAACTTCATGCATGGGGGAGGGTCCCCTCAGCCCAGCCTGCATTCTCTCCAATCCAGGACCCCTTAGGGCAGTGGTTCTCAACCTTTCTAATGCTTTTTAATACAGTTTCTCATGGTGTGGTGACCCCCAACCAAAAAATTATTTTCATTGCTACTTCATAACTGTAATTTTGCTACTGTTAATGAATTGTAATGTAAATATTTGTGTTTTCTGATGGTCTTAGGCTCTACAACAGCAGTTCTCAACCTGTGGGTCTGGTTGCTCCTAACTGCCCCCCCCACTGCCACCCTGGTCACCCCCAACTGCATCCCCCACTGGCCTGGTTGCCCCTAACTGCCATCCCCACCAGCCTGGTCACCTTTTACTGCCCCCTGCTGGCCTGGCTGCCTCCATTTCCCCCTCACCCCTGCTAGCCTAGTCACCCCACACAGCCTGCTGTTCAGTCATTTGGTCATCCCTCTCTAACCCCCCTGCCAGACTGGTTGTAGGCAGCCATCTGGGCGTGATGGTGAATTTGCATATTACCTCTTATTATACAGGATATATTTATTATAGATAGTTATAGATATCGATATGTAGAGATAGTGATGGAGATAGAGATATAAAGAAATTAAGAGTAATAGCAATATATATATATATATACATACATATATATATACACATATATATATACCAAATTACTCAACTATTTTATTTTTTATATTTTTATTTTCTCTCCCACTCCCTTCCTTCTCCTTCCCTCCCAGAAAAAACACTTTTCCAGAAACTAGATGCTTTAAATGCCAAGATTCTGGCAAAATTGAAATATTCTTATTTATCAAATCATCCATAGAATGGCAAGTTTAATAAAGTTCTTATAATTAAAAAAAAAAAGAATGTGGTATAATAGAATCAACACTAATTCTGCATGAAATAGAGTATTCTTCCTTTCATGATTCAAAAGGATTCAGCCCTTTAGGATTATTTAATTACACAAAGTCATAATAACATAGTAGATGCCCTTTTTATAATTCCTCTTTCTCTGGGGCCAGTTCCCAATGAAACATGTTTTAACTACTTTGCCTTTTCCCATCTACTAAAGCTAGACCAAAAATAGACCCCTAATATATACCAGTCAATTTGTCCTGGACATTTGAAAAAATAAAAGAAGGCCAGAGCAAAATTCTCATTGTTCTGAGCAACTGTGATGGCTCTGCTCTAGATTAACACAAGAAAAATTTATAGTCTCTTGCTTCTGAGTGAGTCCTTAATCAATCAGTATCGTCATGAGAAAAAATCCACAGCAGTAATTTCAACAGAGAGAATTTCAGACGCAGAATTATTAAACAGGCACTGAAGAACTGGAAAATGAAAGAACACCATGACATCATGGAGGTAACAAACGTAGGAAGTAGCTCCTGTAAAAAGAGGCTGGAATTGTTACAACTTAGAAAAGAATTCTTCATGTTCCTTATTCCCACGATGGCGGTGCAGAGGAAACTGCTTGAGCAATGTTGGTGCTGGAAGTCAGCTGTGGGTAATCAGGGTTCAATTTGGAGATGCCTAACTCAGAAGGGAGGTAGGGAGGAGCCAGTGATATTTGGGGAGTCAGGAAAGTAAGGAAATGGCAGATGTAACTTGAAAAACAAATTCTGAATCCAAAAATGTAATTTCTGAAGTAACCTCTAGGAAATGCCAGAGCTTGTATCAAGATCAAAGGCTGATGTTAACTAAGTAACTGAAAGAGGAGTTGTATTTCCTAAGGACAGTAAAGTCCCCTTGGTGGAGTTGATCCCTGACAGAACAGAAACTACAGCACCTGCTCCCCCACCACTCCCCCATTTGGGAGGCTCTGAGAACTGAAATCTCAAGGAGCCAGAGATTAAAATGGAAGGTTCCTGGGAATGTAATATAGAAGAGGAGTATGAGAAGACTTCGACCTCAGACTGATCCAGGTATTGAATCTCCACTCAATCACTAGTAATTGATTAAGACGTCCTTGGAAAATCCCTTGACCTTTCTGTGCTTCCATTTCATTTTACAATAACCATCTCATAGATTGTGTGGTGATTAAATCTATTTAGTAGAGTATCTGACACTATCTAAACGGTAGGCCCAAGTACACCCATGAGAGGAGGAATCACTGTGTGGATAATGCACAGGTGAATTATATAACATAACTAACTAGGGCAGCCCAGTCCGGAAGCAGCCTGACTGAATGCTTTCCCATTTGCTCAGCCATTCTGTTTTTGGAGAATTCCGTGGACTGCTTTTCTCCGTTGCTAGTGGGAGTTGGGGGTGGGGAAGGGGGAAAGTGGGGGAGGTGACTATGCAGCTATGTAAGAAGTGTTGACTTCTGGCTTCCGTGAGAAGACAGCATTTGAGTCCTTTCCCAAACAGCCCAAACTGTGGAGAGCATCAAAGGTTAGTGGGTTGCTTTGTTGTGCTTAAAGTATTTCTGGCAATCTTTTTGGGAAAAGGAAAACATTTCTCCTCTGAAACTCAAATTGCTCTGGGACGGAAGCTTTCATATATTGTTCATATAGCATCTGTAGCTTGTCTCCATCCTGAGCTCACAAAGGCAAAGGATGAAATGCGTAGCTTTTTATCATTGTTTTTAGTTTTCATGTCCTGACCAAAGACCAGTTTTGATAATTGCATGTTGCACTCTCAAATTCCTTACATATCAAACTGAATATAGTGCTTTCTTTATTCTGTTTTTTTAAAATATATTTTTATTGATTTTAGAGAGGAAAGGAAACTGAGAGATAGAAATGTGATGAGAATCATTGATTGCCTGCCTTCTGCACACCTCACTCTGAGGATGGAGCCCAGGCATGTGCGCTGACTGGGAATCGAACCGTGACCTCCTGATTCATAGTGGACATCCAACCATTGAGTCTTGTCGGCTGGGCTGATTTATTCTTATAAATGGCATTGTTTTACTATCTCATGATGTTCTGCCTTTGGCAGTTTTACACATGAATGCAATTAATTTAACATCCGCTAATTCACAGCATTGTTATCTCCAAAAGCTCTTTTAACATGTATTCTGACTAGCCTTTTGGCTGGGACTTCCATCTTTCAGTAATTCACCAAAATGACAAACAGAGAGGGAAAGAGGTGTGTTCTCTAGGCATTTTAGTAAAAATGGAGTTGTTTCTTTAGCCACGTATATGCAAATCTACAAGACAGGTGATATTGTAGACATCGGGGAATGGCCACTGCTCAGAAGGAATGCCCCACAAATGTTCCCATGGCCAAACTGGAAGAGTCTACATGTTACCCACCCTGCGGTGGGCATTGTTGTAAACCAACAAGTTAAGGGCAAGATTGTTGCCCTGATTATTGCATATTAAAGAAGACTGATGAATGCAGTCCTAAATCATTCAGAATCCTTAAGAACAAGTGATTTTACATGTTGAAAGGTTCAGAGTGGGCCAGGGTCATGCACCTATGACATAAGGCTCTGATCTATCAAAAAGCTTTTATTGCAATCATCTGGGTGCAGACAGGATTAATCAATAAAGTGGAGACAGCAGAAAGTGTAGGAAGGGGAAGACTTTTATCAGCTACTAGAGGACCAGTACACGAAATTTGTGCACAGGGGGGTTGGGCGGGGGCAGAAGGGTTGTCCCTCAGCCCAGCCTGCACCCTCTCCAATCTAGGACCCCTCCAGGGATGTCCAACTGCTGTTTAGGTCCAAAGATGGTAGGATTGGGCCTAAATGGGCAGTCGAACATCTCTCTCACAATCCAGGACTGCTGGATCCCTGCTGCTCACCTGTCTGCCTTCCTGATTGCCCTTAATCACTTCTGCCTGCCAGCCTGATTGATGCCTAACTGCTCCCTGCCAGCCTCTTTGCCCCTAACTACCTGCAGGGCCTGGCCACCCCTAACTGCCCTCCACTGAAGGCTTGATTGCCCCCAACTGCCTACCCCTACAGGCCTTGTTCTCCCAACTGCCCTCCCCTGCTGGCAACCTTTTGGTGGCCATCTTGTGTGCACATGAGGGCAGCCATCTTTGGCCACATGGGAACAGCCATCTTGTGTGTTGGATGATGATCAATTTGCATATTACTCTTTTATTATATAGGATTGCTGGCTTCAAGCAGTTCTGCTGGCTGATGTGGGGGTCTGGTCCTTCATTCCTATCACTGCCAGGTGTCTTCTAGGTATATGAGCTATACAGTGTTCAAGGCTGCAAGCTTTCTGCAAGATATCTGCTAAGCACAGTAAGTTTTTTTTCTGCCCCATTTTATTCTCTTTAACACTTTCACATGTTACAGATTTAAACTCAGCAGGTACTATCTATATCCATGCTCCTTTTTAAAAGCCAAAAGATCATATTCTTTTCAAAAAAAAATTAAATCTCATAAACCACATTCTGTAAGGTTGAAATTCACTTGACTGTAATTAACAAAGGTGTTTTGAATAGAAGATTTATTTGACTAAATATGTTAGAATTTGGTTTAAGATGTTTGCCTGAGCCCCACATTCCCCAATAACCCTACAGTTTGAGGCCAGCCCATGTTCTGACATGAAATCAGCTGATGTTCATAAAATGTTAAGATCCCTTATTAATATCTCCAAATACAGGTGAACATCTTTCAAAGACCCTTTTTAAAAAGCTCACGAAAATAATTTTTCTTCATACCAGATAGAAGGAAGACTTCTGATAACTCATGAAAATTCTGCCATTCCAGGCAATAAGCAGCTCAGTCTTCTTCAAGGCAGGGTGAACATTGAAAGAAGGTCAGAAAATTAAACTGCAGTATTTACAACAGAAGGCTATTAACTCCCAGAGCCTCTCGCTCAGTATCTCTCAGTTGGATAATTAGCACTGGTTATGGTGGGAACTTTCCAAATTTTTTACTTGATGACTGTTTAGAACAGTGTCAATAAAGGATTTATAAGTAAACACAGGTTTTTCTCCATGGGCTTCATTCAAAGTCCAAAACTGCCTTGGTGGGAGTAAAAGGACTGAGAAGTTTTAAATATTCAGAAGCAGCTGGCACAATGTTCCAGAGCCTGGGGACATAACAGAGAAAAACTGAACTATACTGTTTTGACTAATTCACGAAATTATCTGAGAAATATATATAGTATATACAAGACTTAAAAAAATAGTAATATAACCAAGGAAATGTAGTTGGAGATGCTGGGTTGAGAGAGGAAGAAAGCACTAGTTAAGCAATTTAGGTTGTAGCCAAAACCAGTTTTGCTCAGTGGATAGAGCATCGGCCTGCAGACTGAAAGGTCCCAGGTTCGATTCCGGTCAAGGGCATGTACGTATCTTGGTTGCGGGCACATCCCCAGGAGGGGCCGTGCAGGAAACAGCTGATCAATGTCTCTCTCATTGATGTTTCTAACTCTCTATCCCTCTCCCTTCCTCTCTATAAAAAAATCAATAAAATATATTAAAAATATATATAAATAAATAAGCATCTTAGGTTGTAGTCTCTTGCACCAAAAACACCCTGGATTTAGGTCAGATCTTGTCCTAGCTCAGCTCTCTAATTATCATTTGTATGTCCTGAGGTAAATGACTGTATTCTCTGATTCAGTCAGTTTCTGAAGAAATAATATAATCTTCTTAGGACAATAATATATATATGTGTGCGTGTGCGTGTGTGTGTGTGTGTGTGGGTGTGTGTGTGTGTGTATATGTATTCCTCACCCAAGGATATATTTATTGATTTGAGAAAAAGAGAGAGAGAGAGAGAGAGAGAGAGAGAGAGAGAGAGAGAGAGAAACATTGATCACTTGCCTCCTGTACACACCCCAGTTGGGAATCAAACCCACAACCTATTTATGTGCTTTGACTGCTAATTGAACCTGTAACCTTTTGGTGTACAGGACAATGCTCCAACCAATTGTGCCACCTGGACAGGGCTAGATATGATTTTTTTAAATTAATTTTTATTAATTTTTTATACATATCTCCCCATTGCCCCCCCC